>JABWPP010000049.1:44661978-45016978 GCA_016920855.1 Puya raimondii
TAAGCAGCCCTCTCCCTAGTATGTTAGCATTATTTACTTAGTAAATAAGGAGAGAGATTTATTTAATCTGAGCAGATTAAAGGCCAGTTTGGTTGCGCATAATTGAAACTGCACTGCATTTGCAACTGCACGCAGACTCAAATTCTATGTTTAGTTTGGTGCAATTGAGTCCGACTGCTTCAGTTGGAACTACACAAGGAGGCTCAGATGCAGCAGTTGGAACTACATGTAAGTTGGCTGCAGTTCCAACTGCAGCAGCTGGTGAGAGATTGGATCCCCCACTAATTAAGAATAACAACTAAATATAGGTAAATAAATTCATTAACAATAAATAAATATATACTTGTATACAGATGTAAAAATAAATTTATATACTCAATATTTACCCAATCTATACATTTTACCCAAAACTATAAAGTTGAAAAATTATTGAAAAATATAAATATATTATATTAATATCCAGTCACTTATTTACAGATATTAAGTTTAAATGATTAACATATGATTATTTAGCTGTAGTGGATGTCATCTCACCACTTTATGTAAAAGATGAGAAGATTCACAAATATAATTACCATCTTTTGGCTACCAAACAAAGGACATGTAGTTAC
The DNA here is from genome assembly GCA_016920855.1 of Puya raimondii. Classification (NCBI taxonomy): domain Eukaryota; kingdom Viridiplantae; phylum Streptophyta; class Magnoliopsida; order Poales; family Bromeliaceae; genus Puya; species Puya raimondii. Next base: position 44,662,590 of record JABWPP010000049.1, read on the forward strand.
AGCACTAGCAACTGTATAGAACCAAACAAACTTGGTGTAGTCACAACTGCTATATTTTTAGGTGTATGAATTTCCAACTATACTGTATTTGGAACTGCATCCAACCAGACGGCCCGTGAGAGTAGTTTTAATTTATCCTCTCCATATTAGGTTTTCTTATCATATTAAGATTATTATACTGATCCCAAGCTTATAAGTTATAAATAAGAGGTCTCTCCTCTTTTATATTCCATGGTTATTTAAATTAATAAAGAAGAGTTTCTTCTCAATAGGCTTCTAGCTTGGGCAAAGTTAGATGAGGAGTTCCCTCTTCCTTTAGAGCAGATAGGCTTCTGATAGATATGTTAAAATCTATCAAAGGGCTTAAAACAATTATCAGAGTTCAAGGAGTCACTTGTCCACTTGAAAAAAATACAAGGACGACAGTGAAACTTTAAACAACTTACAGGGAACAACATAGCAACTTTCTTCATTTCATAATACGGTATCAGGCAAGGTTTGTACATTTTTACCTCAAGAAAGTTAAAAACATACAAACAAATTAAAACACCGACATATTTTGAAATATAAACTTTTATAGTGCTATAAAGTTTAAGCATTGGAATACTAGTCAATTTTTTACTTTTTCACAGCAAGTTTAGCATCAAGCTCTAAGTTAGCTTCACTTTGTGCTCTTCTTGACGTACTCTAGGTAAGTTAGGTAGGACAAATGGGTAAAAACTATACATAATAAAATTGTTCACTCTCATCCACCCATGCTTGCACTTATTTGTAAGTTAGAAAATAGAAGTGAGAGAAATGTGAAGCCCAATACACCAAACAAAGAGCATACCATAGCCACCTACTTGGCCTAAGGCACTTAGCTAGGTGCAAAGATAAGTGCTTCGCCTTAAAGGTGGTAAGGTGCTGGTGGGATTTATCTTGATCCAGTGTCCAAGTTAGCTGGACACTCGCATTTGGCAACAATGTTTTGGGCAAAGTTTAGGCAGCCATAATTTTGACCTTCTGTATGTGCTTTGCTCTCAATAATTATAGCTTTGGTTGTTCCATCATTACATTACACTTCTCTTCAATACTAGGTTCCTTCAGTAATTAAATTTCTTTATGCCCAGATTCTGGTCAGTATTGTTTCTAATTAGGTGTGCATTTATACGCACGTTAAAGTTTGTAGATTTAGATTAGAACGCATCAAGGAATCAACCAGTCATATATTACAACCTCTGTTCCTAGATCGGACAATCATTAAGAGAATGAGTTATAAGTTGGATTGATTAATTTGCAAATGATAGCAATTTTATATGATCCTAATGTGATTGTTTCATCCTAAACTTTTCACCTACAAGAACTCTAAATACGGACTGTAGATTGACCATGCTAACAGCAAACAGGAAAAATCAACAAAATTTAGTCAATTTGATGAATCAACTTACTAGCAAAACTGGGGTTCCAACCAGGTAAGTGCTGCCCTGCCTTTCCCTTCCAAGCTTCTTCAAACCCAACAAGCTCATCTAAAGAAGAAAAATATATGAATACATTAAATAGGAAAATCAAAGGGAGATATACAAACATCTTCAGGTATACAAACACCGTTCAGCTTTTAAGAGTTCAAACCTTCATTCAGGTTGTGCAATGTCTGCATAGTGTCAACTCTTCCATCAGAGTTCAGTTTCCTTGTCACTGAATGCCCCTGTAAAGCCAACAACATCTGATAAATTTAGTGAAATCCTACCTCATCACTGAATTGATGGATAAAATATATTTCACTCAGAGTGCAGTACAAAGGAACTATGCAGCAACACAGACAAGAAATATGATAGAAAAGGAGAGCTTAGTAGCACTGGATGACCTTGTCACGAATTCCTCGAGATGTTCTATGGGTGGCCCTGCCAGTGGTGGTATCTGCCTCTTTACTTTCTTCGACAGTAACCTAATAAAATAAATATATATATATGTGAGTAACACCATTAAATCATGACACATCCTTAACTCATCTCAACTCAACCTTAGCCCACTTTCCAAAGACTATTGTAGTGTGACCGGGCACCGGTACTTCTCTATTATGAATATTTCTGATCTCATGTGCACGAAATCATGTTGTATGTGAACGCTCTGGAGGAAACAATGAACAGGTTGCTTTTTCTACTACATGAGAATTCGTGCAGTGCCACAATACAAAGTCTATGTATCAATGTGTGATTCTATTGGACATAGTTCCAAAACATCCATATAAGATTAGCCTCAATACATAGTAGAGCAACAATTCTATGCAACATTCCAAACTAGGCCTATGTAGGGTCATCACCAATCTGTCATGTTGCAACAGATCAGGAAAGCAAAGAAACCACTGCCAAAGTTACTTACTCCATCACCACCAGCTCTTCTTGTCGTGGATGAAGTATAATAAGAACCATTACGACCACCATAACTCACAGTTGAGCTCTGGAAAGTATAAGTATGAGCTTTTGATTGCGGGGTACTAGCTCTCTGAAACTCGTTCTTATACTCCATAAGTCGGCTCCTTTTCTCTGCAGATAAAACAAGCAAAGAGAGAGTTTACCATTTATCCTATCGCCGTTTATCATCAAACACCGCTATAACAAAACTAAAAGCTCACTAAGAAATATATAGGTATAGATCACAAACTAAGTTCCATCTATTTGCGAGTTTACACACTACGTTCGATAAGGTGCCCCTCTAACATACTTCCAAATACAATTTGGTCCATCTGCTCAATCTGACACAAAGAAAACCTACTAGCTTTATAGTGTTAACGTAGAACATTTCCACTGATCAAATATGGATTCAAATAAACCAGTTAACCATTACAAGATATTTTACAAAGAAAAGATCAACAAAAATGTTGACTAGTAAAATCCCATAGTTAGTAGTTCATTCAAACCAAGGATTTAAGTGTCCATCGGCACGGGCCGTATCTACCGTGCTGTATCGTGCCAACAAGATATCGGCACGATACAGCTCCCGTGTCGATGGCACAAGTCAAAACCCTCTATTCTTTAAATTAGTAAGTAATTTTCTCAATAAAATTCAAAAGATTTGATAAAGACACATAACAAACAGTTAGAATATTTTGTTGCTAAAGAAAATAAATATTTCATGTCATTATGTGTCGGCACACATGTATTTTCTGTGACCGGCACGCATCGGCACGGCCCAGCACGCACCTTACCGTACCGTGCCGGCAAATTTCCGGCACGATCCCATGCCACGGCACTTAAATCCTTGATTCAAACCAGTAAGTGAACCAAATAACAACTGGGAAGAAGTCAGATGTTTCTTTCTGGGACAAATTAAACATCGGGGATCAACCGGCAATCAGCGAAAGTAATTCACCTTCCGTTTCTTCAACAGGGTGTTGAACATCAGGCTCCTCACTCAACCGCGAATGCTTTCGGGGGTTATCTTTCTTCTCCTTGTCGATCTTCTCTTCCTCATCTTCTTCTTCTTCATCATCAGAGTTCAGCTCCTTGATGATTGGACCCTTGGGTTTACTCGGAGGCGGAGCTTGCTCGATGAATCCGGTACCGCCCGCCTCTCCGAAGATGCTCGGCATCGGGCCAAACATGCTCGGGCCCGTAGGATACCCAAAGGGCCGAGTAAAGAAAGGGTCATCAAAAGGATTCCTCCCACCAAAGAAGCTAGACATGAGGCTACCAGGTGTCCCAAAACCCCTGAATCCAGCAAATGGATCCCCAAACCCAAATAAATCATCCTGCCCACCGCCAAATCCAGTAAAAGGATCCCCAGATCCGAAGAAATCATTCCTTCCCCCTCCTCTCCTCTCCATATTTCCTGTATAGATCTCTGCAGAAATAGAAGAAGCAGCTGAGAAGCCATTTTATTATGCTATTTACGTTTTCTGGAAGAAAACCTAGTCTTCTTAATTCAGAAGCAAAAGCGAATCCAAAGGAAAATCGGCAACAATTAAAACGAAATCAAACAAATTCTTACATCCTCTAAAGGTCGGTAGTAAACACAAACCCCAATACGAAGCAAATTGTTGATTATGATGCACGCTACCCGCCTAGGCCCCGTTAAAAGTTCGACACCTCAAATTTCATTAATAAATTGATAAATCATCGTAAAAGAGAAATTTAAAACCGACGAGAAAATTTAAAACCGACGATAATTAGATCGAATTGACCCGAAACAACACGCAGCAGCCGACCTGGAAGGGAAATAAAAGACGGTTATAAATTTTTTCCCCTTGTTTCCCCGATATTTCTCCCGGAAAAGAATAGGCAAAGTGCGCGAATACCCTAGAAAAAGTGGCACGCGTCTTGTGCAGCAGCGCTTTCGTCGTGATTTGAGTAATTATTATATTACTAGTATAGGACTGTGCTTGACAGCGAATAAATATTATTTTAATTAATTAAAATATATTTATTTATTTTAATTTTAAAATTTAAAAAATATAACTAAAAAATGTAAAAATGTATATATTAAATAGTCTCATATACATTATAAAAAAAAATATTATTAATTTTTTTCTTAATTTTTAGTATTTGTAGAACTAAATTATTATATGCCTAATAATTCGAGTTAGAAATTACAACTAATTAAAGTTTGAGGACTAAAGCGCCATGTGCCTCATAATTTGAGCAAAAAAATGTAGCACATTAAAATTCGAGGACTAAAGAGCGTCACACATTTTATAGTTTGGGACCAAAAATGTCATTTACCCTTTTTATATTTTAATTTTATTCCAGACGAAAATAAAGTTGAGCATCGATTGATTTTGTTTAATTAGTAATTTCATTCAAGAAAACAATACGTTAAACTATCTAATAAATTTTAGAATGCCCAATTGTTAAAATTAAAAGTCGACCAATCACATTTTGGATATTCCAAAAAAATTTAAATGTAAAATTGATCGCTCATCAGATTATAAATATGACATTAAAGTTTAATATTAAAATCAAAGTAAAAACATATAAAACTTTTCTGAACTATGAACCGTTTTGAATCAGCTATGCAACCTTTCAAAATTTTGTTTTTACTATCCAACTTTTCTACATGTTATATTTGAGTCGGTCGATGATGCTCTGACTTTAAATTTTGAATGCGTTATTTAGCTTTATAGATTTAATTAATATACTTCATGTAATTCTCGTAACTAAATTTATTAAAATAAATATTAACTTAAACTTTAATCTTTTTTTTTTTTTTATTGTACAATCTATATCTAAGTGATCAAGGCTAGGGCTACTATACTCTTATGAGTATAGACCATTTTGTACTAATAAGTTTTCGACCGTTGGATGAAGGAATGTGCGGTTAGGATGATAGTGGTCTCCGCTTAGGATAATTGTGGTCCTCTAGGGTTGAGTGGGTGGTTGGTTGAATAGTATGATCTAACGGGTGGAAATGATCAAAGTGGTAGATCTACCGGCCGAAAATTTATGAGTACAAAGGGGCCTATACTAATAAGAGTATAGTAGCCTGACTCAGTGATCAATATTATAAAATCAAAATTTATATTTAATATATGTAATCTAAACTAATTAAAAATTATGTGTAAAAAAATTATATATTTTAAATTTGTATAATGGTAGAAAAACATTAAATTAGATTAAAAAAAATAAAAGCTCAATTCTTTTAGTTTAAATTAGTGAAAGAAAAAAATAATTAAAAAAAATACTGGCCCCACCCCTCCCCCCTTTCTCTCTTTCCGGCTGGGGCCCACACCCATCCCCAACCCCACCTCCACCGCCTCCCCCTCCCGCTCTCCCTCCCATCCCCTTTTCCGACACGTGGATAAAAACAACTGAGAGAATTTATATATTTATATAGATAGATAGATAGATATATTATTCAAGCCACGCAATAAAGTAAATTTGTAAAATATTATACGTGAAATTTAAATTTTATATTTTCGATTTATTACGTGTATTATTAATAAAATAAATTAATTATATTATATATATATATTAATTTTATATAGTTTACGGATTTAAAATTTTAAATTTTGAAGTTGAAAATTTGGAAATAAATATTATAAATTTTAAAGTTGTAAAATTTAAAATTTGGAATTTAAAATTTCGATATCCAAAATTTAAAATTTTAAGACCCTATATATATAGGGGAGGGTTTTGGGAGACACGTGTCACTCTAAGATCCCCCAAACCCTCATGTAAAAAGAATAGAAATAAATCAGATGCACCCAACACCCCCCTATGGACCATACATATGTCCACAATCAACGATCTATGGTGCACTAGGTGCACCAAAGGTAGCCCGAGAACACGTGTCAGGAGAGTAGAATAAGTCCACGGACTTTAGTATATAGTAATAGATAATAGATTTGGTTCTACGTAACATTGTCAAAAAAAAAAAAAAGAGTATTTGATTTGTAGAAAAAATAATAATTTTTAGCCAAGCATAAGATGTCATTTGGTTTGGAAATAATCTATTCTTGATTATTTCTGATATAGATATAAGTCTTAGGATAAGCAAGAACGAAATCAATTTTGCGTTTGGATAAAAATTGGATTGTTTCCGGTAATAAGAAAAATATCATTTAGGCACTTAGATTAGAACCGTAAAAATAAAAGTAATTATAATTTTAAATAATAATATTTTATCTAATTAGTTAACATAAAAATATTAATTAAATAATAATTTAACTTATTTAATTAACTATAATTTAACTTATTTAATTAACTAATCTACACATCTATATGTCTATATCTATATCTATATCTATATCTATATTCTATATCTATATCTATATCTATTAATCTATCTATTAACTTATATTAATCCCCAATATTTTTTGCCACGTGGCAAATTCTCCTTTATCCTCATTAGCATGTGTATCTTTCCCTTCACTCCACCCAACTTCTAATGTATCTAAATAATTACACTGCCATACTTTCAATTAATGTATGTAAATGCTCCACTATCATCTACAAACGGCACATCTCTATCTCCAATTAATTTTTCATTACTATACTTTTAATTAATGATGTAAATGCTTCACTATTATATACAAACGTCACCTCTCTATCACCAATTAATTTTTCACTACCATACTTTCAATTAATATATATAAATGCTCCACTATCATCTACAAACGTCACCTCTCTATTTCCAATTAATTGATTATGATCCTTTCTTTTTTCTTCACCAGAATATTTTATTAATAAACGGTCCATTGCCATCTATAAATCTCACATTTTCACTTCCAATTGATTCATCAATTCTCTCTCTCTCTCTCTCATCTTTTTTTGTACCTCCTTCCCTCCATCTTTTTCACTAATGCGCGCCCTCCTTTCCTTTCCGCCGTAGCTGAAGAGATCGTCGTGTTCTCAACAGTGATCGAAGGGATTTTCGTCGCCATCGCTATGACTGTCATCATAGAAGGTGTCATCGGGCCTATCTCCGCCGCCAACAGTAATTACTTCTATAGTTTCTACCCGCTGCAAAGCGCGGGTTCCTTCACTAGTAATATCATTAAAGGGCAAACCTTGAACCATTTTCAGACCTTCTTCGTGATTTCGGAAAATGGGCCCCTCATAGCACTATCTTTTTCCCCTCTCTCTCTCTCTCTCTCTCTCTCTCTCTCTCTCCTTTCCTTCTTTGAGGCGTGGGTCTCTCAGGGATCTCTTCGTCTCTCTTCTACCTACCCGCATCTGAGACCGTACTATCTCCCCAAAGACTCTCCTATCTCTCCCGCTCTCTTCCTCTCCCTCTCCCCAAACTCTCCATTCGCCTAGGTTTCGTACTCTCTTCGGCGCATTTAATGGTGACGCGCGTTCTCTCTCTCGCCTCTCCTTCTCTTAGGCGTGGGTTCCTCAGGCACTATTTCACATTTGAGATCGTACTATCTCCCCGAGGCCTCTCATTTCTCTCTCGCTCTCTCCCTCTCCCCAAACCCTATGGTCGCCTAGGGTTCGTACTCTCTCCGGCGTATTTAATGGCGCCGCGCGACCGCCGCTTGCCCGGAGATGGTTGCCTCTCTGCATCGTATGCCTCTGTCTTCTACCGATCTCGCCATTTAATGTCGTCGTGAAACCGTCGCTTCCTCGGAGATGTTTTTCTCTCCGCATCTTATGCCTCTATCTACCACGGATCTGGACATTTATGCCGCCGCAGAATCGCTGGTTCTCCGGAGATGGTTGCTCCTCTGCACCGTACGCCTCTATCTACCAGGAATTTGAGCATTTAATGCCACCACGAAACCGGCGTGCCATTCGATGACGACGCTCTGCCCCCTTCCCCCTTCCTCACTTTCTCTTTGCTTCATTATGATGCTTGTATATATATGTCCCATTAGCTGGTAAGCTTCTTTGCCCACTTTGTTCCGAGATTGCAACCCGTAGCTACCTTTGTTCTTTTTCGTGCTGTTGTTGCCTGCAAAGAGAAGGTCTGGTTCTCTCATAGATCCTTTGCTGAGTTGATGTTCTATGTATATTATGTATATGTTTGGATGTTTGGAGGATTGATTGCTTGGATACCTGGTGATGGCTTTAGCTGCCGTTCATTTTGCTTATACGTCGTTCGACTTTGCTTCTGTTTAGACTAATTTTATCTTACATTTATAGTTTATTTTGATGTTTTTTTAAAATTCTCTTTTGCTGATACTTTGCTTTTGTTTGGGCTAATTTTCTCTTATATTTAAAGTTCAATTTCTGGTTCTTTATAAATTCTCTCCGCTATAAACCTGATTTTTTAAATTCTTTCACTACAACATTTTGTATTAAAGCCGGCTTTTATTGGTACCTATAGCGGCTTTCGGAAAGCCACAAAAATAAGTACCGGCACAACAGAAAAAGCCGCAAACATAGCCGGTGAAAACTGAGTCAGTATAGATCTGTGTCAATATAGCGGCATCTCAGAAAGCCGCATTGTAGTGCTTATAGAGGCTTTTTGAAAGCCACAATGTTTTAGTTTTTACAACTTTATAACTGTAACACTCATTTAGCCGCCTTTGATAATCTATAGCGGCTTTTTTCACTGCCACAATACTATAATTTTTGCAGCTTTTTAGAGCTATGGCAATAAGTAAGCCGCCTTTAATTACTATAGCGGCATCTCTTGTGACACAATGATATAGTTTTTGTGACTTTTTTATGCTGTTAGTAAGGTTACGTTGTGGCTTTTTGATGCTGTTAGTAAAATTATGTTGTGGCTTTTTGAAAGGTGATAATATATATATATATATATATATATATATATATATATATATATATATATATATAACACTTGTCTAACAGGCTAATCCAAAAGCAGCAAATTTTTGACTGCTAGCAGTTCTTAAAACTTCTTCTAGCATCTGAAGAGCTTCCGAGTATCGATGCCATCTCTCTATAGAGGCCTCGCCTTCAGGGGATATAGTTTGGATAGTGGTAGACCAACATCGATCGTCGTCTTGTATGCGGACTTAAACATGATAGTATCTGCGGGGCCTAGGTCCTTCTTCCACTTCAGCAAAATAAAGGAAGGCCTCGTCCATGCAGTTTTGTTCTCTGACTGGACTAGACTAGCTGTACACATGCCATGTATGCAGTTCAGAAAAAATGAAAAATTTATTGTGTTAAGCTCTAAAAGTCACAAGCGAAGGATGCTTGAGAGCAAAGATACATCAATGTTATTTCATATTGTTAGGATTCGTCCACATTGGGACTTATCTAAAATATTTCTAATCCACATGGGATAGAGAATAAATCCTAAAGATAAATTTTATTCTGTTTAAATTCCTATCTGTGTAGGATTTAGTTAGAATAGGATTATGATTAACATCTCTCCTATGACCTATAAATATATGAGGGATTGGCCACAAATTATATACAAGAAAAACTAAGAATAATCTCTCCACTAAAATTCTCTCTCTTGGGTTCATTCTAGGGCACCATCAAAGACCCTAGAGATTTGGGTGGTGTGCTGCGATCGACTCTGGTAGTCGGTTAGCAATTAGAAAGAACAACGTACGAAAAATTGAGACAGATTCTTGGGGGATCAAGGAGTTCATAAAACAAGACGAGATCAGATCTTGATTCAACGTTAGTTCCGCAGCGAAAAAGTATGTAAAAATCTATATGATTTGTCATCTTGGTTTGGCCATTTATTTTCCAACAGTGATATCAGAGCCTTGCAATGCTTATTTTTGCTCGATGATCCGTTTTTTGACATCGAACATATTTTTTCTCTTTTAGTTATTTTTTTAACAATAAATCTTGCATTGATTTGCATAAAAAAAGGGGAGAACCTGCATATCACCTTGCCGCCATCGCAGCGCAACATTGCTGCATGCGGGATGATACATGATAAACATGTATAGGCTAGTAAGGATCAGTTTGTGTCCAGAGCGCTAAGTAGGCCCGGGTGCATGAGCACACTAGGCCTGCACAGCTCCAAGGCCTGCTACATAATAGACTGCGCGAGCCCAGCCTGCAAGCAGGGCTGTAGAGTCCAGGCCACACTGGGCAGCCCGCGCGGGGCCCGCCAATGCACGGGGCAGCATGCCGGTCAAGCCCGCACGCTGGACCCGTGGAGGCCAGCCCACGTGCGGCCCGCTCGCGAGCTACACAGTATGCGGGTCAAGCCCGCAAGCTGGTCCGCAGAGGTCGGCCTGCGCGTTGAGCTGAGAGGTAACCCAGTCCGCGGAGTGCGTTCGGGTCTAGCCCACATGCAGGCCCAAACCAGCAGCCCTTTAATACATATAAAAAAATAATAGGAGAGTAAATTTGTGCCTATGAGTTTCAAACCCACAACTTGGAGTATGAAAGCTTTAACTTCCTTCCTCTAACCACATCAACCAATCATTTTTAATATGAGCTTATGCAAATTAGTCCTTTATATATTATTTTAAGATACATGTTATGATTGCTTCATAAATTTTATTGTGTTTATTAATTAATGTGTAATGTGGATTTATTCTTGATCAATTTGATATATTATTTTAATCTGCATTGGATGAGATGATTATTAGTCTTTTCTAAAGGCGAAATTTTCGATTTGAAGATGCAGTGAGAAATTTTATTATCAGATTGGATTGAGGATAAAATTGTGGATATTTGTGCCTAATTTTTTAAAAAAATTGTGTACATCATTGTGTAGTGATATATGGCTTCTAAAAGTTTTTCTATCGCTGATTTGCTAAATCAAGATAGGCTTGATGGAACGAATTATGATGTGTGGCATAGAAAAATTCAATATCTTTTTAATGAGAAAAGAGTACTTAGCTATTTAACCAACAGTATGGTTCGGCCTGAGGAAGGCACGACGACTCAGCACTGTCGTGAATTGCAAGCCTATAATGAGTGGCTTGAGAGAGATCGAAGCGATTGCTATACATGCTGTATGCACGATGACTTGATCAAGGAATTTGAGAATTTTGAGACTGCATGTCAGTTATAAGGTCCTTACCGGAGTCATCTTAGGGTCAAGTCAAGTTAGTGCTGACTCACAATGAGGGTATTAAGACCTTCGATGATATAGCTCGACACTTGAGTTGGAAGCGGAGCGCAGAGAGGCGAACCGTACTAACGCACTCGTCGCCCAGGGTGGTCAGCGCGGAGGCAAGTGGCCTAAACGCAAACACCGTAATGGAGGAAATAAATATAAAAAGACTGAAAATTTCACATCAAACAAGGGTGGAATTAATAAGCCCCGCAAAGGCAGGCACGAAAAAAAAAAACTTAAATAAAGTGAAATGCTACAACTGTGGACATATGGGACACTTCGCTCGTGATTGCACTGAGCCGAAGAAGCTGAATCTGAATCCTAGCTCTCTTATTTATGTATGTTCACATGTTTTTGTTGCTCACGCTCTCTTTGATGGGATTGCAGACACAGGAGCAACGAAGCATGTAGCGAGAGATCGAGCAGGATATGTAGATTATCGTCGGATAGCTGCTGGCAGCCTTTATGTCACCATGGAAAACGGCGCATAGGAAGAAGTCCTTGGTATTGGCTTATATTAATTTAAATTGTGTAATGGTCGTTATTTGGTATTACATGATGTGCTGTATGCACTAAATATCCGATGTAATCTATTGTCAGTTTTAGCATTACTTAGATTAAGTTTTTCTTTTCAATTTGTGGACACCCAGTTAGTTATTTATTTGGGCAAGGACTTTTATGGTTATGGTTGTTTAAAGTATGATTTCTTTGTCTTAGATTTGGACTTAGATTTTATTATTAATAATAATAATTTTGCTTTATTAGTTCCTTATGATATTGTGTCTGATTCTATCAAATGGCATGCAAGATTGGGACACATTGGACAAGAAAGAATGGCTAGACTAGCTAGAGAAGGCCTGTTAGGGTCACTCACTAAGCTTAGCCTACTTCCTTGTGAATCATGTTTAGCAGGAAATGCCTGCAGAAAGCCTTTTGGTAAGGCACTTAGGGCAACTCATCCGTTGGAGCTAGTTCATTCTGACATATGCGGACCTATGAATGTGAGAGCATGTCATAGCGCGTCCTATTTCCTTACTTTTATTAATGATTAGTCCTACTATAGTTCGGTATATTTGTTGTCTCACCGTTCAGAAGTTTTGGTTATTTTAAATACTTTTTAGTGGAGGTTGAGAACCAAACAGAAAGAACCCTTAAAGTTCTATGTACCAGTTCAGAAAACTATGTGAGAAAAAGGGGATACACATACGGTTGACTATTCCCGGCACTTCGCAATAAAATGGTATTGTAGAGAGAAGGAATATAATACTTTTGGATATGGTTAGGTCAATGATGGCGCAAGCTAATATCCCAATTAGTTTTTAGGGTGATACGCTATTAACTGCTGCCTATATACTTAACCAAGTGCCCTCCAAGTTAGTTCCTTCAACTCCCTATGAGCTGTGGCACGGTGTGAAGCCAAAATTGGAAGGCTTACGCCCATAGGGATTGGCAAGATATGTACACAATACTTCTCATAAATATGGAAAGTTAGGCTTAGAGCAAATAAATAAATTTTTGTTAGATATTCTGATTGCTCGAAAGGCTATGTGATGTATGGCAAATATCCTGATAGAGGAATGACTAAGATAGAGTCCCGTGATGTGGATTTTCTCGAGCATGATTTTTCAGACATTGGTGAGATTAAAAAGGATCTTGCACTATATGAGTTGCAAGAACCTAACGAGGATGCCCTATTGTTAGGCGAGAATGAGGCACTGAGGCCACATCAAGTAATAGCCCAAAATAGTGGGAGCGATTCTATGGTCAGTGGGAGTGTACCGATTGACCATAGCTCACAAAGTCCATCATTGCGAAGAAGTAAACGTTAGGTGTTCCTCGTCGTCGATTTGAGATTGAAGGAGAATCTTTCATATGTGCTTCTACAGATATTGATGAGACAGCTTCTTATGAAGAAGCTACACCAGTTTGTGATAAATGGCTAGCTGCCATGGAGGATGAGATAAGTTCTATGGCTAAAAATAATGTGTGGGAGTTAGTTGATCTTTTGCCTGGGCGTAAAGCTATTGAAAATAAATGGGTTTTTAAAATAAAACGCAAGGAGGATGGATCAATTGACAAATATAAGGCCCCATTAGGGGTGAAAGGATACACCCAGAAAGAGAGAGTAGACTATGAAGAGACATTCTCCCCGGTGGTGAGGTTTGTCTCTATTCGCCTGATTTTGGCTATCGTCACACATTTAGATTTGGAATTATTCCAAATGGATGTGAAGACTGCATTTCTAAATAGGGAACTAAACGAGGAGATTTATATGAATCAGCCTCTTGGTTTCATAGCTGAAGAACAAAAGCGCAAAGTGTGCTGCTTAAAATGTTCTATTTACAGCTTGAAACAATCGTCTAGGCAATGGTATCAATGTTTTCATAGAGCGATTATTTCAATAGACTTTATGATGATTGAAGAAACATTGTGTGTATGCCAAAAAGAAAGAAAATTTTTTTCTTATCATTTTACTATGGACGATGTTTTGTTAGCTGAAATGACATAGAGTTGATTGTCACCACACAGAGGTGGTTGTCCTCCATATTTGAGATGAAGGACATGAGACAAGCCGATTATGTATTGGGATCAAGATCCATAGGGATCGGTCTCGAAAATTCTTAAGTTTGTCTCAATAGACTTACATCAAAAGAATTTGGAGCGATTCCGAATGCATAATTTGAAACCTATTGACACTCCAATGAAAAGGGGTCACTATCTTAGCCTTGAACAATGCCCTAAAATAGGAGAAGAGAGGAAGCAGATGGAAAAAGTTCCATATGCGAGCGCGGTCGGTAGCTTAATGTATGCGATGATGTGTATTCAGCTGAACATATGTTTTGTTGTTGGCATGGTTAGTTGATATCAGAGTAATCCTGGTACGGCACGTTGGTAAGCAGTTAAGAGGATTTTCAGATATCTATGAGGTACTGTGAACCTTGCTCTATGCTATCATAGAGGAGAGCTTAGATTGATGGGATACACCGACGCTGATGGATCCACAGATAGAGATGAGCGCAAATCCACCTCGGGATATGCGTTTATACTTGGAGGTGCTGCCATTTCATGGTGTAGCAAGAAACAACCCTGTGTCTCCTTGTACATTGCATGTACAGCAATGTACATTGCATGTACAACAACAGTACAAGAGGCTGTTTGGCTAAGGAGATTCATGATAAATTTGAATGTAACAACGCGTGCAGATGATGCTATTATTATCTATTATGACAACAAGACAGCAATAGCTTATGCGAAGGATCCAAAGTATTATGAAAGATCTAAGCACATTGAGATCAGATATCACTTCATTAGAGATATAGTTGCACAAGGTCAAATTGTAATTAAATTTACGTCTACTAATGATATGATTGCTGATCCTTTTACCAAACCCCTTGTTAGAGATGTTTTTCATAGACATGTTAGAGGATTGGGTTTGTGCAGGATTTGACCCTCATATATCTTGTATTGGCATTTTTCTAATGAATATATTTGCTATCGTTCTTTATTCATACATATTTTTTAAAATTTTTTAAATTAGTACACAATATCCTTATTTTATGAGAATGAATGTCACCAGGCCCTTGATCAGCCCTCTCACACGGTGATCACCCTGTTGCTAGGAGAGTGAGCAAGATGAGACAAATAAGATCACATAAATGCAGTTAATAATGCAGGTGATCCACTTCACACTAAATGAGCAGGCAAGTGTCTGAATTATGAATGTCGCCTTGGATGAGCTAAGATGAGACTTTACGAAGTCGACAGTAGAGATGGTCTACGACTCTACTTGGCCTGTATGAAGCCGAATGTAAAGAAGGCATCATGTGGGTGACTGTCTTGAGGTTGGCGGCAAAAAGAAAAACTTCGAAGTCCCATTAAACATGTGCCTAGGAGCTGAGTTCACCTCATATATGGATGCACATGATCAAAATAAATCTAAAGACTGATCAAGTCCAGTTGTTTGACACTGCTTAGTGAAAAAACTAAATCAAATTGTGGTGGTGCGAATGATCAAAGAGATTATGTATCGTAATGAAAACAAAGTTATCAATGGCTGAGGTTGAGTTTTCAATTTTCACTTTATGAGTAAGCTTTTTACTTGAGCCAAATTTCCTAGATGAGCATCAAAAAATGTTGAGCAAGTAGATTTTAGAACTGAGTGTAGAAGAACCTAAGTTGAAATCACTTCTTGTTTGTTTGACATGCATTTAGGCATTAGCAAATGACGATGTTGTGCCAAATGATGTAGCATTTACTTTAATTATCATGTTGTAATAACTCTATGTCTAAATACTACATCAACTTACAAGACAAATATTGTCTAGTTAATACATTAATTTGTTCCATGCATGCAGATTTGTGTTGTTGGGCCTTTGCTATAGTAGCTGCTGTAGAAAGTCTAATACAATTACGAACAGATGCTTTGATCGAGCTTTTCTCGCAACAACTCTTTGATTGTAATTTACAAAATTATAACTCAGAGCTCGGATGGCCACACAAAGCTTTCAAATATATCATGGAGAATGGTTTGACCACAGCATCTGAGTATCCATCTAGAGGATGGAGAGGAAAATGTTATTATACCGGATCGAACTACATTGTAGCTAAAATAAAAAATTATGAGTTCGTTCCCCGAAACAACGAGAGGGCATTTCTAAAAGCTGTGGCACACCAACCGGTATGCGTAGCTATCACAACTCCCCCATCCTTCCATACTTACAGCGGTGGCATCTTATTAGGCCACAAGGTGCCTAAAGTATATTCCGTAACTGAATTAACCCATGTTGTTACTGTAATTGGGTATGGTACCGAGAATGGAAAGAAATATTGGATTATAAAAAATTCATGGGGTAGGGACTGGGGAATTAATGGTTATGCGAAGGTGGAAAGAGACGTGGCAATTTTTGGGTTGGGCTTCTATTGTTGCTATCCTGTTTAGGTACATCCTAATTCTTATTTATTTTCTCAGTTAATTTTTAATACATAAGTGGAGAGATATGCTGTATTTGAAGATTTTTCTTTTTTTTTTTGTTTTGTCTTCCATATAGGATGGATTCGCACATGGAGCAATGGGTTCGTGCATGGAGCACTGTTGACATTTGAAGCCGCCACTGCTTTTTTCCTATATTTTAATTGTTGGTTACTTATTAATTAGGCGTATTTGCTAAACTTATTCATGCCATGATCATTATTTGGATTGGAATCTTGAGTTGCAACAGAACCGACATTCGTATGGTGTTTTGAGCGTGACATGTCCTTAGAGTTAGCTCCACTATAGCATACGATTCATACCGTATGTGCGAGATCGATCACTATTTTTTGAGAGTGACGAAGTTGATCCCTGTTTCATCGCTTTGTGAGCTTTGCGTACCCTTTAGGACTTAAAACCATGTCATGAAGTGGATACTTGGTGATGCTATTTTGTCATGATATCCAAGGGTAATGATTGATTTGGTTTGGCGGAACATGTCTAGGAAAGTAGTCAAGTTGAAATGGATTGCCATGAGGCATCTGAAGAAAAAATCATTTGACTACACACCTATGATTTGAGACTCGTAGCCCGCGCGATTTTGTTGATATTTGTTGTCAATATAATCATGAGTACAAATGCATTGATGAGAGAGATCTAGCTTGCTCTATTATACGGATTAGAGATGCTACGATGTGGTGTGGTTCAGTGATTTGGGGTATAGACGAGATTTGGAGTTATAGTGTTATATTAGTTAGATGGTGACTTAATATAACACTCCTCACTTTTGATTCTTCTCGTTATTGATCGCACCAACCATTTCCCTTCTGAAGAGTAGAACGAGATGCAAAGATATTTGGGATGAGAAAATTGAAACAAGTACTCAGTGTTTACGATTGGGAGATGTAAGGATTCGTCCACATTGGGACTTATCTAAAATATTCTTAATCAACATGGGATAAGAAATAAATTCTAAAGATAAATACTATTCTATTTAAATCCCTATCTGTGTGGGATTCTGTTAGAATAGGAGTAGGATTAATATCCTTCCTATGGCATATAAATATATGAGGGATTGGCCATAAATTATATACAAGAAAAAATAAGAATAAACTCTCCACTGAAATTCTCTCTCTTGTGTTCACTCTAGGGGGCCATCAGAAACCCTAGGGATTTGGGCGGTGTGCTGCAATCGACTATGGTAGCTGGTTAGTAATGAGAAGAACAACATACGAGAAATTGAGACAGATTCTTGGCGGATGAAGGAGTTTGTAAAACGAGATGAGATCAGATCCTGTTCAACGTTAGTATATTGCTTGTCATGATGCACTCCGGTGCAGCATAACTAGAAGTCCCCAGTAAATAAAGCTGCATGTTGAGGAGTCATAATTATACCTTTCTTTTTCCAATTTCAGAAAGGAAAAATAGGGTTGAAAGGGAATGTTTATAATTGGTTGTATCAAAATGTTGCAAAAACAAGATGAATGATCCAAGCCAAATCGAATCAGCCGTCCCTTATCTACTGATGACAGAACATTTCGAGAAAGTTGATACTTTTATTTTCCACAACGGGTTTATTACACAGCAAGTAACAAGAAAAGTTCAAAACTCGCCATTTCGGATGGGATCCTTCTAAATCATTGAATTTTATAACTTATGGGATCAGATAATGACTTTACAAAAATCAAAATTTCAATTCTATAATTCTAGTCGTTGAGGCAGCCAAACAAGCTGCATAACAAACATACTCAAGTTTTAGGAAACAAACCGTTAATATTGAATGACTCTCGGCTCGAATATTTTGTACATTTGGAATGTCTTCTTGTGACGATGAATTATCTGAATCTTGAAAATGCATTTTCAAGGCATCTCGCAATAATCCTTCCATATCGTCATGTCTACTTGAGCCCATTTGATCACGAGTTGACTCTCGAAGGCGTGAAGAATCTTGTAGATGGTAAGCTATGTTGCTACTAGAGGAAGAGGAGGAAATGGATTCTCCATGACAAGCCCAGTGAATGTACCCTAGAATAAACCTGTTAAATACCAAGTGTTCTTTAGCTACCTCACGTGTGTGCCAGTTAATATTGGAACAACGTGAGCATGGACATAATATTTTTCCATCTTGAGATGACTTCTCAAATGCAAAATTAAGAAAATCATTAACCCCATCAAAGTATTCTTTATCAACCCTGAATTGTGTATCTAACTTTTGTCGATTTAATTTTTCAACATACGAAAAACAAATGCACAATAAGGGGTGAGTACAAACATATGGGACAATTACGGTGTGACACAATTACGTTCGATTATGAAAGCAAAATACATTAATTTACCACATCTTTTTTCGCTACTATATATTATAATCAGGTTTTAATGGTAAGTAAGAGCAGGAGATGAATTTTTAGTACAACTTTCTTCAATATCAATTTCAATGATCACTCTTTTTCTTTATCGAGTCGATACGCAAACAATAATCGACAACTACACTCGACGAAGGCGTCGGTTTGATGCATAACCGGACGATAAGCAATATGGAAGTACATTAGCAGGTGATTGATATATAGGCAAATTTGGAATACTAGCTGGATTTGTAAAGAGTATATAAACATGCATATACTTTTATGAAAAAAATCATTACACATAGTTCTCTCTCTCTCTCTCTCTCTCACACACACACACACACACACACACACACACACACACACACACACACACACACACACACACACACACACACACACACACACACACACACACACACACACACACACACACACACACATATATATATATATATATATATAAACTCTTTTTATTTTTATTATTTAATCATATTGAGCTCAAATCAGAATTTCTTCGGTTTCCCATCTGATCCGGCCTAGCTCGACCCAAAGTATTATTGATTGACGCGATCTGGTTAATTTGAACTGAATTTGGGCCGATAAATTTTTAGTATAGCCGAAAAATTGGACCCTAAATAAAGTATCAAGTATATTATATTTAAAATTATCATTCTCTTTCAGTTTAAGCTTTTAGAAATAAACGGTTGTCTACCATTATTTTTCGGTCCCTTTCAACAACTTTGGCATGTTATAGTTGATAATTTGAGCTGAATTTAAAAATGGTTTTCAAACTTTAGTATGGCTCACTGCTCCATCACTAGCAAATTTCAGCAAGATGTCCTCATTTTCTGATGAAATATTCCTTTTTGCCAAACATGAAGACCTTGCCTAGTTCAAGCTACCAACTTAATTAAAAGGTAACACCTATTTTGTAGATTTAAATTTGCTTGTCAGAGTATTCAGCGAATAAAGGAACTATGTATAAAATAGATAAGCATAGATACATACTTATTCCAACAATCCACATTCATGAAGTAGCAAGATTCCAACAATCACTCAACAAAAATCTATGAAATTACTCAAAACAAGAACCAAATTAGATTAAGAAAACTCATGAATATATAGAGTATAGTTACTAATTAGGTGACATTCACATGAACATATACCTCCCAAAGCTCATTAAAATTGGAAAAAAAAATCAAAATAAAGGATCAAAACTTATCAAAAAAGCAGTAGCAAAGAGGGATCACGAAGGTCGACGAACGGTCACTCCCAATGCGATGATCACGTGCGAGGTCAAGAGGAATCACGTCGATGAACGATCCCTCCCAATGCGGCGATCGTGTGCAAGGTCGAGAGGATATGGATGACTTGGAAACCCTAGAAAAGGGTGGAAAAGAGAAAACCCTATAAGAGGTCGGAGGAGACGAAGTGGAAGAGTGGGCAATAGGGTGAGGAGAGGGCTTTGGGTCGATGTAGGAGAGGGAGAGAGAAAGAGAGAGAAAGAAAGAGAGATGGATAATTATTGGCCTAGAGAGAGAAAAAGAGAGATGCGTAATTATGGGCTAAGCCCAGGAAGAGAGGGAATGGATATGTCATTTGGGCTCATATTTTAGGTCGGCCTAATTCAAAAAGCTGCTAAATAAATATCGTCTTTTAACTAATTTCCTGTAGTGTTTGCTGACTTTTATTTGTAATCTACTTTTTTTTCTTTGCTGTTTTTTCTTCTAGAAACCTTATACTTTTTGTACTTGCCAGCTTCATACATGGGCAATCTATAGAAAAAATAGTGTTTTGGTGAAATTGGGAACTAGAATGCATTGTATAGTATGAATCTTTTTCTGAATGCTAATTTTAAAAATTAAGAAAAAACTTAAACTTATTAATTTTTCGGCAAAATTACTAGAAATGCATATATTATAGTTGCTATTATTGGCTTAAATGGACCAACATCCTGCCCTGTAGCGGGAGGCCAGGTTGGGCCAAGTCACGTTCGAAATGGCGTGAGGTTGGATTGGGCCGAGTCATGTTCGAAGTGGCGTGAGGCTGATTGGGCCGAGTCACAATCGAGACCCCTGGGCGCTGTATCTGTACACTTTAAGTGAATTAGTTGTGTATTTCTAACAGCTCGAGCTTTTGGGATTAATGGTTAGCGCCAACGATCTGACAAGTGGTATCAGAGCCAGAGGTCACGAATTCGATTCCAGCATGCTGCGAATTTGTGCAGGTCCTGTAGGAGGATTGTGGGCTTAAATGGGCCAGCATCCTGCCTTGTGGCGGGAGGCCAGGTTGGGCCGAGTCATGTTCGAAATGGCGTGAGTCTAGGTTGGGCTGAGTCATGTTCGAAGTGGCGTGAGGCTGGTTGGGCCGAGTCACAATCGAGACCTGTGGGCGCTGTATCTGTACGCTTTAAGTAAATTGGTTGCGTATTTCTAATAGCTCGAGCTTATCGGATTAATGGTTAGCGTTAATGATCTGATAGCTGTTTCCATAAGTTGGTCAAGATACTTTGTGTTTTCAAAAGATAGATAAAACTAACATTTTCCTCTGCTTATCAGACTTTGCTTTTTCTTACTATTAACTCTGTTATGCTTATTTTCATTTCCTTTGCGCTTTGCTATTTAGCTATTTGTACACTTGCTCCCAAATCAAGCTTTACTCTATAGTTTAATAGGGTATGAATTGTTTTCTAAATAATAATTTTAAAAATTAAGAAAAAAAACTTAAGCTTATTAGTTTTTCTGGTAAAATTACTAGAAATGCATCTATTATAGTTGGTTTTCTGCACTATGTTTCTCTCTAAATATTACGTGCATATTTTTTTCCTTTCCTTTTTTTTTCTTTTCTCCGAGCCTATTTGGATTCTCTCCTTAGTATATGGCAATGATGCTCCATATAAATCCTAAACCCTAAATAAACTCTGTAGCAATATTGCCACAAACTCCAAACTTTCTTTATATAGATAATGGCTGGATCCGTCGACCTTCAAATATTGCTCCATATGTGAGAATCCAAATTTTTGGGAATTTGAAATCCTCAGTGTTCCTCTCCCCCATTACTGTGTTTTTGATCCGTATACGTATATATATACAGGTACTTATATATATATATATATGTATATAAGTGAGTTTAGTGGTTTTGTTAGTTGTTGGTTTTTCGTCGCGGAGAGAGAGCGGCTTAACGGCGCGATCCGGAGTCCGATTCTGGCGATCCAAAATGCTAGGTTCGATGTCTCGGCAGTGCTGAACGCAATGGCGTGATCCGTGTTGATGTGCGATGCACAGATTAAAAGTTATTGCATCTTTATCGCTGAGCGCACGAAGGGTACGTTTTATGTTTCGCGATCTGGACCCCGTTTTTCGCACCGTTTCGCGCGTTTTCGCTTTTCGAGGAATGGGAGAGGTTAGTCCCTGCTGTGGGAGAGGGGACAAGAGCTGTGAGGTTGGTGGGGGGGTTGGTGGAGGCATTTATTGAGCCTCAACCACTCCCCCCTCTCTTTACCACTTTCACACTCCACCTCCTTCCCTCTCTCTCCCTCTTTCTCTCTCTTTCCCTCAGCCCAGACCAGAGCCCCAGCACCCTCTGCCCCTTTGCCCTTCCCCTGTGCACCTCCGGCCGCCGCCGACCACCCAGCTGGCCGGAGTTCCCCGGAGTCTCTCTCTCCCTTTTTTTCTCTTTTTCTTCTTCTTCTTCTTCTTCTCCTTCCCGTGGGTGTGCACCCAGGGGTTACCCACGCCGGAGCCCCCTGAGGTGGCACGACCCCCTGCCGCCGTCGCCCTGCCGCCGGGGAGCCGCCGGGAACGGCCACCAGCCCTGCGGCCACTGCTGGAGCAGCCCCTGGCCGAGACTGGTGGGCCCTGGCCGCCGCCGCCTCCCGCAGCTCAGGAGGGTGAGCATCATCACCCCCGTGAGCTCCGGCGCAGCCCCCTTCCTCCCCGGCAGTCGCCGTACCGTCGGAGCGCCGCCGCAGCCGCCGCCGCAACCCGGCCCCTTTTTTGTCGCGGTCACCGGCCAACCGGTGACCGGCAACCTCCTCTTGAAGGTGCTCGCCTCGCCGCCGGCCGTCGTCGCCGCCCGTTGCCGCGCCGCCGTGCCTTAGCTTTACCCGAGAGCTGGGAGCTTCGCCGCGCCGCCGCCGCCGCCACCCGCCGTCGACTAGGGTGAGCTCCCCCTTCCTTGCGACCCTCTCGGCCGACCCTGCCCGCCGCCGGCCTTGGTTGCCCGCCGGCAGCCGGCCGGAGCTAGTTGCTCCGGCCGGAGGGCTGTTTTGTGCTGTTTTGGCCGCGCCGAGATGCCCGGAGCCCCTGTTGCTCCCCGAGGTCCGGAGAAGTGAGCACGATGATCACGGCATCATGCTGATCATCATGCTCACCTCTGTTTTGTTTTTGCTCGAGCCGAATTGTTGTTCGGCCTTGGTCGAGCCGTTTGTATGCTTGTGGCTCTGTTTTCATGCAACTTTCCGGTCTGCGACTTGCCCTGTCGCAGTGAGGCTGTGAGCACGGCCTCCGTTGCGTCGTTGCCTATCCGCTGGTGCTTGCGGAAGGTCGTGCGGATGTACGGCTTGCTCACGCGGCCCTAGTTAAGCTTGCTTTTGTGCGTGCGCCCACTGTTTTTATGGGTTTTCCCGGCTTGCGACTGGTCCTGTCGCAGCGGGACAGTGAGCACGGTCTCCGTGACGACGATACCTATCCGCTGGTACTTGCAGAAGTTCGAGCGGACGAACGGATTGCTCGAACGGCCTAATTTAGTGATTGTATGTTTGTGTATGTTGCATGTTTGGGGACTTAGGCGTTTGTGACAGCGTAGCGACGCTGTGGGCAGCAAGGGTAAGGTCTTGGAGACCCTGTGGACTGTTTGTCCTACCCCCTCGCCCTTCGTGTGGTTTCGGACTTGTTTCCGACGCGTTTTTCGATGAAATAATCGGCAAAACGCACGTTTCTAGTTGTGTGACTCACTCGCTGTTTTCGCGAGCGACTTGGCTTCATCGTGTGGCCTCGTTGGCTGTTCCTCATCGCTATCCCGAAGTTCCGAGGACAGCGGATGAGTGATGTGGGGTTCCGGTGCCAAATCGGCACTTTTCGGGAACCCGGGAAGCCTTTACGGGTGCGTGTGATGTTCGTGGCACCCCGTGCTTGTGCTCGCTGTCCCGTCACTTGGTTTGTTGTGTTCGGGGACAGCGAGGGGCCTTGTTGGCTGTTTGGTACCCCTCTGGGGCTTTGTGTGGTTTCGGGATCGTCCCGGTGGGTTTCCCGGGCGATCCGTCGGTTTCGGGATGCGAGAGATTAGTGTTTAGCGTCGACTTGGTGGACCTTGACCCTGTGAGTCTTTCGTAGGTCCTGTCGCGGTTCCCGAGAGCCGTCGGTGTTAGATTGGATCTTACCTACAGGTGGGTACTTCGACCCGGAGTCGGTTCAGTGGACTACGGTGATACCTTTCTATCCCTTCCTTTGCTTTTCTGTTAGTAGTTCACTTGACTCCCGTAGACTCTACTCATATGCGTGCTTGGATAGTAGAGTAGTGTGGTTTGCATGTTCTTTGAGACGACCCAGTCGGTCGGTGGGGATCGCTTGTCATTCTGAGCGATCCTAGTGTGGTTTGCATGTTCCTGAGAGACGACCCAGTCGGTCGGTGGGGATCGCTTGTCAGTCTGAGCGATCCTAGTGTGGCTTGCATATTCCTTGAGACGACCCAGTTGGTCGGAGGTGATCGCCTGTTGTTCCGAGCGATCCTAGTTGTGGTTTATTGGTTGCTTCTCGGCTTGTTGCCGTTCTGTGGATTGAGCATATGCATCGATCGTCACAGCTCTTCCCGCACTTCACGTACACCGCGGTCTGATCCACCGTTTAGAGGTGTTCTTTTCCGGAAAAGGGTCGTGAATTTCTACCGACCCGTGGCCCCGAGCATTGCGTCGGGATGGATGGTGCCGTTGGATTGAGCAGGGTGACAGTGCCAGGGCCACCCCCTGGTGGCTATAGATTGGGTTCACTTTGTGGTTATCCCCTTTGATGCATACTAGTTGCTTACAGTAGCATTGTTATTTCTGTTATAGGTTCAGCCTCATATTTACTTTTGCTACTGTTTACCATATCTATCTTTTGTTGACCCTCGTGCCGGTGTGTACACCTCGCCTTCGTCGGCTTGCGGTACCCACTGGGAGGGGAGACATGCGTGCATGTTCTCACCCCCCACCCCCATTACAGGTTTCAGGTAAGCAGGGTGGTGAGTGTCGGGACGCTGCGAGGCACGCCTAGATAGTAGCTCTAGAGGTTCCGACTCGTGAGGCTACATCCCCAGATTTGGTTATTTCCCCTACCTCTATTTGATAGATGTAATGTGTGGTTCAGTTATCCCGTTGTAAATTCTAGCATGCTTATGTTGTGGATTCATTCTATATGCTTGTGTGATGACTGCATGCTTGGACTAGTTGATTGTATCATTGTTTTTCAATCGTTTCGTTATCTAGCATTTCGGTTTTCTACCCCTCGTGGTAGCGTCGTAAAACAAGGTTTCCGTGTGGGAAACGGTTTTCAAATGGATTTCTGATTGCTCGGTTTTGTGATTTCAAAAAGAGAGTTCTCGTGTGGAGAACAGTTTTCAAATGATTCTTGAATGTTTGAAATTAAGGTTTCAAATAAAGCTTCTGGGTAAGGAGCAGCTTTCTAGAATGTTTGTTGCTTGTGCATTGCATCATCCTTCGCTTAAGGACCTGCTTAGATTCATACAGGTTTAAGGACGGCTAGCTGTATGAATCTTTGGTGTTGTTGTGCTGTTGGGATGAATGAATAGTGGTTGTGATCCTGTTGTTTGTTGTTGGACGCCGTGCAAATACAGGGGAGGCTCTGTCCGTGTGTACAGTGGACCCTGTATTTGTGGCGGGTCTGTACGTGGCGCGGGCTAGGCTTTTCAAAAAAAAAAAAATTTAGCACGTTTTTCCGCATCTTGAACTAGCCCGGGGCGTGACAGATTAAGATGGTATCAGAGCGTAAAGGGAACAAACACTCATTCATTCATCAACTTGTAACTGAACCACTGGTTAGGCTGACCCATAGGAAGACCTAGGATGTATAGGCGCGCGAGCTCGAGGGGTTTGTTTTCGGCTTGTGTTTTTGTGGGAGTTGCCGACCCCTTTTCTCTTGCGCTGGATTCTGCTTTTTGCAGTTGGCTTGTGGTCTTGGTTGACCTCCTCGTCCGGGTCGTGGTGGTGGGCGTGCGCCTGCGGAGCTGTCTGCTGGTTTTCTGTTTCGGGCTGTCGTGGCTGGTTCGAGTGAGGAGCTGGCAGGAGGCGGACAGCCTGGTGTGGACCGTACCCTGTGTGCTTGAGGCCGAGGCGAGGGGTCAGCTGGCGACCCTCTCCGGCATGTTCCGGTGGTTTTCGCAACAGGCCACGGCAGCTGCCGCTCCAGCCCCTCCTACTCCTTCGCCGTGTACCCCGATGATTGCAGACCCTCCTGTGGCACCCACCCCGATGTGCGACGACCGTGACGATGACAGCGACTTTGTCGGCTGTTTCGCGCGTGGACGCCGACCCCGTGTTTGGGGGCGGTGGTCACACTCAAGCGTGTTGGACGGAATTCCTGTGTTTGATCTGCCCTAGTTCGCAGGCTCGTGCTGTTTCTGGTAGTGGTGGTGGAGTACCAGACAGATCCCAAGTGGCCGGGTGTTTTTTTCCTTTGTGTAACCACTCGTTGGTAAGTGGTGGCCCTTGTGGGCTTGGGAACGTCACTTGGTGGATCTGTGTGTCGTAGGGCTGTTCTCGCCCTGTCCCCACTTTCCGTGTTGAGCACGAGGGCCCCTGCGAGCGTCTCTACGGAGACGGTGCTTTGAGCAGTTTCGACCGCAGTTTGGGTGTTTCCCCTCTCTGTTTTGTTGGGTAGGGCGGTGAAACCTACCCCTCTGACGTCTTGCTGGTGGCATCGTCAGTGTTGGTCTTTCGACCATTGGCTAGTTCTGGCGTCGAACTGACGTGTACTAGACTGGGTGGACACTGTTGAGTGTCGGGTGTTTGTTGGTGCCTACATAGTTGCGGATATCCTAACGCCCAAATTGGTGTGTTCGGGGATTCCTGGTGGTTTTTGTAGGTTCCCGTGTTGCCGCGAGATCTTCCGGGTTCTTGTCGGAGATCTCACCGCGTCCGACGTTGGTTAGTCGACGCTGGTTTTGTTCTGCCTCCGGTTTGGTTCGTGTGGTTGACGACCCTTTGTCGCCTGTAGCCGCCGGTTCGTTGTTGGAAGCCGATGACTCCTAGGGAGTTGGCTCAGGGCAGACGTTGTTTTGTGGGTCGGGTTTTTTTTCCCGTTAATTCGGTGAATCGTCTGTGACTTTGGTCCAGCTTTGGAGTTGGTGGACCTGACGCCTTTGTGGTGTTGCCAACTGGTTGTTGGCTTTGACCTTAGGATATTTCGTCTTCTTTTGATAAGTACGTTGGCTGCAGACAACGTAGTGTCGAAAGTTAGGACGAAATACCCTATCCCTTCTTGGGGACCTTCTGGATTGGGTCGGTGCTTTCCCTCGCAAGACTTCTTCTCGCTCTTGGCCGTCTTGCGGAAAGCTGTGTGTTGGTCATCCCCGTTCTAGTGGTGAACCTTGAGCTAATCCTGGCGTGGTTTTGCGCAGTTGATTTGCCATCACTGCCGTTGGTTTGACTCCGGTTGAGTCCGGGTGCCCTTTTAGCTCGGTTTCGGGATGACGGGAGCCTGGTTGTTGGCTCCGAGCTGTGTTTGCGTGCAGGGTTTTCGCCGCGTCTTTCGTAGCCGTGCCTTGGAGCACGTGTCCGATCTTTTTGATCTGATGTTCGGCATCGTAGGTGTTTTTATCGCTTGCTGCGATTGGCAGCCCTGTACACCTGAGTGATGGACTCGCAAGGTTTCCGTTGGTCGGTTTTGCCGTTCGGTTAAGCGATCGTCCCGGCAGCTTTTTGGACTTGTTGAACTGGGTTTCGGCAGTTCTTGGATCAATTTGTCGTGGTTCCCTTTGACGACATACTGATCTCTTCGTAGAGTTTCCTTCTTGGTTCACATCGTGACGTGGGTTGGTTGTGTGGAAGAGCCAAGGAAGGAGGACTCTGTAATGGTTTGACCTATTCCGACTTCTGTGACAGACCGAGTTTAGGAACTTCCTCGGCTTGGGCGTTGATGCCGGCGATTTGTTGAGGGTTCTCCTCAAGATCGCCGCCCCTTTGAGTAGCTGTCGAGGTAAGGCGCGTTGTTTCTCTAGACTCCCGCTTGTCTGTTGAGCGCCTAGGAGCCGATGGACTGTTTGACCCGTGCCCCTATCTTAGCATCGACACAGCCTTGTGAGGTTGTCGTGGCCTTGTGCGATGCATCTTGGATGGGATTGGGGTGCGTGCTCATTCAGCATGAGAAGGTTATCGCTTGTGCTCCGCGCTAGTTGATGGACTGTGAGAAGATCTATCTAGCGCTCGATCTTGAGTTAGCAGCAGTGGTGTTCGCTCTCGAGCTCTTGAGGCTGTGCCTTGTGGAGCTACCGCTTAGTTGTTGCCCTTGGAGGTGCTACCCACCTTGACGGATCAGATTTTCGGTGGACGACTGATGGATCCGCACTGCTGAATGCGAGCAAGACAGAGAAGGTGACTTCGTGCTACATGCTGTTGGTTTCCTTTGGGGATGGAGTTGTGTGCCCAGTGTTCAGGATTTGAGGTAAGAGTTTTGGCTGAGGCACACCAGTCGCCGTACACCGTTCATCCTGGAGAGACGAAGATGTACCGCGACTTGTGGTAGAGTTTCTGGTTGTAGCTCAGCATGTGGCACTGTGCCAGGTTTGTCAGCAAGTGAAGGCTGTACATCAGCAGAGAAGCTTCGACCGTTACATATACCTGTAGGGAAGTGGGAGCGGATCACCTTGGTTTTCGTCACCGGGTTGCCTCGTTCTCAGCGAGGTCATGTTGCGATTTGGGTTTTTGTGGAATGTTTGACGAAAACAGCTCACTTCCTACCAGTACATTCGTTTTTAGTCTTGGAATCGACTGGCGCAGCTCCACTTGGATGAGTTCGTCGGGCTGTCTGGGGAGCCAGTGTCGATCGCTTTGGACTGGAGTTCTCGCTTCGTTTCCCAGTTCTGGAGGAGCTTGCTGTAGGCACTGGGGACGAGGCTCAACTTTAGCTCAGTTCAACCCTCAGAGTGTTGGGCAGTCGGAGCGAGTCTTCTAGACTCTCGAAGTTATGCTCCGGGCATGCGTTTGGATTTTGGTGAGGTGCCTGTGAGGTTTTTGGCTCGCAATGTGAAACAGTTGAGGAACCGGAGTTTTCTGTTGGTGAGACTGCGGTGGTTGAGTCGCGAGGAGCGCGAGACTTCTTGGGAGCTAGAGTCTGCTTCGTGTGAGCGGTATCCGCTGTTGTTCGCGGATAGTGTGTGGGTAAGTTTCGGGGACGAAACTTCTTGTTAGGTGGGAGTGATGTGAGAATCCGAATTTTTGGGAATTTGAAATCCTCAGTGTTCCTCTCCCCCATTACTGTGTTTTTGATCCGTATACGTATATATATACAGGTACTTATATATATATATGTATATAAGTGAGTTTAGTGGTTTTGTTAGTTGTTGGTTTTTCGTCGCGGAGAGAGAGCGGCTTAACGGCGCGATCCGGAGTCCGATTCTGGCGATCCAAAATGCTAGGTTCGATGTCTCGGCAGTGCTGAACGCAATGGCGTGATCCGTGTTGATGTGCGACGCACAGATTAAAAGTTATTGCATCTTTATCGCTGAGCGCACGAAGGGTACGTTTTATGTTTCGCGATCTGGACCCCGTTTTTTCGCACCGTTTCGCGCGTTTTCGCTTTTCGAGGAATGGGAGAGGTTAGTCCCTGCTGTGGGAGAGGGGACAAGAGCTGTGAGGTTGGTGGGGGGGTTGGTGGAGGCATTTATTGAGCCTCAACCACTCCCCCCTCTCTTTACCACTTTCACACTCCACCTCCTTCCCTCT
This sequence comes from Puya raimondii, assembly GCA_016920855.1. Lineage (NCBI taxonomy): Eukaryota > Viridiplantae > Streptophyta > Magnoliopsida > Poales > Bromeliaceae > Puya > Puya raimondii. The sequence goes on from JABWPP010000049.1 coordinate 44,692,264, forward strand.
CTCTCCCTCTTTCTCTCTCTTTCCCTCAGCCCAGACCAGAGCCCCAGCACCCTCTGCCCCTTTGCCCTTCCCCTGTGCACCTCCGGCCGCCGCCGACCACCCAGCTGGCCGGAGTTCGCCGGAGTCTCTCTCTCCCTTTTTTTCTCTTTTTCTTCTTCTTCTTCTTCTTCTTCTCCTTCCCGTGGGTGTGCACCCAGGGGTTACCCACGCCGGAGCCCCCTGAGGTGGCACGACCCCCTACCGCCGTCGCCCTGCCGCCGGGGAGCCGCCGGGAGCGGCCACCAGCCCTGCGGCCACTGCTGGAGCAGCCCCTGGCCGAGATTGGTGGGCCCTGGCCGCCGCCGCCTCCCGCAGCTCAGGAGGGTGAGCATCATCACCCCCGTGAGCTCCGGCGCAGCCCCCTTCCTCCCCGGCAGTCGCCGTACCGTCGGAGCGCCGCCGCAGCCGCCGCTTGCTCCGGTGGGACCGCTAGGGCACCCCGAGGCCGCGCCAGCGCCGCCGCCGCAACCCGGCCCCTTTTTTGTCGCGGTCACCGGCCAACCGGTGACCGGCAACCTCCTCTTGAAGGTGCTCGCCTCGCCGCCGGCCGTCGTCGCCGCCCGTTGCCGCGCCGCCGTGCCTTAGCTTTACCCGAGAGCTAGGAGCTTCGCGCGCCGCCGCCGCCGCCGCCACCCCCCGCCGTCGACTAGGGTGAGCTCCCCCTTCCTTGCGACCCTCTCGGCCGACCCTGCCCGCCGCCGGCCTTGGTTGCCCGCCGGCAGCCGGCCGGAGCTAGTTGCTCCGGCCGGAGGGCTGTTTTGTGCTGTTTTGGCCGCGCCGAGATGCCCGGAGCCCCTGTTGCTCCCCGAGGTCCGGAGAAGTGAGCACGATGATCACGGCATCATGCTGATCATCATGCTCACCTCTGTTTTGTTTTTGCTCGAGCCGAATTGTTGTTCGGCCTTGGTCGAGCCGTTTGTATGCTTGTGGCTCTGTTTTCATGCAACTTTCCGGTCTGCGACTTGCCCTGTCGCAGTGAGGCTGTGAGCACGGCCTCCGTTGCGTCGTTGCCTATCCGCTGGTGCTTGCGGAAGGTCGTGCGGATGTACGGCTTGCTCACGCGGCCCTAGTTAAGCTTGCTTTTGTGCGTGCGCCCACTGTTTTTATGGGTTTTCCCGGCTTGCGACTGGTCCTGTCGCAGCGGGACAGTGAGCACGGTCTCCGTGACGACGATACCTATCCGCTGGTACTTGCGGAAGTTCGAGCGGACGAACGGATTGCTCGAACGGCCTAATTTAGTGATTGTATGTTTGTGTATGTTGCATGTTTGGGGACTTAGGCGTTTGTGACAGCGTAGCGACGCTGTGGGCAGCAAGGGTAAGGTCTTGGAGACCCTGTGGACTGTTTGTCCTACCCCCTCGCCCTTCGTGTGGTTTCGGACTTGTTTCCGACGCGTTTTTCGATGAAATAATCGGCAAAACGCACGTTTCTAGTTGTGTGACTCACTCGCTGTTTTCGCGAGCGACTTGGCTTCATCGTGTGGCCTCGTTGGCTGTTCCTCATCGCTGTCCCGAAGTTCCGAGGACAGCGGATGAGTGATGTGGGGTTCCGGTGCCAAATCGGCACTTTTCGGGAACCCGGGAAGCCTTTACGGGTGCGTGTGATGTTCGTGGCACCCCGTGCTTGTGCTCGCTGTCCCGTCACTTGGTTTGTTGTGTTCGGGGACAGCGAGGGGCCTTGTTGGCTGTTTGGTACCCCTCTGGGGCTTTGTGTGGTTTCGGGATCGTCCCGGTGGGTTTCCCGGGCGATCCGTCGGTTTCGGGATGCGAGAGATTAGTGTTTAGCGTCGACTTGGTGGACCTTGACCCTGTGAGTCTTTCGTAGGTCCTGTCGCGGTTCCCGAGAGCCGTCGGTGTTAGATTGGATCTTACCTACAGGTGGGTACTTCGACCCGGAGTCGGTTCAGTGGACTACGGTGATACCTTTCTATCCCTTCCTTTGCTTTTCTGTTAGTAGTTCACTTGACTCCCGTAGACTCTACTCATATGCGTGCTTGGATAGTAGAGTAGTGTGGTTTGCATGTTCTTTGAGACGACCCAGTCGGTCGGTGGGGATCGCTTGTCATTCTGAGCGATCCTAGTGTGGTTTGCATGTTCTTGAGACGACGACCCAGTCGGTCGGTGGGGATCGCTTGTCAGTCTGAGCGATCCTAGTGTGGCTTGCATATTCCTTGAGACGACCCAGTTGGTCGGAGGTGATCGCCTGTTGTTCCGAGCGATCCTAGTTGTGGTTTATTGGTTGCTTCTCGGCTTGTTGCCGTTCTGTGGATTGAGCATATGCATCGATCGTCACAGCTCTTCCCGCACTTCACGTACACCGCGGTCTGATCCACCGTTTAGAGGTGTTCTTTTCCGGAAAAGGGTCGTGAATTTCTACCGACCCGTGGCCCCGAGCATTGCGTCGGGATGGATGGTGCCGTTGGATTGAGCAGGGTGACAGTGCCAGGGCCACCCCCTGGTGGCTATAGATTGGGTTCACTTTGTGGTTATCCCCTTTGATGCATACTAGTTGCTTACAGTAGCATTGTTATTTCTGTTATAGGTTCAGCCTCATATTTACTTTTGCTACTGTTTACCATATCTATCTTTTGTTGACCCTCGTGCCGGTGTGTACACCTCGCCTTCGTCGGCTTGCGGTACCCACTGGGAGGGGAGACATGCGTGCATGTTCTCACCCCCCACCCCCATTACAGGTTTCAGGTGAGCAAGGTGGTGAGTGTCGGGACGCTGCGAGGCACGCCTAGATAGTAGCTCTAGAGGTTCCGACTCGTGAGGCTACATCCCCAGATTTGGTTATTTCCCCTACCTCTATTTGATAGATGTAATGTGTGGTTCAGTTATCCCGTTGTAAATTCTAGCATGCTTATGTTGTGGATTCATTCTATATGCTTGTGTGATGACTGCATGCTTGGACTAGTTGATTGTATCCTTGTTTTTCAATCGTTTCGTTATCTAGCATTTCGGTTTTCTACCCCTCGTGGTAGCGTCGTAAAACAAGGTTTCCGTGTGGGAAACAGTTTTCAAATGGATTTCTGATTGCTCGGTTTTGTGATTTCAAAAAGAGAGTTCTCGTGTGGAGAACAGTTTTCAAATGATTCTTGAATGTTTGAAATTAGGGTTTCAAATAAAGCTTCTGGGTAAGGAGCAGCTTTCTAGAATGTTTGTTGCTTGTGCATTGCATCATCCTTCGCTTAAGGACCTGCTTAGATTCATACAGGTTTAAGGACGGCTAGCTGTATGAATCTTTGGTGTTGTTGTGCTGTTGGGATGAATGAATAGTGGTTGTGATCCTGTTGTTTGTTGTTGGACGCCGTGCAAATACAGGGGAGGCTCTGTCCGTGTGTACAGTGGACCCTGTATTTGTGGCGGGTCTGTACGTGGCGCGGGCTAGGCTTTTCAAAAAAAAAATTTAGCACGTTTTTCCGCATCTTGAACTAACCCGGGGCGTGACACCATAGCTCCGAGCCTATTTGGATTCTTTCCTTGATTATCAAACTTTGCTTGCCTATTGTTTAATTACATAGTAAAAGAGGTGTTGGAAGGAAGGAATGGGAGTTGGGTTCCGCAGTGACATTAAAATTGCTAGATCCGTCATAGATTGGTACGTACAGTCCATCTCGAAAACAAAGAGGTATAGAGCGGCAACTATAGGGATTTCAGTTTTTTTGAATTGACTTCACCGCATGCGGTCTTCTTGGGCTCTAGCTATTTTATATTTTTTCCTTTCCTTACTTTTCTTTTTACTTTTTGCTGTAAGGCAATGATGATATGAATAATTCATGGATACTACCTTTTCTACTGAATTTGTACATAGTGGCATGGCAGGACGAATAGCCCCTGGGCAATCGTTGTAGCCTACGGATATTGTTGCGTAGTTCTGATCCACACATTGTTTATCATAGCCCTTTGCTAGCTTTTTGGGATAGACAAATTTGAGCCTTGCATGATTTTCTATCTTACACTTATTTGTATGACTTCCTATTTTACAATTATCTATAAACCTATATTAATCCCCGTAATCTTCAGTCCACGTGGCATGATTTGCTTAATTTGTGTTAGTGGGGCCCATCTGTCATATATACATTCTTTCTTACAAATTAATTTGTGTTAGTGGGGCCCATCTGTCATATATACATTCTTTCTTACAAATATTGTGTGGGGCCTATCTACTGAATTTGGGTTAACATTAAAAAAAAATTACGTGAACCATATATATACACTATGTATATACTTTAAGCATGTAGGACCTACATGTCAGACCTTAATACTAATCTTTTGTGGACCGGGTCCTTATCTTCCTTCTCAACCGGTCCTTCGTGAACCAGATCCCTATTTCGAAAAAAACGAATGCTCTTCTCAACCGGTTCGCCCGTTCGTTCTTCCTCTGCCGCCGCTTCGAAGGTCGTCGTCCTCTTCTATGGATGGAAACTAGGGCTAGATTCAACATCGAGTTCCGTACGCTTCGAAGGTCGCCGCTTCGAAGCTCGCTTCGGAAGTCGCCGCCGCTTCGGAAGTCGCCGCTGCTTCGAAAGACGTTCTTCCTCTTCCATGGATGGAAAATAGGCTAGATTCGGCATCGATTTTGCTACCCTTCTTCGCCGTCTCCACTGTCGCCGCTTCGATCCGATCGAATGATCAATTCTTGAGTGAAAAATGGACTCGATTCATTGTTGTTGCGCCTTCCAACGCCGCGTTGATCAATTTGCCAGTTCATTCCCTCCTTTGTAGGCGCTTCGGAAACCATCTTTGCTCTTCCCTTTGCATGTTTCAGTTACTGCCGAAGTTCCTCTTGCATACTCTCGGTGCCTATATAATGGTGATGTGCTTATTTTGCTTCCCATCATACAGCATCTAACCCTGTAAAAAGTAAATTTTTATTTTTATTATGCTAATACTATTGCTTTCTCTTTTTCTTATGTAATTTGCTGCTCCTTTTTAGCCGCTTCGATCCGATCGAATGATCAATTCTTGAGTGAAAAATGGACTCGATTCATTGTTGTTGCGCCTTCCAACGCCGCGTTGATCAATTTGCCAGTTCATTCCCTCCTTTGTTGGCGCTTCGGAAACCATCTTTGCTCTTCCCTTTGCATGTTTCAGTTACTGCCGAAGTTCCTCTTGCATACTCTCGGTGCCTATATAATGGTGATGTGCTTATTTTGCTTCCCATCATACAGCATCTAACCCTGTAAAAAGTAAATTTTTATTTTTATCATGCTAATACTATTGCTTTCTCTTTTTCTTATGTAATTTGCTGCTCCTTTTTATGTGTTATATTTATTATTTTTTAACAGTTGCATATGTCTTCTTTTCATTTCCTATTCTAATTCTATTCTTACTGCCTCTGCTACTCTTCTTCTTTCTGTTTTGCTGGCAGCTATGTTTTTTCCCCCTATTCTGATGTATTAGAATTAATTATTATGCTTTTATATAGATTATATATTAGTAAAATTGGCTTCTCTTTTTTTCCCAGCTCCAGATTGTTTATTATTTATTCTACAATTCTTAACTTAGTTTTCGTATGTGAAAAAAGAAATCCTACATACTCTTCTCAGAGCCAAAAATTAAGGGACGTTATATATTTGTAAAATTAAAGAACATTGTAGGTTTGTTAAATTCATTCCCTCCTTTGTTGGCGCTTCGGAAACCATCTTTGCTCTTCCCTTTGCATGTTTCAGTTACTGCCGAAGTTCCTCTTGCATACTCTCGGTGCCTATATAATGGTGATGTGCTTATTTTGCTTCCCATCATACAGCATCTCGTTTTCTTATGTAATTTGCTGCTCCTTTTTAGCCGCTTCGATCCGATCGAATGATCAATTCTTGAGTGAAAAATGGACTCGATTCATTGTTGTTGCGCCTTCCAACGCCGCGTTGATCAATTTGCCAGTTCATTCCCTCCTTTGTTGGCGCTTCGGAAACCATCTTTGCTCTTCCCTTTGCATGTTTCAGTTACTGCCGAAGTTCCTCTTGCATACTCTCGGTGCCTATATAATGGTGATGTGCTTATTTTGCTTCCCATCATACAGCATCTAACCCTGTAAAAAATAAATTTTTATTTTTATTATGCTAATACTATTGCTTTCTCTTTTTCTTATGTAATTTGCTGCTCCTTTTTATGTGTTATATTTATTATTTTTTAACAGTTGCATATGTCTTCTTTTCATTTCCTATTCTAATTCTATTCTTACTGCCTCTGCTACTCTTCTTCTTTCTGTTTTGCTGGGCAGCTATGTTTTTTCCCCCTATTCTGATGTATTAGAATTAATTATTATGCTTTTATATAGATTATATATTAGTAAAATTGGCTTCTTTTTTTTTCCCAGCTCCAGATTGTTTATTATTTATTCTACAATTCTTAACTTAGTTTTCGTATGTGAAAAAGAAAATCCTACATACTCTTCTCAGAGCCAAAAATTAAGGGACGTTATATATTTGTAAAATTAAAGAACATTGTAGGTTTGTTAAATTCATTCCCTCCTTTGTTGGCGCTTCGGAAACCATCTTTGCTCTTCCCTTTGCATGTTTCAGTTACTGCCGAAGTTTCTCTTGCATACTCTCGGTGCCTATATAATGGTGATGTGCTTATTTTGCTTCCCATCATACAGCATCTAACCCTGTAAAAAGTAAATTTTTATTTTTATTATGCTAATACTATTGCTTTCTCTTTTTCTTATGTAATTTGCTGCTCCTTTTTATGTGTTATATTTATTATTTTTTAACAGTTGCATATGTCTTCTTTTCATTTCCTATTCTAATTCTATTCTTACTGCCTCTGCTACTCTTCTTCTTTCTGTTTTGCTGGCAGCTATGTTTTTTCCCCCTATTCTGATGTATTAGAATTAATTATTATGCTTTTATATAGATTATATATTAGTAAAATTGGCTTCTTTTTTTTTCCCAGCTCCAGATTGTTTATTATTTATTCTACAATTCTTAGCTTAGTTTTCGTATGTGAAAAAAGAAATCCTACATACTCTTCTCAGAGCCAAAAATTAAGGGGCGTTATATATTTGTAAAATTAAAGAATATTTGTAGGTTTGTTAAATTGGTAGTTTTTTGTTTTGTTTTGTTTTTTTTTTCCCTTTATGAACTACAGATTATTTAGTATCTATTGTACAGTTCTTATGTTAGTTGTGCCATGAATGTTGTATGCAGTACTAAGACATCATTCCTTTGCCTCAAGAAAGCCTCAGGAAACTGTCTGCATTCAACTGGGATTATTCGAATCTGGAACTGTAAGTTTTCAGATTATAGTTTTTTTATGCTTATTTCGTTTTTTTTATGTTTACTTATTTTGTGCATATGTGGAAAAATAAAATTTAAATAGTATATTAAATAAATATATAATTTAATAAAGCAGAGAGAATCGATTGAAATAACAATTACAAAAAAAAAAGGTGAAATCTATTCTTACAGTACAAACATGTATTTTTTCTTCTCTTCTTTTAGGCCTCGATCTATGCTTGTTTCTCTTATGCTATCACTAGGCGTTCCGTTGCAGTTATGGCTTCGCCTGTTACTGTTGATATCAACTATCGAGCAAATCAAGCAAATTAAGCAAATCATGCCATTCATTTCATCTTTGCTGATTACGTCATGTGGATTTACCTTTTGATGATCTTCCTTAATCTTTTTTGCACTCATAAGAAGATTTGCGAATACTTTTTACAGGCTCCAAAAGTTAATTTTAAAATTTATATTTTAAAAAGTAGAAAAAAAATAGCTTTAGTATTTGAAAGTTAGATCAAAAGTTTGTGCTCAATTTTTGAAGTTTCAAAGAATATAAAATTCAAGAAAATAATTATTGTCCCTTCTGTTGCAGATACTTTTTACATAGTATAGCTCTCCTTCTAAAAGCTTCACTTCTTGCGGTGGAAGAAAATATGGTTTCAATTGCTGATAGTACTTTTGTTTAAGTAATTCATCTTTAACTTTTTTTTATCTTCCTTAATCGTTTATTTTTTTCCCAGAAGAGTTTTCAGCTTGAAATTATTGAGCCAACATATCTATTCCTTTTGATTTTTTCCTCTTTTATTTACATGTTTAAATGCTTTGAAATTTTTCGTATATGGTGATGCATCTCGAATGGTAAATACATAGTCATTGCGAACAATTTGTTTTCCTCATAAGTATCTAAACCAACTGTTTAGTTAAATGTTTATACATTTGTTTTTAACTCCTGCCATAAGTTGTTGATGGATTTATTTTCAAAATTATTTTTCGTCTTCAATTATTGAGATGCCCTCTGCATATGAAAAAATAGTTACTTTTAGTTGTTACTCCCTACTACTACCATAGGAATGGTTATGAACTACTGTTTATACTAAGTTTCTTTTGACAATATACATGGCTTCATATCTATTGCAAATCTTAATTTTTTTTATAAAAAAAAGATGTAAAAATAAGACCAACGTAAACTATTTTTTGTCATCTTCATCTAATGCACAGGTGAAACACTATTTGTTTCTTTCGAAATATGTTCTGCTTGTGAGATTTATTTTGCTAACATTATTCTACGAATGTTTGTTTGTTCCAATAGTGATTAACATGCATTTCCAAAGCTGTGTTATTTACGGTAATATTGTAAAGAAGTAAACTTCTCTGGATGTTTTCTTCTCGATAATATTAAAAATTATTGTCTTTTGTAAAAATATATAGCTGTTCGTTTTTGCAATACTTTGTGATTTATATTAGCCATATGCACTTACTTATTGCCATCTACTCAAGGGAACTGTTAAGTTATTTTACTATGTTTTATGACTTCTATATTGTTCTTTAGATGGAAGAAAGCAATGAAGGAAGACATAAATTTACAAATGTAAAGTCAGCAAAGAGGAAATGGATGAAACCTAGCGCCTTTTGTGTACGCTTTCGCCCTCCCTTTGCATGAATCATATTGTTTTATCCTCTCAATTGTTTAGGTAAGTTTTTTAAGTTAGTTGAAGAATCTCACTTGAAGAATTTTTTTTCACTCTATTTACAGCCGTTTCGGATTTTTTTTCCCTTGCAGTTTATATGTGATATATTCATCCTAAGTCTGAAGCAATTCTACAATCCATATTATGAAGAGTTTTTTCTACTGAAGCATCTGTATTTTAGAGCAATTCTACCATAAGGCCATAATCTACATGGATCCAGCTTTGATTTCAAATTTCTTAAACAATTCTAACGTTTAGGCCATCATTTGTGTGAATTTTGACTTCTGAAAGTTTGCTTCTATTAAGGTTTTGTAATGCTTACATATTCGGTTCTCTTTTATTAGTATAATTTATAATTTATAATTTATAAAATATATTAAAAAATATCTTCCCGCTGCATCGCGCGGGTCCTACACTAGTTTATTATTAAAGTTGGTATTTTTGTCACACTGTTTTCCTTTTTTGTACTCTTAGTTGGAGTTGGGATTTGCTTTTTCTGCATCTAGATATTTACCGTATGTTTATTACCTCTCTTCTCTGTATCGAAATTTTTTATTATTGAAGTTGGTATTTTCCTCACGTTGTTTTTTTTTTTGTGTACTCTTACTTGAGTTGTAATTTGCCTTCTCTACCTCTAGATATGTACTATGTGTTTATTATCTCTCTTCTCTGTTATGAAGGATCAATCTAGTCGTGGTATGGATTTAAGTTTCGCGGACGAAACTATTTTTATAGGGGGGAGAATGTAGTGTATTGAATTTCTATACACTTTTCCAAACTTTGGGCAAATTGGGCAAAGTTGTGGATTAAGTGAAAAATAGTGTTTTCATGGGGGTTAAGTTGTAATTGTGTTGGAATTTATGGATAAGTTCTAATCCACTTTTCCACCCATTTCTCTTCTTCTCACATGAAAGACAAAAGCCACCTAAGTGAACAAAACCAATTTCTCTTCTTCTCACATAAGAGACAAAAGCCACCTAAGAGAACAAAATCAATTTTTCTTCCTCTCCCATAAGAGACAAAAGTCATCTAAGAGAATAAAACATATTTTCTCTTCCACTCACACAAAGAGAAAGCTCCTCTTTCTCTCAAACCCTCTCCCTCACTCTCTAACTTCTCTCTCTCTCCTTAGTGATCTTTCTAATAAGTGAGGATTGGAGGAGATGAGCTTACTTAGTAGTGAAGCAAGCTCTTGTGCAAAGGAGCTTGAGGAGAGCATGGTGCTAAAGGTGAGATTACATGGATTTGAGTAGATTAAATTCTTTAATCTTGATGTATTGGAGATTCCTAAGTGTTTCTATACTAGTTTAATCAAAAGATTCATCTTGATTTTGGGTGTTCTTGAAGATTATGAAACCTAGGGCTTGGATTTGGGGCTTTTGTCCCTAAGAGGTTTGGAGCTAAATTGATCTTATAAATCTCTAATTGAATAGTAGTTCAACGCGGGGGACGACTTCGTTTTGGATTACAACGAGGCTACGACGTCCAATTGGGAGATTCTGTGGAGTTTCATCCGATAGGCTTGGTCAAGCCGAATCGGCGTCAGAAATCAAATTGCTTGAAAATCCTAGCAATTGGTAGTTAAACGAGGTGGGTGGTGCTATCTGAAATGGTTGGATTTCTTCCTATATCTATTTTTCCATTTTGGTCATATGTGTATATATGTAAAAATTCTATGCATATAGGGTGTTATTATTGCGTTTGAGCTTTCATTTCCTTGCATGCTTCCTAAAGTACGGTTGGTCAAATTGAATTGAGAACTTGGTATTTGGATACATGGAGATTGGGTCGTTGGACATTGGAACCCTATAGATGCAATGAATGTAGTGTACCGGATTTTTAATATAAAAATAAGTGAAAATAAAAATAGTGTGAGATACTATTTTTATTGAACTTAGAGAAGTAAAATATAAGTCGAAAATGAATTGTGCTGAATTTGAAATGAAAACAAAAAATTTAGAATTTTCTGTAAGGAACGGGGCTGATTTTTTAGCAGAAAATTCACAGTCTCAGAAAATTATGAAAATTTGTGGATATGTCAGAATTATTTTTCTGAGGCTAGATTAAAAGTTTCATGTCAATCCGACACCCGAAAAGTGAAAATAAAATATAACAGTAATTTGCTAGAGGTTTTAGTCGGTAGAGCTTTTGGTGACCAAAAAATGGTCCAAAACTGAGTAGTAGTGATCAGTTCTTCTGATTAACTTAAATCGAGCATGACTGTCAAATTTGAGCGCAAATGAACATTCAGAAGGACTCCGACGAAAAGTATCAGATTCTGAACTGAACTGAAACTGCAATTTCTAGTTGGTGCAGGGGGCTCTTGCAAATTTGACCACTTATTTCTTCTTTTCCCCTCACAGCCAACCTCCTCTCATACACTCCCACACACACGCGTGAGATGAGAGGAGAGCTCTCTCTTTTTCTCTCTTTCTCTCATTCTCTCTAGCTCACATATCTCTCTCCCTATCTTGTATTCTCTCCACCAAAGAGGAGATTTTGGAGGAGATTAGGTTGGAGAAGAAGCTTGGAAGGCTCTCTAATGATGGATCTCTTCCTTAAGCAAGAAGAAGTTGGAGAGCATGGTAGTCTAAGGTGAGATGTTCATGATTTGAGTTAGGAGTTGAGTTAAATGCTTTAAAATTGGTATATCTAGGATCTCTAGATAATTCTCAACTAGTTTTAATCAAATCATTCACTATGAATTTGAGGTGTTCTTGAGAATGTAAAAACCTAGGGTTGAAATTGAGGTTTTTGTCCCTATGAGGTTTTGATCTAAATTGATTGTGTAATCCTTTAATTAAAGGTTATGGATGGATGCCTAGTAGCTTCGATTCAAAGAATAACAATGTTTCGGCGATCAATTGGAGGTATCGAGCCGATTCATGAAGATTTAGGTTCGTTGGGCTTAAAGCACGGCGAATCGTCATTGGGAGCCTAATTGCAAGTGTCTACAAGCAATTAGGAAGCGTGTGAGGTGGATTTGCGCTTATCGAAGTGATTAGGTTACTTCCATGCCAAAGAGTAAAGTTTAATATTTGTATTACTTGTTGATGCATATATGTAATGGTAGGTTATATGTTGTAATTATGAATGTATAAATCATATGTTGCTAGGTGAGATTACCTACGATTGGATGATGACATAGGCATGTGGAAACATATATGATATATATATGTATGCCTAGGTATGAACATTGAACATAGGTCGATGAACTCTAGGAAAAATTAGAGGATTCGACAAGTAAAAAATCAATGGGCTAGATGTCATAGAAACTGTGAATCCTAGGTGTGGACAACTAGGATTGGAAATAACATAATTGTCATTAAGTGTTATCGAACCTAGTGTCATTAACCTAGAGTCGTGGAACCTAGGTTGGGTAACATAGTGGTAGAGAGAGACCACTCGGATTGGAATGTGTATGAACCTAGTGTCGTCGAACCTAGGTTGGGAAACATAGTGATAGGAAGATCATTTAAACAGAAAAGCATTGAACCTAGTGTTATTGAACATAGATTGGAAACATAGTGGTAGGATAACCACTTGGACATGAAAACATGAACCTAGAGAGGTTAACAATTTAGGGTAAATGATGAACCCTTGAGACTTGGAATGAAAAATGATGTGCACATATATGGAATATGGAATAACCTTGGCGTGTGCGACGATTTCACCGCCAGATGGGTTTTGGTATCAGCTCAGGTGTGTGCGACGATTTCGCCGCCGTAGGCTGGATACCCGGGGTGTGTGCGATGATTTCGCCGCCCAGTGACTTGAGCCATTTTTGGCGTGTGCGACGATTTCGCCGCCAGGTGGCTAAGTCAGGTAAAGGATTACGCCGCCCAGTGACTTGAGCCATTGTTGGCGTGTGCGACGATTTCGCCGCCAGGTGGCTAAGTCAGGTAAGACGGTAAGCTGTGGATAATTGACTCAAGAGTGAGTCGGGTTTGACCTTGGCTAAGGTAAGTAAAACCTTATGAGAGAATTGCATATAAAGTGGATAGTGAAATAGAAAGTAGAAGAGAATACCTACTTGCATGGATTTTCATTATCGCATTTGCATGAAGCATAAGCATGTTTACCGTTTTTGCGTATATTAGAGTTATATGCTTACAAGTTATATGTATGTACTAACCCATGCTTATATGCTTCCTTTGGACCTGGTGGGTCGAGCTTCTCTCTTGGGTGGCCTTACCCACTGGAAACTATTTTATATAGTTTTCATCCCACTATTTTTCAGGTCCACACGCGAGCGGCGCGACGGCGCGAGGAAAGGGCGTAGTTTAGTAGATAGCGCCCTACTACCTGTGACCAGATAGAAGTACCCTCTACTATGTATTTTAGGGGTATTACAATGAAAAGAATGAAATGTACCGTGTATATGATTGTATTTGGAAAGAGTGAAACAGAAGTGTAATGTAAAATGCATGTGATGAATGCTTGTAATAGCTTAGTAGTTTGTGATGCTTTCTTTATGCAATCTGTGTATGAATTCTGTTCCTGTTTGGAACTTCGTGAACTGTACTGATTGCGACGCCTTGGACGTACAGGGGAAACTCTGTCCGTTCGGCGGGTCTGTGTGCGTGCCCGAACCGACCAAATCGGCGGTCCCGGGGCGTGACAATGAACTAGAATGTGAACTTAGAAAATATTGTGGAACATTGGTGACATGAACTTGGTGGCATCTTGACTAGTTATTTGGACATAGAAAACAAAGTGTGGATATTGGAACAAAGTGAAATACTAGGTGTCATTTTGAGTCAAAATATAAACCTAGTGATAGAAATATGGAATGGGTATCCTATTGTGCAAGTAGAAAATATGAACATTGTGTATCGTGAGTGTACTTGTGGGTTGTTGCCGTAGTTGCACATGTTTTGAGATGAGCATACGAGGGATTGAAATAGATCCTCTGGACCATGCTAGGGATTGGTAGATCCCCGTATGTTACTACCCTGGTCAATAAGGTGTCCTTAGGATGTGGATCGTACTCGCATTGTCTGTTTGGCTTGTTGGTGTTCGCGCCACCACAAGCAGTGAGCTCCGGAGTTGTCACACATGGGTTAACGTATCTATCCAGCAGACGGCCCTAGATTGGTGATAGTCCCCGTGGGCCCTGGTATTGTGAGTTTGGCTTGACTTCGCATGAGCCGGCATGATTGGGTCATGAGGTAAAAGATGAAGTCAGTTGAGCATAGTAGATCATGTCTTTGAGCATAGTAGCATCATATGACAGGTGACGAGTCGATTATACTTCCTTCGTAGACGGTCTGCATTGGGTTGAGCGGTAATCTCCCTAGTAGACGATCTAGAGGAGGGAGTTGGGCTTGACTTCGTGTGAGCCGGTATGATTAGGTGAAAGGTAAAAATGGTAAGCATCTTGAGCATGATAGCATTCATTGTTTACCTAGCTTCATTTCGCAAAGGCATAGTAGTGTTTATTTCAGTTATGCATAGTGTAGTTGTTGTTACTACCTTCCTATTCGTTTATCTACTTATGCCTTGATAGACCTAGTGGGAAAATCGGCGAGGTCGGCGGCCGAACCTACTAGGAACTTCTTTTAGTTCTCACCCCCCTGTTTTTACAGAGCCAACCATTAGCGGAGCGGCACCGGACCGAGGCGTGGGCGTTGCGCCCTAGGTAGCGGGATCACCCAGTGTAGGTCACCCGTGTACGAGTAAAAGAATGCAAAGGTTTATTTGAAATGAAAATGTAATTATATTTGAGGAAGCATTCATTTATTAATGTAAAGCGGAAGAATGTATGTAAAATGTAAATGTTCTAATGTTGTAATAGTTAGGTTTACATTCTCGCCCTCGTGCAATTCATGTATGTTGATTGTTTTCTCTGCGCAAAACTCTATGTACATGATGTTGTTGAGCCTTGGGCGGACATGGGAGGCTCTGTCCGTTCGGCGATCTATGCGTGCGCCCGGACCGACCAAAGTGACGGTCACGGGGCGTGACAGATAGAGTGGTATTCGAATTCCCCCTCCTCCCCTTCCGGCTTACTTTTTTATTCGATTTGTTTGGGTTCTTTACCTTTTATTTTCTCCATAGTGAATTTTTTTTTTTCCGGTTCACTATGATCCATGCAGGCTACCTATTATGTATCTAAATATTTCCTACATGTTTTGACATCTCTTTTCTGTTCAAAATATTTTTTAGAACATTTATATAAATATTATTTTTATTGTCGCATAATATTTACTACTGTCACGCCCCGCCGGCCCTTTAACACCAAATAGGTGGAAAGGATAACCGCACGGGCGCATGCCCCAGACCCGCCGAACGGATAGAGTCCTTTCTACCCACCCAAGGCGTCACAACACAAGCTTATCCACAATGTTCCAACTAGGAACGGAGTACAAGAGTTGCACAAGGAAAGCATCAACATAAAGAAGTTCTACTTCTATTACATCACATGGCACAATATACATGTCCAAATTTTTTCTTTTCTTTCACTTTCATTCCATACATCATGTTCCAAAACTATGGAATATACAACATTCATACAAGAATGAAAATCCCCTAAACTATCATAGTCCAAAATAGGGGTACAACTCTATACATCACCAAAATGGAAGGGCCGCTATCTAAAGAGCCAAACCCTTGCCTCGCTCCGCCGCCTCACTCGCGGAAGGACCTGGGAAAATGGGGGGGGGGGGGTGAGAACTATAAACATAGTTCCCAGTGGGTAAGGCCACCCAAGAGAGAAGCTCGACCCACCAGGTCCAAAGAAACACCACATGCATAAGTTAGATCATATATAACTATGCAACAATTATTTACATGCTTAGTAAATAAACATAAAGGATGCAACCAAATGAAATATAATTTATCATTCTCTCCTAGGTTCATCCTATGTTCCACATTGACTAAGTTCTTTTACTTGTCATTTATTTATGGTTTCGGAATCGCCGTCTCACCATATTTGTTCCAACATTCAAGGAGTGAAATCGTCACCTCCAATTCGAGTAGCGAAATCGTCGCATACTCGGGATAGCGAAATCGTCGCATACCCCGTCTCAACACCGCCATCACATGGCATGGTAGCGAAATCGTCGCATACCCGGGATGGCGACCTTGTCGCACAACTCCCCCTCGACACCGCCAACACGTGGCGCGGTAGCGAAATCGTCGCATACCCGGGATCGCGAAATCGTCGCCGATCCCATGTCGGCACCGCCAACTCGTGGCATGGTAGCGAAATCGTCGCATACCCGGGATAGCAAAATCGTCACACATCCCGTCTCAATATGGCCAACTCATGGCATGGTAGCGAAATCGTCGCCTACCCGGGATAGCAAAATCGTCACACATCCCGTCGTTCACATTTCTCACTTGCCAACCTAAATCTCATGATCTTAGGTTCAAGTCACTAAGCCTCGCCTATGTTTGATAACACTAGGCTTACTTTCTCATTTGCCAACCTAGGTTCCATGACTCTAGGTTCCAATCACATGTCCAACCTATGTTCAATGACACTAGGTTTCAATCTCACATGTTCCAACCTATGTTCAATGACTATGGAATATACAACATTCATACAAGAATGAAAATCCCCTAAACTATCATAGTCCAAAATAGGGGTACAACTCTATACATCACCAAAATGGAAGGGCCGCTATCTAAAGAGCCAAACCCTTGCCTCGCTCCGCCGCCTCACTCGCGGAAGGACCTGGGAAAATGGGGGGTGAGAACTATAAACATAGTTCCCAGTGGGTAAGGCCACCCAAGAGAGAAGCTCGACCCACCAGGTCCAAAGAAACACCACATGCATAAGTTAGATCATATATAACTATGCAACAATTATTTACATGCTTAGTAAATAAACATAAAGGATGCAACCAAATGAAATATAATTTATCATTCTCTCCTAGGTTCATCCTATGTTCCACATTGACTAAGTTCTTTTACTTGTCATTTATTTATGGTTTCGGAATCGCCGTCTCACCATATTTGTTCCAACATTCAAGGAGTGAAATCGTCACCTCCAATTCGAGTAGCGAAATCGTCGCATACTCGGGATAGCGAAATCGTCGCATACCCCGTCTCAACACCGCCATCACATGGCATGGTAGCGAAATCGTCGCATACCCGGGATGGCGACCTTGTCGCACAACTCCCCCTCGACACCGCCAACACGTGGCGCGGTAGCGAAATCGTCGCATACCCGGGATCGCGAAATCGTCGCCGATCCCATGTCGGCACCGCCAACTCGTGGCATGGTAGCGAAATCGTCGCATACCCGGGATAGCAAAATCGTCACACATCCCGTCTCAATATGGCCAACTCATGGCATAGTAGCGAAATCGTCGCCTACCCGGGATAGCAAAATCGTCACACATCCCGTCGTTCACATTTCTCACTTGCCAACCTAAATCTCATGATCTTAGGTTCAAGTCACTAAGCCTCGCCTATGTTTGATAACACTAGGCTTACTTTCTCATTTGCCAACCTAGGTTCCATGACTCTAGGTTCCAATCACATGTCCAACCTATGTTCAATGACACTAGGTTTCAATCTCACATGTTCCAACCTATGTTCAATGACACTAGGTTTCAATCTCACATGTTCCAACCTATGTTCAATGACACTAGGTTTAAATCTCACATGCAACCATGCAACAAGTATCAATAATTGAATTGTACTTGAAATATCCATCATGCAATAGGAGTTCATTGTTCTACCTATCATGATTTCTACCATTGCCAACATGCAAGTCCTAGGGTTCACATATATATACCATTTTGTTCTTAAATGGATAATTACCCTAGACATGGAAGTGACCTAATCACTTCGGTAACCATAAAACCCACCTTAAGAGCTTCCAATTTCTTGTACTCTTCAAGCTCCTAAGTGTCCAAGCTTTGAGTTCTTGCTTCAACCCAAGCTTCTACAAGAAAAATGGTTCGTTACTCATTACGAACCCTAAATCCATCTCAATATGCGAAATCAAGTGTTCCAACATGATTTCCTATGCCTCAATTGCAATTATCGAAGGTCCAAATATTTTTAGAACCCTTCATTGCAAAAGCCCTCATTCTACCTAGGGTTTGCATGCATGCAAGCCAAACCCTAAATTTCGTGGCCAAACAACCACCATTTGTGGTTTAGGTTGCCAAGGGTTCCCAAAAACCTCATTTCAAAGGATTAAAATCCAAGGTTTGAACCCAAAAACGTGAGGTACTAACCTTAATCACGAAATCCCCAAGCTCCTTCTTGCACCAAGAAGCTTCTTTTCTCCTTTGGAAGCCTTTTCCAAGATCAATCCACCACTTCTCCAAGCTTTTGGAGAGATCTCTAGAGAGAGAAAGTGAGAGGAGAGGGAGAGGAGTAGAGAGGAAAACAAATGAGAAGGGGAGAAGGTCTCAGCCATTCATACACCCCTAAGTCATGTGAAAAGACCAAAATGCCCCTCTCCACAAACAACACAACAATCAGCCCACTCTGGGCATTGTATACCGGTATGCCCATTTGCATACCGGTATACGGGTGTTTATTCCGGTATACCTCAGGGATTCCGCAAAACCCGAGAGTTAGGTTCACTGTTTCGACCAACGTATACCGGTATACCATTTCACATACCGGTATACCCCGAAGAATTCTGTAAACCCGAGAGCTGGGTTTCTCGGTTTCTCATGGCATTCCGGTATACCATTTCACATACCGGTATACCAAGCTCCAATTCCGGTATTGGAGTTCACATACCGGAATCCAGTGCAGACTTTACCAATTCCGCAGTTTTAACTTATCGAGGTCTGTTTTCACGCCTCTCTTGCGCCGAAAACACTTCGCATAAGTCCTAAACTTGGTCGAAGCCTCGCACATAGCCTCTTATGCCATTTTCTCACTGGAACTCTATAATTTGTAGAAGTTCAGTACGATGCACTGAAATTCAGTGTACTACATTCCACCCCCCTTAAAGAGAGTTTCGGCCGCGAAACTAAAATCATACCTCAGCTGGACTCAGCGAAGAGGTAAGGAAACCGCTCCTTCATCGAGCTTTCCAATTCCCATGTAGCCTCGCGCTCACCGTGATTCGTCCATTGTACTTTTACATAAGGAATTTCACGGTTCCTCAAACTTTTCACCTCGTGATCCATGATGCACAAGGGGAACTCCTCATAAGTCATATCCTCATGAAGTTCCATAGGTACATACTCGAGGACGTGCGCCGGATCATACACATACTTGCGGAGGGTCGATACATGAAACACATTGTGTATCCCCGCAAGCTTTGGCGGCAAAGCTAGCCGATATGCCACGGATCCCACACGCTCCAAAACCTCATAAGGTCCAATGTAACGGGGACTCAACTTACCCCGAACACCAAATCGCTTCACCCCTCTCATGGGTGACACTTTCAAGAAGACACGGTCTCCTACCGCGAACTCCAAATCTCGTCGACGTCGATCGGCATAACTCTTTTGTCTAGATTGTGCCGTCGACAAGCGTTCGCGTGCCAAGCGGACCTTTTCCTCCGCTTCACGCAACACGTCCGGTCCTAAGACCCTTCTCTCGCCGACTTCACTCCAATGAATAGGAGAGCGGCATTTTCTTCCATACAAAACCTCAAAAGGTGCCATACCGATGCTAGCTTGATAGCTATTATTGTAAGCAAATTCAGCCATCGGCAAATGAGTAGGCCACGCACCTTTGAAGTCCAACACACACGCTCGTAGCATATCCTCCAAAATCTGAATTGTTCTTTCCGATTGACCGTCAGTTTGAGGATGAAATGCTGAACTGAAATCGAGCCGTGTACCCAAAGCTTCTTGCAAGCTTTTCCAAAAGTGCGATGTGAAACGGGGATCTCGATCTGAAACTATCGAGGTCGGAACCCCGTGCAACCGCACAATCTCGTCGAGGTAGACTTGGGCTAACTTGTCTCCCGGCCAAGTGGTGTGGATTGGCAAAAAGTGTGCCGACTTTGACAAACGATCCACCACCACCCATATCGCATCGTGGCCACCTAGCGATCGAGGTAAGCCCACAACAAAATCCATCGCGATATTTTCCCACTTCCAAACTGGAATGGGCAATCCTTGTAGTTTTCCCGCCGGAAAGCGACGCTCGGCCTTTACTTGTTGGCATACTAAGCATTGTGCCACGAAGCGTCCAACATCAAGTTTCATCCCCGGCCACCAATAATGCAATTTGAGGTCCTTATACATTTTGGTGCCGCCCGGGTGAATCGCATAGGGAGAAGTGTGAGCTTCCTTCAAGATCTCCCTACGAATGTCCTCAACTTTCGGCACGCACAATCGATTTCGAAATCGAATTGCGCCCTTCGAATCTACATGATAATCACCAGCGCGCCCGCTCTCGATAGCACTCCGCACCTTTTGGAGTTCCGGATCACCGGATTGCTTTTCTTTTATTTGCTCCAACAAGGTCGGCCACACCTCGAGATTCATAAGTTTAGCGGGGACGCCCGGGGCCACGATCTCCAAATCAAATCGGCCCATTTCCTTGATTAACGGCATTTGTCCCGTCATCTCAATTGCGAAGTTCTCCACGGATTTCCTACTGAGCGCATCGGCCACCACATTGGCTCTACCCGGGTGGTACAAGATGGTCAAGTCGTAATCTTTTATCAACTCCAACCACCTCCGCTGCCTCAGATTCAACTCCTTCTGAGTGAATAAATACTTTAGGCTTTTGTGATCCGTGTAAACCTCACAATGCTCCCCGTACAAGTAGTGTCTCCACAACTTGAGTGCGAAAACCACCGCCGCAAGCTCTAAGTCGTGGGTGGGGTAATTCTGCTCATAGCTCTTCAGCTGTCGAGAAGCATATGCTATTACTTGTCCTCTTTGCATAAGCACACACCCAAGACCACGATGTGATGCATCACTATACACCACAAAACCCTCCCCCGCAATCGGCAAGGCGAGTACCGGAGCCGAAGTCAACCTTTCCTTTAGCTCCTTAAAGCTTTGGTCGCATTCCTTGCTCCAAACATATTTGGCTCCCTTGCGGGTAAGACGCGTTAGTGGACCGGAGATTTTTGAAAATTCCTCCACGAACCGTCGATAGTATCCCGCAAGACCCAAAAAGCTTCGCACCTCCGTGACATTGGTCGGGCGAGGCCAATCCTTGACTGCCTCCACTTTCATAGGGTCCACAGATACTCCTCCTGCGGAAATTACGTGACCCAAGAAAGCGACCTCACGGATCCAAAATTCGCACTTTTTTCAATTTGGCGAACAACTTGTTCTCTCGAAGAACTTGAAGCACAACCCTCAGGTGCTCCCTATGTTCCTCTTCACTCCGAGAGTAGACAAGAATATCATCTATGAACACAACCACAAATTGATCCAATAGTGGTTTGAACACACGGTTCATTAAATCCATGAACGCTGCCGGGGCATTGGTAAGCCCAAAAGGCATAACCGTGAATTCATAATGTCCATACCGCGTCCTAAACGCGGTCTTATGCACATCCTCCGGTTTGATCTTCAATTGGTGATAACCGGATTGCAAATCAATCTTTGAATACACCCGAGACCCTTGCAACTGATCGAACAAGTCATCAATTCGGGGTAACGGGTACTTATTCTTGACGGTCACTTTGTTCAACTCGCGGTAATCCACACATAACCGCAGCGAACCGTCTTTTTTCCGCACAAATAGAACAGGGGCTCCCCAAGGTGACACACTTGGTTTCACGAAACCCTTGTCCATCAAATCTTGCAATTGTGCTTTTAATTCCTTTAACTCCGCGGGTGCCATCCTGTACGGGGCCTTAGAGATCGGCGCCGTATCCGGGAGCAAATCTATCACAAATTCTATTTCCCGATCCGGTGGCATTCCGGGCAACTCCGTCGGAAACACATCCGGAAACTCTTGGACTATAGGAATGTCCTCAAGTCCCAACACTTTCTTTCGGTCATCCACTACCGTCGCCAAGTAGGCAATGCAACCACTAGCAATGAGCTTTCTTGCTTGCGACGTGGACACCATTGAAGCAAAGAGCGAACTCTTACACCCACGGTACACAAACTCTTTGTGCCCGGGTTCTTTAAACTTCACTATCCGGCTCTCACAATCGATAGTAGCATGATACCTCGAGAGCCAATCCATTCCTAGGATCAAATCATATTCATTCATTCGATTTAATACCAGCAAATCAGCTGGCATGATCCAGTTCTCAACCCTCACGGGGCAATCCATACACACATGATGTATACAAAAAGTGTGTTCAGGCACTTGCACCGTTTTTGCATGTGTGGCATCTATGATTTCTATTCCATGTGCAATAGCAAATGATCGAGCAATGAATGAATGCGATGCACCAGTATCAAACAAAGCTCTACATCGAATGCCTTTAATTATCACAATACCTGCCACGACGTCCTCCTGGGTAGCAGGCTCCTCCACCTGAGAGGCGAATACTCGTCCACTGGGTGCTGGCCGCTGGCCCTCCAATGGTCTCGGCGGCTGTGCACGGCCCGCTGACATCGCCGCGGGTGGGATGCCCGCAAGCTGCCTCGGTGGCGCAAACGCCGACGCCGACGACGGTGCTCGGCTATCATCCGTCGGGCAATTGTACCGCATATGCCCTTGCTGTCCGCATTTGTAGCACCGGCCCTCACGATAGTCACACTGCTGAGGGCCGTGGGGGCCGCTACAAATCGGGCATTGGGTCACGGATCGATTCCGTCGGGACCCACGGGACTGATTCTGCGGCTGCGAGTGCTTCGGGGGCCGCTTAGAGCTAGATTGCCCCCCCCGAGCTACCCGCCGGTCGCTTCTTTCCCTTCTCTTTATCTTTTTCTTTCTCCCAAAACTCGCGCTCCTCGCGCGCACATGCATTCCCGTGCTCCACCCAAAGAGCACGGTCCAAGACCTCCGCAAAGGTCCTAAGTTTGAGGGCGTGCACCGCCCGAAAGATATCCGGTCGAAGTCCGCGCACGAAGCAATCGACCTTGTCCAACTCTCCGCGGACAACGTGCGGCACGCAATTAATGATGTACGAGAACTCCCTCTCGTACTCGCGCACCGAGCGGTTCCCCTGCTTCAACTTGCGGAACCTTTCTTGAAGCTTCCTTTTCTCGCTATCGGGGAAATAGGTGGCGAACACCATACCCCGAAACTCTTCCCACGATGGTGGCGGAAGGCTAGAGAGTCGATCACGTCGGACCCCCTTCCACCACACCTTCGCCGACCGCTCTAGACAATGAACGGCGAGGTGCACCTTGTCCCTCTCCAAGGTATAAAGGTCCTCGAAGAGCGTCTCGATCGCGTCGATCCATGTCTCTACGTCCCACGGATCCACGTTCTCCCCGCTAAAGATAGGCGGGTTGAACTTTTTAAACCTCATGAGAGCCGAAAGTGCGCGCTCTCGCTCCGCATCCTCTATTTCGGAATCGGGTATAGGGGTACCCGACCCCTCGGCTACAACCGGTGGCGCAGATGGCACCACGGCCGGCGCCGGTGTCACCTCCTCGGCCGGTGCCGAAACAGAGGCCGGAGGTACTCCCGACCTCTCCTCCCTAGTCGCAGCCGTCTGCCGCGCCATCTCGTCTTGGAGCCTTTTAATTTGCTCCTCCTGTCGCTGCATGGCTTCGGCCTGTTGCCGAACCACGCCCATTAGCTCGGTCAACTCATTGCGTAGAGCCGAGTTCTCGCCCTCCCCGAGTCGTTCGGGAGCCTCGCTCGGTCCTCCGAGCTCAGCCCTCTTAGGAGGTCGTCCACGTACCATTGTCCTGAAAACACAATGACTTTGGTCATTTCATGACATTCAAAGTCATTTGCGACATAACATTTCACGAAAATAAACGTGAACCCAATCTAGGCGAAAGTCACACAAGGGTCCTTATTCCCCTCACTTGGTTTTCATGTTGTCGGCCGCCAACATGAACACACTTGGTGAAGAATAAGACACACCTCGAATCTACCTCTATTTCCAACTAGAGGCATAAGGACATAACCCAATTTCTTATCTTTCGCCACATTAAAGATCTCGTCACTCACGAGCCTACACTCCTAGGTCATTTCCATCCTAGGGTTTCTTAGGTCAACCTAGACCGTTTCTACTACCGTATGTGTAAACTTTTCCGTCCGCAGCGAAGCGAGGGTTCTTAGCTAGTTAATCATGAATACTGCTAGATAACCCCAAATGTTAATTAATAAATTATTTAACAATGAGTAGTGTTAATTAATAAGTAATTTAATAAATTAATAAATTAATTAGTTAATTATTATTTAGATAATTAACTAAAAATTAATTATATTAATCAAATTGATTAAAAATTAGTTATTGCATAAACACACTACATAATTAATTATTTAATTAGCTAATTAATTATAGATAATAATTAATTGCTCAGATAGTTAATTAAATATTTATTAGAGTAATAAATTAAGTAGTTAATTATTTATCTAGTTAATTAGTAAATTAATTAATATACAATATATTAATTAATAATATTTTATTATTAAATTAGCAAAGGTATAAGGAGAGGAATTGTTGTTCTACCAAAGGGGTCGAACAACAATTCCACCCTTTTAACGAGGGGAACTATAATTTTTTTTTTGTTTGGAATAAGGAGTGGAATAAGGCCCTTATATTCCCCTTATTTCTCTCCTAATTTCCAAACCAAACAATACCTTAGAGTAAGGTACAGCCGTACGGATTGATGTTGCCTGTTCGATTATGCCAAACTCGAGTCAGGTTCATGGAATAGATAGCTATGGATGCCATAAAGTGTGTGTTGATGCCAAAATTCAGCCTTTAAATTTTATGGAAGGCAGGTGATATGAATAAGAGAAGAAGATTGGCTTAAATCAAAGAAAAAAATCTAGACTGCTATATTAAACTACCTCGATTGTTCGCTATAAGATAAAAGATAATTAGAAATGAAGACATTGGAATGTGGCTGAAATTTTGTAGAACTTGGAGTCAGAATGAAAGAGTTATAAATACTATCAAAGAGAAGGCATATGATTTTTTTTTTAATCATCCAAAAATTCAAGAGCTCAAGAGATTCAAAAAGAAAGTAGATAGCTTTAGCATTCATTAGTTTTCAGTAGCTTTAGTTTCTGAGTTTTAGTTTCTTTGGTGACAGAGTAGGGTAAAGGTTTTCGATGGTAACTTTTGTTGTGACGGATCTGCTATTTCGGTCTAAATAGGATCTGTAGCAGGAACTAATGGTAAGATTAGAGAAGGAGGCCAAATTTAGATGTAAAAGGGGACATGGCCATAGCAGGCCAAAGATTGGTGAAAGTGACGAAGTGAGGATACCAAACAAAACAGAAAGCATCAGAAGCCCTCACACCAACGTAGGTTACCTTCTTGGCATTCTTGGCACATGCCAAGTTTAGATCTCAAGTGGTAATGACAAAGGAAGTTAAGGGGATTGACGAAGGTTTTGGAAAACACTCCGGCTTTATTGGAATGTTATGAAGCCGAAGCAATCTTTCATATTCCTAACGAGTGGGATTTTTCTGTTTCATCCATCACATCCATGCCTATTTGTGGTACTCAAAGACAAAATGATAGTCCTTTCTTATTTTATGAATATTCAACAGATTCCACTTCGTACGAAAAAAATGTTCAAAACGAAGGATATGACATAATGTTTACCTTTGCTCATCGGTCGACGATATTTTCTCTACGAAGAAGAAAGAAGGTTAGCCAAAAACTGTACTAGCATGGCAAAAATGAGATTGGAAGGAGAAAAGAAACGTAAACATGTGTCACACCGCAAAAAACCTGCCCGTTGGGCCCACTTGGGCTTGTGCAACAGACTTCCGAATGGGCAAGATTTTTCCCCCCACACGAAGGGAAAATATATATCAACTTGTATACACATACGAGATATGATCATAATAAAGCATCAGAGTAACTAAACTTTTGAATTAAACTATTACAACTCCAACATCTTAAGTTTATATGATAGTAAATCCCAAAATGTTATAAGTTAAATGTTTATACAAAAAGACGTACTTTCTCAAGACAGACCGGTAAATGATCTAAACAAGAAATAGGGATTAGAATGTCACGCCCCGAGACTGCCAATTAGGCCCGCTCGGGCACGCGCACAAACCCGCCGAACGTGTAAGGCTTTATGTACCCGAAGGAAATGGAATCATACATCAATCTGTACAACCATATAAGATATGTATACATGTAGTATCAGAGTGCAACTATTAGTTTGAAATATTTAACTTTAAACAATTTTAGAACCTACAACTAATTGAAATATTTCACAAAAATTAAACTTCATAAGAGTTTACAAGATTCGTCCCAAAATATTACAAGTCTTTTTTTACAAAAAAGGAGTACGTTTAGACCTCTCTAGGTCTACTACTCTGTGACACCCTTGCCGCGGTCATGTGCATCGCTGGCGATGTTAGGATCTGAAAAATGGTAAACCACAAGGGTGAGAACTACAGTTAGTTCTCAGTGGGTGCAACCGCCGAAAGTAGCGCTCTATACTCACTCGGTCCAAAGAAGGCATTAGTAAATAATTGCAATAATTAATATCCATTTCTGCTAAAAAAGTGCATGAATTGAGATCTAACTACATTGCTTCATTATGCACAATATCCACTATGCCACTGGTTATAAATTTACTCAATGTATATTTATGCCTTTAACCATCACATATTTTCTAACTATACATTTCATTCTACCGACTTGTTACTTTAGTTTTATTTCTTATTATATCTCATGGATTGTCGATTGTTCGCACACCTCTTCCAATCAGTTGGTAAATAGGGTTGGTAGCTCCCGGACTCCCTCAAGTACCTTATAGGGAGTTGATTGCTCGCACACCTCCTTTTCTATTTTGACAGTTCTGAAAGATCGCATATGTTTTGGCATTACACTCTAAGTCCATGACTTCTAGGGTTAATATCATTGTCCAATATAGAAAACTTGTTCTTCACTTCTCATTTAACCTAGAATTCACATGTCACTATGATTCACCTTAGGTTTTGACTTAAGTTAGATGCCACACACATTTAACCTATTCTCGTAGGTTCTCATTAAACATACATGTGATGTACTGGATTTTGGCAATCAGTAAAATTGTAATTTTAGTTGAGTGGCAGTATGTTCTTAGAGTGTTTGGTCAAGTTAGAACAGTCTTGGAGTGAAATTGATGTGAAACCAAAGCTTGAAATTGAAATCGGACCAATTTGAACGGTTCTGCCACTTTTCGGACGCCTGTAATTGGTTGCGGGCGCCCGAAAGTACTGTAGCTAAGAGATTTTACTATGGATCCCACTTTCAGATACCTATATCGATTGGAGGAGTATCCGGAATCGAATTTGGGCCCTCAATTCGGGCGCCTGCCTTTTACTGCAGTAGCCCAAAAGTTTGGCGGTTGGTTAAGTCGATAGACTAGTAATTCGGGCTCGAGAATCGGATGCTCGGTTCTACTGTAGCAATCCAAAAACTTGGTGGTTGGTTAAGTCGGTTAACTGATGACAGCATGCTGACTCACTATGCTGAGTCCCCAAGTTTCAGATGCAAAATCGGGCGCCCGGAAATGGATTTAGGCGCACTTTTGAAAGTTTTGGATGATTGGATGCAAGCGAAGGCAACTAGAATGGTACAGACAGGGGGTTTCAGACGCCTGTGTTACGGATTTTATATTGGCAAATTTCGTGAAGTGAGTCGGAGTCTTGAATGTTCAAAGAAGAAAAGATGAAGATTGAAGACTCGAAGACTCAACGTATGAATTCACGATGCTTGGTAAGTTTAAATAATATTGATAGTGATTTATGATCATTTACAAATGTTTGGAAGATATTAGAATAAATAAAAATTGATTTAAAATATAAAAATTAAGTTTTTCAAGTTTCAGGTTCCGGACCCTGGTGCGAGATCCGGAACCCGTACGCCTCCCTGGCTGTCACGCAGGGAGGGTTCGGACCCTGAGTCAAGGTCCGGAATATGATACGCCTGGAGAGTATCAAAGTCTGGACCCTGTATCCGCGGTCCGGACCCTGACCCGTCACGATTTTTTCGAAACCGCATTTTTTCAATTCTGCTCTGATTCTAATGTCTCACAAACCTATAAATAAGATGGCAGATTTTTTAAAATCAGTTTTGCAATCCTAATCTGATTCTAATTGCTTCCAAACCTTTTTAAAATCAGTTTTTCAATCCTAATCTGATTCTAATTGTTTCTATACCTTTTTAAAATCAGTTTTCAATTCTAGTCTAATTCGGATTGCTTCCAAATCTATAAATAAGATGTGGGGATGTCTCTAAAATGTGGTTAAGCATATTATATCTTTTAGAAACCTTAAAAGCTTGTAGGTAGTCGTCCTTCTCATCTTCTACAACAAGCTTCTCTCAAATTGATTCTTGGTGCCCTAATTCTTAATATTCTTTAGAATCAATTTGAGAATTGCTTACAGATTATTCCCACAGATCTTTCATGATATTCTAAGCAAGTAATCACCATCAACATTATTCGTTTTGCTCCGGACAGAGTGGCGTCATGGATTCGGCGTGATCAAGACGGTTCGTGGATTCGAATCGTTGGTGCTCGAGGATTCGAGTGGCGTCCGTGGATTCGGACGTGGGGCGTGGACAACCCGGCGGCGTGCGCGAGATCCGTAGGAGATAAAGGAGAGGTTAAGTCCGTGGAGTTGGTAATCACCAAGCACAACCCTATTCCTATCCGATATAGAACTATTAGAGGATCATAGACTCTCTCTGTTTAGGCCCTAACATCCTCATCAGCCTAATCACACATAGCCCAAGATCACCGGGCAATGTGAGGCTTGTCTCGATAGCATTGTCATTTCGACTCTAGCTTAGCTTGTCATTCGAATCCTTGCTCAGCCAAGACTCATCGCACACTTTCAGCTTCTGATTGGCTTTGATACCAAATATAACGACTCGCTAGAGATAATCAGTTTTTTGGCTCAAACCACCGGCCCAAAATATTAAACCGAATTATTATTACTAGTGTTCGTAATTTCTTATATACTCAATTACAATCTCATTCAAATCCGATATGAGACTAGTGGAGTATCACGTTTCTATGTGTATTTCATAAAGATTTTTTTTTAATAGTATGAAATATTTTTTTTATGGGGCACTTGTAAAAAATAATCTACAATAGATATCCTTTGTTTGGCAGAAACTTGGATAAATATGAAATTTCTTTTCTATTTCTGCAAATAGAGTGCAATATTTTTTTCGCTAAAAAATAGATCTAACAATAATTATTTTAATAGTTATCTCAAATCGACATAAATTTACACATCATATTTATCCAAAAATTTACAATAAAAATCTAATTTTTTAAAAAAAGGTTAGTTCGTCTGTAGTATTTTATTTGAAAATTTCGGATATATTCTAATTCTAATTCAAATAGTTGTGCCAACAATAATTATGTAGTTCTATATGGGAATAAAAATAGAGCAAATATTTAGAAACCT
Source organism: Puya raimondii (assembly GCA_016920855.1). Classification (NCBI taxonomy): domain Eukaryota; kingdom Viridiplantae; phylum Streptophyta; class Magnoliopsida; order Poales; family Bromeliaceae; genus Puya; species Puya raimondii. The sequence continues at coordinate 44,721,637 of JABWPP010000049.1, forward strand.
ACCTTTTCATTTCTCTACTGAAGTTGTAACACCATATATATACAAGTTTCAAATAGTCCACTACTTTGCAGGCAGCAATTTTGCAATTTCTCAATAATTTTACAACCTTCAATTGTAATCGCCATAAGCTATTTTCATATATAAATTTGCTTTGTGTTGCCTCAACTGAACTCACCGTACTATAGCGAATCTTATTCTATATTTGTCCTTTTGCTGAAAGAAAGAGGGACACAAGTGGACCAATTCAGTTCACAAAAAAAAAAGAGAGGAAAAGGTGGCCGGTTGAGTCCAAGGGAAGAAAAGAGCGGAACGGGTGGGCCAATTCGGTTCTAGACAGAAACTACGACAAGTGGAGCCCACATTGAACAATGAAGGAAACATAATCACATGACCCTTTTTTTTAGAGGCATTACGGTTTCTTGGAATAAATAAGACCAATGATGATGGAAAATATGATAATAAAACAAATTAGATGATCTAACAGCAACTCTTGCAAATATTCATCTTAAAGGGAGGGAAAAAAAAAATAAAAGCTTCATAGGAAGTAGGGAAGGAAAATTAGTTGGTTTGTTTGTGCAAAAATACTAAAGAAAATCTAACTATTTGAGCTCGACTATTTTTTTCCAATCTATGGTACACTATTTTCTTAACCTTAGAATTTATTTTTTATAGCTTTTTATGCATTTTCAAGATATTGTCTTACTGTTTATGGATAGATAAAACTTGTTTCTACTGACAATATACAATAATTTGCTTCGTTGGAGATTAATTGATCTTTAATTCGGTCCACTAGTTTTTGTGCAATCGGCCTAATCTTAAGGCACATGAGCAAACTAGTTTTAACTATATATTTTACCTATATTTATTTATTTTTAAATATTACTTGCTTCTACAAATAAAGTATTGTAAAATTACAGGCACACGTATTGCACATACTAAGGATCGAAAGAACAGAGCAAATAAAGCAATTTTGACGAATTACTAAAGATGGATATGCTATTATATGCAGCCAGCGACAAGAAAATGAAAGGACTTACCTTGCTGGTCGTGCTTGATTCCATGACTCCTTCAAGTTTAATCCGAACGTTGACTACTTCACAAATAAATTATAATAATGTAGTAAATGGTTAATTATTAAACATATAATATCTTCATTTAGTCTTGAACAGTTGAGTTTAATCAGACAGATTGGCTATATATTTAGATTAATTTCTTACCAACCTTGATGTGAAAATATGGCAGATAAACAATCCTTAGCTCGTTATAGCTTTCTGTGCGTCACTCTATGTATTTGTTTAAGAATTTGTAAATGTACAACTTATTTAATATTTTAACTTTTGCTTCTATTATCTATCCGCCACATCGCGCGAGTCGCTATACTAAAAACGTTTGATTCTCATAGTATTTTACAGAAGCCGTACAATATATTGGAAGTTTTTATTTTTGAAATAGCAAAGGGTACATTTACAATTTTCCAATCTAGACAGGGGGTGTCTCAAAAATATCTGTTTTATTTAGTTTTGCAAGTTCCAAGATTACATAGTATTGTTATATTTTATTATTAAAAAGTTTTAATTTTGATAACTTATGCACTAGCATTTATGGTGAAGTTATATGTTTGTAACTAAGGGGTGCAACGTATGTAAACTCCTATCTTTATTCCTACAACCTATGAGCTTTAGTAAATATTATTTAACCTATGCAAGTTATAACTTTACTTAAGCTGCATTAATTGGAAACCTATGCATTCATTTAGTTTGCATGCATTTTAAACTAACCTATGCTTTATCTCTTGTAACCTATGGGCCAAATGAGCCTATATATATAGAGGGCTTTGCTCTCATTTGAGAAGACAACCTAAGCAACTCAAAACAAAAATATAATTCTATTCCATTTGAGAAAGAGAAGGTCAAAGAAAGGGTGTTTCTTTTGGTGGAGCTTTGGGCTCATCTACTTATGCAGAGTTGGTGAAGCCACACGGCGATGGTCGAGCCGTTGTATCCTGGAGGGGACAAGCCAGTGTTCTGCTGCATCGGTTCAAAGGCTTTGCCAACCGCAGAGGGCTTGAATCTCCTTAAAGAGAGCGAGATATCCATGCCTCAGCTTGATCGACTCGTCGACAATTTTCAATATTATTTTGTAGCCTAACCTCTATTTTTGGTATTTACACCAACAATTTTAAGGAGATTCAAAAATGGAGGCTACACGTGAAAAGCTCAACGATACTGCCGGAGATCTCAACAAGCCCTTCCGCTTCAACAGAAGCCACTTCAAGAGGTGGAAAGGAAAAGTGTTATTCTACCTCAATCTACTTAAAGTTGCATATGTCCTTACTGGGAAGAACCCCAAGAAAACAAATACTGACGATATGAACGAAGACGAACTTCTCGAACACTACGAGAAAATGAAGAAGTACGAGAAGGACGAGTACAACTATTTGGAAGGCGTTGCAACTTAAGTACGATACAGAGCAAGCTGGTGCAAAGAAGTATGCTGCTAGCCGCTTCTTCGCTACCAGATGGTCGAAGGAAAATCTGTGGTGGAGCAAGTTCAAAACTTTCAGATGATCGCCCATGAAGTTCAAACTGAAGGAGTCAAGTTTGGAGATAACATGATCGTATTGGGGATCATCGACAAGCTGCCACCATCATGGAGGGAATTCCAGAAGACCCTTCGACACAAACAGAAGGAGATGTCTCTCGAGACATTAATTGCACCATCCGCGTGGAAGAGGAGGCAAGAGGCCAAGATGCACTTGAAGCAAAAGAGAATGATGCTAGCGCCACTAAGGTAAACTTAGTATCATCTAATTCTTTACCTAATAACAATCGTTCTAGAAATACATACTTGAAGCCTAAGAAGAAAATTGAAAAGAATAGTGGTAGACCTCATTTTAAGAGAAATGACCAAGGACCTCCTTCTTATGTGAAAAATTCTATAGTATGCTATGTCTGTGGCAAAAGTGGGCATATTGCTCGAATTTGCAAATTCCGAAAACATAAAGCTTTACCACAAGCTAATGTTACCGAGGAGCCACTTGTGGCGATGATAACAGACATATGCTTAGTGGAAATGCTGAAGGATGGTGGGCAGACTCTGGTGGCAACAGGCATGTCTGTCATGATAAGGCTTGTTTTAAAATATATACTCCCTATGAACAACCAAGAAGTATTATGCTTGGTGATTCGCATACTTCTGAGATTTTAGGGAGTGGTGAGGTCGAGTTAAAATTTTCTTCTGGAAGGGTGCTTATCTTGAAAGATGTGTTATATACACCCTCGATTAGGAAGAACTTGATGTCAAGTTTTCTTCTTAATAAAGCTGGCTTCAAACAGACCATCGAGTCTGATCAGTATGTGATTTTCAAGAATGGAAAGTTTGTAGGTAAAGGTTATGCATGCGACGGAATGTTTAAATTAAACATTGAGAATAAAGCATCATCTACTTCTGCTTATATGCTTTCTTCTGTGAATTTTTAGCATGCTCGTTTGTGTCATATTAATAGTAGATATGTTAGCTTGATGAGTAGTTTAGGATTAATTCCCAGACTGAACACTGATTTTGACAAATGTGAAACATGTAGTAAGTCAAAAATCACTAAACGACCTCATAAGAGTATTGAAAGAAGAACCGAATTACTTGAGCTAATTCACAGTGATATTTGTGAATTTGAAGGTACTCTAACTCGTGGAGGAAATAGATATTTTATCACTTTTATCGATGACTTCTCTAAATATACTTATGTTTATTTATTAAAAAATAAAAGTGATGCTTTTGACAAATTTAAAGATTTTCTCCACGAAGTAGAGAACCAATTCGGTAAAAAGATAAAGAGAATCAGGAGTGATCGAGGTCGTGAGTATGAATCTACAGGATTCAACTCTTTTGTTCAGTCTTTAGGAATTATCCATGAGACCACCGCTCCATATTCGCCTGCCTCTAATGGAGTGGCTGAGAGGAAAAACAGAACACTTATAGAGCTAACAAATGCTATGATAGTTGACACTGGTGTACCCTTAAATCTTTGGGGTGAAGCCATTTTAACTACATATCATGTTTTGAATCGCGTGCCACATAAGAAGTCGAAAGTGACACCTTTCGAATTGTGGAAAGGGTATAAGCCAAATTTGGGATATCTAAAAGTGTGGGGTTGTCTAGCTTATGTGAGGCTACCAGACCCTAAAAGATCAAAATTGGGTGCGAGAGCTGCCACTTGTGTATTTCTTGGGTATGCTTCAAACAGTGCAGCCTATAGATTTTTGGATATTGAAAATAATGTGATTTTTGAATCAAGAGATGCTACTCTTTATGAAGAAAAGTCTCCTTTTAAATCAAAAAATAGTGGGGGTCAAGATTTTGAAAATGTTTCAAATTAACCGAGTTCTTCAAACTCCTTTTTGCAAAATCAAGAACAAAATACTTTTGAACCAAGAAGAAGCAAGCGGAACAGAATTGAAAAAGATTTTGGCCCTGACTATGTTGTTCTGAATATTGAAGAAAATTCACTTTCTTTATAAGAAGCTTTATCTTCAAGTGATGCCATTTTTTGGAAAGAGGCTGTATCTGATGAGATGGAATCTCTAATTTCTAATAAAACTTGCAAATTAGTAGATTTACCTCCAGGCTGTACAACAATTGGTTGTAAATGGGTCCTCAGAAAGAAATTGAAACCGGATGGAAGTGTAGACAAGTATCAAGCAAGACTTGTCGCAAAAGGTTATAAACAAAAAGAAGATTTAGACTTCTTTGATACCTTTTCTCCGGTTACAAGAGTGACATCCATCAGAGTTTTGATTGCCATCGCTGCAATTCATGACTTAGAGATTCATCAGATGGATGTAAAAACTGCCTTTCTGTATGGAGAACTAGATGAGAAAATTTATGTGGACCAACCTGAGGGGTTCATTGAGCCTAGACAAGAAAATAAAGTGTACAAGCTAAATAAATCCCTTTATGGCTTAAGACAGGCACCCAGACAGTGGCATGAAAAATTTGATTCTTGCATGATTGAGAATGGCTTTAAATCAAACGAGTGCGATAAGTGCATCTATTTCAAAACTTTTGAGAAGTTGCATATTATTGTTAGCCTTTATGTGGATGATTTGCTAATTTTTGGCTCTAACTTAAATGTTATCAATGAGACAAAAATTATGCTAAATCATTATTTTGAAATGAAAGATCTTGGTGAGGCTAACTTTATTTTGGGTATGAAAATTACCAAGACACCAGATGGTATTTTACTTGATCAGTCGCATTATGTTGAGAAAATTTTAAGAAAGTATAACTTTCTTAATTGCAAGCATGTGGCTACACCTTTTGATCCGAGTGTTCACTTATCTCTTGTTGAAAGTGAAAATGAGATTTTGAATCAAAAGGAATATGCTAGTATGATTGGGAGCTTGCGGTTTGCGACTGATTGTACGAGACCTGATATTGCATATGCAGTAGGGATACTTAGTAGATTTACAAGCAAGCCGGGTACAGAGCATTGGCATGCCATAGAACGTGTGATGAGATATCTCGTTGGTACCAAAAATTATGGCTTATTTTATGGGAAGTATCCTGCTGTAATTGAGGGTTACAGTGATGCAGACTGGAATACCCTTTCATGTGGTTCTCTCTCTAACACTGGTTATATTTTTACTTTACCAGGCGGTACTATATGTTGGAAATCTAAAAAGCAAACTATCCTTACTAACTCAACTATGGAAGCCGAGCTTATTGCCTTAGCTTCAGCTAGCGAGGAAGCTAGTTGGTTGAGAGACTTATTGTGTGAGATTCCATTTGTGGAAAAACCAGTTCAATCTGTGTTAATCCACTGTGATAGCACTGTTGTCACGCCCCACCGTGCCTTAGCACCAAGTAGGTGGAAGGACAAAACGCACGGGCGCATGACCCAGATCCGCCGAACGGACAGAGTTTCCCCTGTACGTCCAAGGCGTCACAACCAGTACAATTCAAGAGGTTCCAAACAGGAACATAATTCATACATAGATTGCATAAGAAAAGCATCATAAATTACTATGCTATTACAAGCATTCGCAATACAACCACATATTACATTTTTGTGTCTTTGTTCTTTCTTTCCAAATACAATCGAATTATTATTATATTTCCATTCATTCGAATACCCCTAAAGTATGCAGTAGAGGGTACTTCTATTCTGGTCACAGTGGAAGGACGCTAACTACTGAGTTACGCCCTTCCCTCGCGCCGCAGCGCCGCTCACGTGTGGACCTGAAAAACAGTGGGATGAGAACTATATAAAATAGTTCCCAGTGGGTAAGGCCACCCAAGAGAGGAGCTCGACCCACCAGGTCCAAAGGAAGCATACAAGCATGGGTTAGTACATATACATAACCAATAAGCATATAACTTTACAATATACGAAAGTAAACATGCTATGCTTCAACAAATGCGATAATGAAATCCATGCAATATATTTTCGACTGCTATTCCACTACCTATTTCATAACCAATCTGCTCCTAAGGTTCACTTACCTTAGCTAAGCCGTACTCGACTCGCTCTCGAGTCCATCATTAACGGGTTACCACCCTCCTAAGGTTTACTTACTTTAGTCAAACCTTACCCGACTCACTCTAGAGTCAACATCCTTGGGCCACCGCCCAACTAAGGTTTACTTATTCAGTCAAACCTTCACCGACTCACTCTTGAGTCATATATCCTTGGGCCACCGCCCAGCTAAGGTTTACTTATTTAGTCAAACCTTCACCGACTCACTCTTGAGTCATATATCCTTGGGCCACCGCCAAGCTAAGGTTTACTTATTTAGTCAAACCTTCACCGACTCACTCTTGAGTCATATATCCTTGGGCCACCGCCCAGCTAAGGTTTACTTATTTAGCCAAACCTTCACCGACTCACTCTTGAGTCAAATAGTGGGCCACCGCCCAACCTGACTTTACCACCTGGCGGCGAAATAGTCGCACTCGCCGAACGATGGCTTCAGTCAACCGGCGGCGAACCGTCGCACTCGCCGAACAATGGCCTCGATCACCGGGCGGCGAACCGTCGCACTCGCCACTGGTATCTAGCCCCTTGGCGGCGAAATAGTCGCACCCACCAGCTGATACCAAGATTACAAGTCACCAGATCTGGGATTCCAGAATCCACTTTCACATCTCAAGGGTTCATCATTACCCTATGTTGCAAACCTCTTCTGGGTTCATATTGCCGTGTCCAAGTGGTCAACCTACCACTATATTTTCCAACCTATGTTCAATAACACTAGGTTCGATAGTCCTGTTTAAGTGATCTTCCTATCACTATGTTGTCTCAACCTAGGTTCAATAACTCTAGGTTCACATACATTCCAACCTATGTTCAATGACACTAGGTTCATTTCACATTCCAACCTATGTTTAATAACACTAGGTTATATACTATCACATTCCAACCTATGTTTAATAACACTAGGTTATGTACTATCACATTCCAACTTATGTTTAATAACACTAGGTTTAACATGCATGCATCATCTCTCAAGTATATATATTATTATGAAATACTTAGATTCTCTTACATGCAAGGTGAGCCCATGGCTCAAATCATCTTGATATATATATATATATATATATATATATATATATATATATATATATATATATATATATATATATATATATATATATATATCTAATGCCAACATGCACATTATTGTTCTTTCTTATCCTAGTTGTCCACCGCTAGGATTTCCAATTTACGTGGCCTCTAACCCTTGTTTAACCACATGTCAAGTTCTCTATCATGTAGAGAAAACTAGCTCACCGCTATGTTCTCACCTAGGCATACACATGTCCATTTGTAACTATGTGATCCACATGCCTACAATTCCAATCTATGGTAGGTAATGGTATTAACATCATATGATCTACACATTCATATATATATATACCACTTGCCAATTAACCTACCATTACATGCATCAAGTAAAATAAATATACTTTACTCTTTCGACATGGAAGTGACCTAATCACTTCGGTAAACACAAACCCACCTCACACTCTTCCGATTGCTTGTAGACACTTGCAATCGGGCTCTTTTCCTTGGCCTCAAGCTTGATCTTCAAGCTCCTAGCCCTAACACACATGAAGGATTCGTTAATCCGAGTCGAACTCATAACGATCTCATCTCTTTGAATCACTCAGAATGGAGTTGTCCCATATGCTCTACTAACCCCCAACTAGGGTTCTAAAGGGTTAAAACATTTTTAAAACCCTCCACAAGAAAATCCCTCTTTCAACCTAGGATTTTCTAAAACTCATGAAAAAACCCAAAATCTCTTGCTAATCTCTACAATTTGTAGTCTAGATTAGCCAAGGGTCTCCAAAACCTCATTCCTTAGCCTCAAATCCGAAACCCTAACTACCAAATCCAAGAACTCACCTCGGATCCGCGAGCTCACCAAGCTACCATGCATGCACGAGCTCGATTCTTCACTCCTCCAAGCTTTCCAAGCTTGATCTCCACCAAGATCTCCAATTTGTAGGAGAAGAAGAAGAAGTGGTAGTGAGAGAGAGGAGTTTCTCTCTCCCTGTGTGTGTGTGTATATTTTCAGAGGAGAAAGGGGAAGGGTTCCCCTTTATGTAAGCCCCCCTCAGTAAAATTACCAAATTACCCTTCGAAATCAGCATTCTGCACACTGTATTCCGGTATACGGGTTGGCGTACCAGTATACGGGTCGGCGTACCGGTATACCACGAGGAATTCCGCAGAACCCGAGAGTTGGGTTCTCGGTTTCAACCATGGCATTCCGGTATACCCATCATCACATACCGGTACTAATCACTTCAGTACCGGTATGGAGGTCCACATACCGGAATCTACTGCAGACTTCACAAGTTCAGCAGTTTTAACTTTTCGAAGTCCGTTTTTGCGCCTCGTTTGCGCCGAAAATACTTCACACAAGTCCCAAACTTGGCCGAAGCCTCACATATAGCCTCTCATGCTATTTTTCCACCGAAACTCCATAATTTGTAGAAGTTCGGTGTACTACATTCCTCCCTCCTTAAAAGAAGTTTCGTCCGCGAAGCTAAGATCACACCTCAAATCTATTTACCAATTAGATGAGGGTATCATTCGTTCATCGCGTCCTCTGGTTCCTGCTCACTCAGGAGTACATTTCATAGTCCACGGGTCTTATATCCTCGACATTCCATAAGGAGTACGCCCCGTTGCTTTTCCTTACGGGGTCAACATCACATCGCCTTCGCGATGTTTCCGCTCGAACACTTTGTTCGTAAACCCGATTTCACTTCACCGACAATGCCAGACTTGGCAATTGGTGACTTCACCAGTCAGTTGAAAGGTATGACCGAGCTTCTGCTTCTCAGGTCACAATCATAAGTCTCTTACACACGACCAATGCTCTTATACTCCCAGAGCCGTCGGTCAAACCGCTTATCTCGGTTAACAACAGATGGTCCACGGACCAAAGCTCTCACGTAGGCCTACTGCCTAAACATGTCTCAACGTCGCGTAACATCTCTTGCTCGCAAACGTAAATCCAATCGTTACTCAGCGGAGTCCTCACTCAGGACTTGCGCACATACTCCAACCAGGAGTAACCAAGACCCCAAACCTCTACTGAGTCCTAGAGTTGGGTCACATCCACACTCTCGGTGTACTACCATTCATATGGTCTTACAAGTGGCATTCCACGCTCTCGGATCATCGCTTGGACTACCGCCCCGACCATAAGTCTCTGCCCTACCCTCAGGTCTCGGGCTGCTGTCACACACAGCTAACTGCGCCTGTCCATAAGGCCCCAGGCTCCACAGTTCACGATGGTCCGGGCACGGATCGTCCCCAAGCAATACCCGATACAGTCGCTACACCTGTCCCGCACGCTATACCAAGCGACCACAGTCTCTACCGGCTCCTAAGCACCCAGTGCGAGTCACTAGCTCTCAAGCGGTTATTGGCCTCCTTCACACTTAGTAATGCCCAAGTGCTACTGCCAACAAACCCTCTCGGCTAACCAGGAACCAATATTCCACGAGTACTTACATCCGAGCGTCCCACGCTACTATGTTTATTCGCGTTATCCACAAGCACTAAGCTACCACGCTTATGCTCACTCGCATTGCGAGTACCACAACCTACCTCAATTTGAGGTACAGCAAGGCCCACTCACCACGTCTTGGCGATTACCTTATCAATTCACAACCGTCATCGATCCACTATAACGATGTTCGGGATCTGCGAACTATTAACACGTTCTCAACGTCATAACTCGACTCTTGCAATTGGCTACTCACATTGCCCTAATATCGAGAGTCAGCTCGCCTACAATCATTGTTGCCTCAAGCCATCAACTAGGCTCAACACCCGCAATTTGCCGGTATCATCAAAATCTCTAGCCGCTCCAGCGGCAATACATGTCTCCATGACACGAGCATAGCTGGGTATCTATCCTTACCCATAACTCTGGTCCCGGCTACAATTACACTTGCATCGTAGTAACAGACCACAACATTTGCATGTAATGCTCCAGTGTCACATTATGCTCTACATATGTTTTCAACAATCAAAACATACCTGCCACGACGCCGTCGACAGCAGTAGATTCCATCACCTGAGTCGCGTACCCATGGCCACTTGGCACCCGACGCGAACCCTCAGGTTGCCTCAACACCAATGCATGCTCACCAGACCTTACCGCAGGTGGTACACCCGCGAACTGTCTTGGAGCAGAAGAGGTCGTCGCAAGTGTCAGGGCTCGGCTATCCTCCTGCAGGCACTCATCCCGCGTATGGCCCGGTTGCCCACACCTGAAGCACTTGCCCTCCCGCTGATCACACTGTTGTGGGTGATGAGGGCCCCCACAAATAACACAACTCGCCGAGGACCGAGTATGGTAGGTCCCCGGGGCACGAGATCGTCGACGCGAACGTGTCGGGACTTGTCTGGAACTCAACTGTCCACCAGATTTACTCGATGGTCGTCCCATCTCTATTTCCTTGTCATAAAACTCGCGCTCCTCTTGCACGAATGCATTGCCCTGCTCCACCCACAGGGCCCGGTCCAGCACCTCGACAAAGGTTTGCAGTTTGAAGGGATGCACAACCTTAAAAATCTCAGGCCGAAGTCCGTGCATGAAACAATCAGCCTTGTCCTTGTCATCCCGTATTACATAAGGGATACAATTTATAATGCGAGAGAACTCTCTCTCGTACTCTCTCACCGAGCGATCACCTTGTTTCAGCTTCCTGAATTTTTCCTGAAGCTTTCTCTTCTCACTATCAGGGAATTAGGCAGAGAACACCAGTCCTCGAAATTCCTCCCAAGTCGCCGGAGGGAGACTAGAAGGTCGGTCTCGCCGGACTCCCTTCCACCACGCCTTTGCCGACCCTTGCAAGCAGTGTGCGGCAAAATGCACCTTGTCTCACTCCAAGGTGTACAAGTCCTCAAACAGGGACTCCATAGAATCGATCCACGTTTCTACGGTCCACAGGTCCATTTCTTCCCCGTCGAAGGTAAGCGGATTGAACTCCTTGAACGTCATGAGGGCAGCTAAAGCCCGCTCCCTCTCCGCCTCCAATTCCACAGAATCAGGGGCCCATGCACCAACATCTATTTGCGAGGTACCCGCCGCGGCTCCTGATGGTACTCAACGTGCTACTCGCTCCACGGTCTCATGGAGTCTCCTGATCCGTTCCTCCTGGCGCACGGCAGCCTCCTGCTGTCGATGTGCCATCTCAGCTTATTGTTGCACCACTCCAACGAGTGTGGCCAACTGTTCACGAAGCTCCGGGTCTCCACTTGCCCCAGATTGCACAGGGACCCCACTAGGTCCATCCCGTGTTGATCTCGTCGGAGATCGCCCACGTGACGCCATCGTATCCTGAAACACGACAACTTCCGTCAATATCCTCGACCTTCTAGGCCAAGTATAAACATGATTCCAATTACGGACACAAATTAGGCAAAAGTCACACAAGGGCGCCTATTCTCATCCCTTGGGTTCATGTTGTCGCGCGCCAACATGAACACACTTGGTTGAGAATAAACCACGCCTTAAATCTACCTCTAACATCCTATTAGAGGCATAACCAATACACGACCCAATCGTTTATCCTTTCGCCGCACATCACAAGTCCTCGTCTCTCACGAGTTTACACTCCTAGGGTCTTTTTCCATCCTAGGATTCCTTAGGTCCACCTAGACCGTTTCTACGCTCTGATACCACCTCAATCTGTCACGCCCCGCCGTGCCTTAGCACCAAGTAGGTGGAAGGACAAAACGCACGGGCGCATGACCCAGATCCGCCGAACGGACAAAGTTTTTCCTGTACGTCCAAGACGTCACAACCAGTACAATTCAAGAGGTTCCAAACAGGAACATAATTCATACATAGAATGCATAAGGAAACCATCATAAATTACTATGCTATTACAAGCATTCGCAATACAACCACATATTACATTTTTGTGTCTTTGTTCTTTTTTTCCGAATACAATCGAATTATTATTACATTTCCATTCATTCGAATACCCCTAAAGTACGCAGTAGAGGGTACTTCTATTTTGGTCACAGTGGTAGGACGCTAACTACTGAGTTATGCCCTTCCCTCGCGCCGCCGCGCCGCTCACGTGTGGACTTGAAAAACAGTGGGATGAGAACTATATAAAATAGTTCCCAGTGGGTAAGGCCACCCAAGAGAGGAGCTCGACCCACCAGGTCCAAAGGAAGCATACAAGCATGGGTTAGTACATATACATAACCAATAAGCATATAACTTTACAATATACGAAAGTAAACATGCTATGCTTCAACAAATGCGATAATGAAATCCATGCAATATATTTTCGACTGCTATTCTACTACCCATTTCATAACCAATCTGCTCCTAAGGCTCACTTACCTTAGCTAAGCCGTACTCGACTCGCTCTCGAGTCCATCATTAACGGGTTACCACCCTCCTAAGGTTTACTTACTTTAGTCAAACCTTACCCGACTCACTCTAGAGTCAACATCCTTGGGCCACCGCCCAACTAAGGTTTACTTATTTAGTCAAACCTTCACCGACTCACTCTTGAGTCATATATCCTTGGGCCACCGCCCAGCTAAGGTTTACTTATTTAGTCAAACCTTCACCGACTCACTCTTGAGTCATATATCCTTGGGCCACCACCCAGCTAAGGTTTACTTATTTAGTCAAACCTTCACCGACTCACTCTTGAGTCATATATCCTTGGGCCACCGCCCAGCTAAGGTTTACTTATTTAGTCAAACCTTCACCGACTCACTCTTGAGTCATATATTCTTGGGCCACCGCCCAGCTAAGGTTTACTTATTTAGTCAAACCTTCACCGACTCACTCTTGAGTCAAATAGTGGTCCACCGCCCAACCTGACTTTACCACCTGGCGGCGAAATAGTCGCACTCGCCGAACGATGGCTTCAGTCAACCGGCGGCGAACCGTCGCACTCGCCGAACAATGGCCTCGATCACCGGGCGGCGAACCGTCGCACTCGCCACTGGTATCTAGCCCCTTGGCGGCGAAATAGTCGCACCCACCAGCTGATACCAAGATTACAAGTCACCAGATCTGGGATTCCAGAATCCACTTTCACATCTCAAGGGTTCATCATTACCCTATGTTGCAAACCTCTTCTGGGTTCATATTGTCGTGTCCAAGTGGTCAACCTACCACTATATTTTCCAACCTATTTTCAATAACACTAGGTTCGATAGTCCTGTTTAAGTGATCTTCCTATCACTATGTTGTCTCAACCTAGGTTCAATAACTCTAGGTTCACATACATTCCAACCTATGTTCAATGACACTAGGTTCATTTCACATTCCAACCTATGTTTAATAACACTAGGTTATATACTATCACATTCCAACCTATGTTTAATAACACTAGGTTATGTACTATCACATTCCAACCTATGTTTAATAAAACTAGGTTTAACATGCATGCATCATTTCTCAAGTATATATATTATTATGAAATACTTAGATTCTTTTACATGCAAGGTGAGCCCATGGCTCAAATCATCTTGATATATATATATATATATATATATATATATATATATATATATATATATATATATATATATATATATATATATATATATATCTAATGCCAACATGCACATTATTGTTCTTTCTTATCCTAGTTGTCCACCGCTAGGATTTCCAATTTACGTGGCCTCTAACCCTTGTTTAACCACATGTCAAGTTCTCTATCATGTAGAGAAAACTAGCTCACCGCTATGTTCTCACCTAGGCATACACATGTCCATTTGTAACTATGTGATCCACATGCCTACAATTCCAATCTATGGTAGGTAATGGTATTAACATCATATGATCTACACATTCATATATATATATATACCACTTGCCAATTAACCTACCATTACATGCTTCAAGTAAAATAAATATACTTTACTCTTTCGACATGGAAGTGACCTAATCACTTCGGTAAACACAAACCCACCTCACACTCTTCCGATTGCTTGTAGACACTTGCAATCGGGCTCTTTTCCTTGGCCTCAAGCTTGATCTTCAAGCTCCTAGCCCTAACACACATGAAGGATTCGTTAATCCGAGTCGAACTTATAACGATCTCATCTCTTTGAATCACTCAAAATGGAGTTGTCCCATATGCTCTACTAACCCCCAACTAGGGTTCTAAAAGGTTAAAACATTTTTAAAACACTCCACAAAAAAATCCCTCTTTCAACCTAGGGTTTTCCAAAACTCATGGCAAAACCCAAAATCTCTTGCTAATCTCTACAATTTGTAGTCTAGATTAGCCAAGGGTCTCCAAAACCTCATTCCTTAGCCTCAAATCCGAAACCCTAACTACCAAATCCAAGAACTCACCTCGGATCCGCGAGCTCACCAAGCTACCATGCATGCACGAGCTCGATTCTTCACTCCTCCAAGCTTTCCAAGCTTGATCTCCACCAAGATCTCCAATTTGGAGGAGAAGAAGAAGAAGTGGTAGTGAGAGAAAGGAGTTTCTCTCTCCCTGTGTGTGTGTGTGTACATTTTCAGAGGAGAAAGTGGAAGGGTTCCCCTTTATGTAAGCCCCCATCAGTGAAATTACCAAATTACCCTTCGAAATCAGTATTCTGCACACTGTATTCCGGTATACGGGTTGGCGTACCGGTATACGGGTCGGCGTACCGGTATACCACGAGGAATTCCGCAGAACCCGAGAGCTGGGTTCTCGGTTTCAACCATGGCATTCCGGTATACCCATCATCACATACCGGTACTAATCACTTCAGTACCGGTATGGAGGTCCACATACCGGAATCCACTGCAGACTTCACAAGTTCAGCAGTTTTAACTTTTCAAAATCCGTTTTCACGCCTCGTTTGCGCCGAAAACACTTCACACAAGTCCCAAACTTGACCGAAGCCTCACATATAGCCTCTCATACTATTTTTCCACCGAAACTCCATAATTTGTAAAAGTTCGGTGTACTACAACTGTTGCTATTGGTAGAGTAAGAAACCGTTATTATAACGGTAAATCCAGATCCGTGAGAAAAAAACACAGTACTGTGAGATCATATATGAACAATGGTATTATCAGTGTAGATTATATTAAATCTACTGATAATTTGGCAGATCCATTAACCAAGGCCTTGGGAAGAGAAAGGATCTGGAGCACATCGAGGGGGATAGGGTTGAAGCCCATAACATCATGAACCACGCATGAGGATACCCAACCCGATGATCAGAGATCCTGAAAATTGGGTTCAATGGGAAAAACGAATCATATGGTGGTCGTAAAGAATGCACAATATATAGATCTACGTAGGGGTGGCAATCCAGCTCGCTGTTCGCGAGCCAGCTCGTGTTCGGCTCGAAATGAGCTCGAGATCGACTCGCTCATTTAGTAAACGAGCCGAACACGAGCTGAATTTTTCAGCTCGTTTAATAAACGAGCCGAACACGAGCTGGGGTCAACTCGCTCGTGTTCGGCTCGATAACAGTTCGAATATATATATTTAATATTTATATTATTTATATAATTTATATATATATATAAATAAATAATTATATATAAATATAATTTTTTTATTATTTGATTTTTAGCCCAACCTAAATTAAAGCCCAATTCAATTATAAAAAGCCAATTTATACGTAAAGTTTCAACCATTAGATCAAAGTTTAATGGATAAGATCTCATAAATTTATTTTCTATATATATATATCCTTTCTAATCATTTTAACTTATTGTTTCTGAGTCAGCTCGTGTTCGGCTCGTGTTCGGCTCGTTAATAAACGAGCCGAACACGAGCCGATTTTTTTGGCTCGATACTTAAACGAGCCAGCTCGTGTTCGGCTCGTTTATGAAACGAGCCGAACACGAGCCGACCCCAGCTCGCTCGTGTTCGGCTCGTTGACACCCCTAGATCTACGTGATCATTTACCTATCCCTATGGTATGGGTGCATTCATTCTGTAATGAAAAGAGGGTTGAGTTTTTACTCTTAATAAAATCTTTGGCTCTTATGAGCGGGGTGTCAGAATTACAGGAGCACTCTTGACGGATTTCACCTATGTGAGCATGAAAGTGGGGCCGCTTCCTATGAGAATGGGCTTATTCTAAAAAATGCTCATGAAAATCAGGATCAGCACAAGGCCGTAACGTGCTAGCTAGTAAAGCCCATGTCAACACCTGGATTGTTATATGTGAGTACTCTATTTTTCCTAAGCAGCCAAAGTTCAAGTCTGAGACCACTCTGGCTCTGGAGTAGAGATTACTGTTTCACTAAGTGAAGGTTCAATACAGAGCACACCTTTACTATGTATAATGATCCCTCTTTGGCCATCGAACTCTCATATAATAATAAAATGAGTGGGGGGATGTTGTTACATTTTATTATTAAAAAGTTTTAATTTTGATAACTTATGCACTAGCATTTATGGTGAAGTTACATGTTTGTAACTAAGGGGTGCAACGTATGTAAACTCCTATCTTTATTCCTACAACCTATAAACTAGTGTTTGGTTCGGGGTTAAAGGGGCCCTTTAACCCCAAACACTTTTTTTGGGGGGTGGGGTTAGCTAACCCCACCCCCGTGGGTTAAGGGGGATAAGGGTGGGGTTAGCTAACCCCACCCCCCCCTGGAATAGGGGTGCGATTAGCTAGTCCCACCCTCCCTGGAATAGGGGTGCGATTAGCTAATCCCACCCCTATTTAATTTTTAAATATAAATTTTAAATTTTAAATTTTAAATTTAAAAACTTTATAATTTGTAATCTTAAAATTAATATTTATATTTTAAATTCAAATTTTTAATATTTTAAATTTTAAATTTTTAAATTTTAAATTTTAAATTTTAAATTTTTAAATTTTAAATTTTAAAATTTTAAATTTAAAAGTATAATTTTAAATTTTAAATTTTAAATTTTAAATTTTAAATTTTAAATTTTAAATTTTAAAATTTAAAATTTAAAAGTATAATTTTAAATTTTAAATTTTAAATTTTAAATTTTAAATTTTAAATTTTAAATTTTAAATTTTAAATTTTAAATTTTAAATTTTAAATTTTAAATTTTAAATTTTAAATTTTAAATTTTAAATTTTAAATTTTAAAATTGAAATTTTAAATTTTAAATTTTAAATTATTATTTTTTTTATTATTTAAATTTAAATTTGACATTTTATATTTGGAACTTTAGATTTGATTTTAAATTTAAAATGTAAAATTTATAACTTTAAAATTTTAAATTTGAGATTTAAAAATTTATATTATTACTTTTGAATTTTTCAATTTAAAAGTTATCTATTTAAATTAGAAATTTTAAATATAAAATAAAAAAATTTAAATTCAAATATAATAATTGGGATAATATCATTATTTTTCATTTATAACTACCCACTATTCTTCTTATTCCATCTTATCTATCCAAACGCTATTTTTTTTAATCCCGGAAACAATTCAATTATCATCCAAACGCAAAATTAGTCTATTCCAGGCTTAACCCTGAACTTAATCATATTTCTGGAATAACTAATTCTTACTTAACCCCGAACCAAACGAAGCCATAATAAGGTATCATTTGGTTCGGGGATAAGCAAAAAGTGACTATTCCAAGGATAGGTATAAATTGAGGTATAAGTAGGGATTAGATCAATTTTGCGTTTGGATGAAAATTGGGTTATTCCTAAGAATAAGAAAAATAGCGTTTGATTAGGTAAGATAGAATAAGAATTAAAGTGGATAGTTATAAATAAAAATTAATAATATTATCCCTTTCTTTATATTAAAATTTGAATTTTTATATTTTATATTTATATTTTAAAATTTAAAATATAAACTTTTAAATTTAAAAAATCAAAATTAAATTTTAAAATTTTAAAATCTCAAATGTAAAATTTTAAAATTTTAAAATTTTAAATTTAAAACTTTAAATTTAAGATAAAATTTTAATTTAAAAATATAAAATATCAAATTCTAAATATAAAAAAATTTAAAATATCAAATTTTAAATTTTAAAATTAAATAATTTAAAAATTAAATTTTTAATTTTGTAATTTTAGAAATTAAAAAATTTAATTTTTGAACTTACGAAATTTAAAATTTTATAATAAATTAAAAATTTTCTCTCTTTCTCTCTCTCTCTCTCTCTCTCTTTACGGGTGGAACAAGCTGGGAAAAAAAATCTTCAGATGATATCTGATCAAAAAAAATATCTTAAATTAGAAAATTCCAACCAACAAAAAAATGAACAACAGGACCAAGTAAATCTTGTATCAGATATACGAAAAGAAAACAAAAAAAAAGATATAACCCAGCTTGTTCCACCTTCGGGTGGGAACACTAGTTCCCACTCCTTAACGGGCACTCCTTAACGGGCTATCCTAGAATAGCCCGTTAAGGTGGGAATTAGTGTTCCCACCAAATTTTTTTTGTGTTTGGGGGATAAGGGTGGAATAAATCTTTTATTCCACCCTTAACCCTCCAACCAAACATTAGAGTGAAATGTATAATATACACCGATCCATTTAATGGATGAAATTGTCTTACTTGTCACATCATGTGATTAGTAAAATAATTTTATCTATTGAATAAGTGAAATGTATGATATGTATCTTTTTGGGGTGCATAGGTAGTAAATGAAAAGTTTTATAGATTTGAAAATTTAATAGTCCTTTGAGGAGAAAATTATGAAAATACCTTATGTTTAATGTTCTAACTAAAGTTCATACCATAAAAACTAAGATTTGTGTAGTCAATTTATAAAAGTTGAATAATTTTAAAACAAATCTAATTCGTGAGAGGTTCATAAGTAAAATAATTAACTCACATTTCCAATTTTATATAATAAATTTAGTTATTTTATAGAGCTATAAATATGAAGAGAATGCAATGTTTACTGGTATGCTGTATGATAGTTTAATTAACAAGTCGAGTTGGAAGGCTTAAAAGTATACCTTACTATTTTACTCATATTCTCACTAAAATAATTTTAAAAGCTAAAATAAAATTTAAAAAATCAATCACGCCGTTCTCGTCATATGACCGTCTCATTACACTCGTAAGCTTCTTGTGTTTCCTCATTTTATAATAAAGGTACAGTAAAATGAAGATTTCGTTATATCAATTATTCCTCCTCAATTTTTTTATCCAACGATTCACTAAATTTTAAAAAATAAGGTTATAGATTTGCATTGTGTTTTTTATTAGATAGTTAATATTTGGTAATTGTGCTGTTACTTGTAAATTACTTTTATCAAATACCACGGGCCGTTTGGCCTATCATATGGAAAAGTAATTTCTATAAAAGTGATTTTAGTTTGAAGAAGTGATTTTGGTGAAAAGCTGTAGAGCGTTTGGCTAAGTTTAGATAAAAGTGATTTCTGAAGTGATTTTCTGAAGTGATTTTCTGAAGTGATTTTCTGAAGTGATTTTCTAAAACTGTTTGGCAAAAAAATTTTAATGCTTGCATATATTAATAATTTTACTAACTTTTATTTTAAAATAATTTTAAATTTGAATTAAAATTAAAATTTTAAATTTGAATTAAAAGTATAATTTTTAAATTTCAAATTATTATAAAAAATAGATTGAAAATTTTAAATTTTAAAATTTTAAATTTTAAATTTTAATTTTCCAATCTGAATTTAAATTTTGAATTTCAAATTTAAAATCTAAATTTATAATTTATAATTTATAATTTGAAAATTAAAAGTTGTAATTTTAAATTTTTAAATTTTTAAATTTAAGTTTTAAAATCTGAAATGTCAAAATTTAAATTTTATCTTAAACTTAAAATTTAAAATTTTGAATTTTCAAATTTAAAATTTGAGATTTGAAACTTAAATTTAAAATTTAAAATCTAAATTTTAAATTTGAAAAGTTGAGATTTAATATTCAAATATGAATTTAAAATTTTAAAATTGAAATTTAAAGTTAAATTTATTCTTTGAATATAAAATAAAAATAAAAATTTGAAGTTTGAGTACAAAATCAAAATTAGTTTTGGAGAAGCAGCTTTTTTCTGCTTCTGATTCTGGAGCCTTCAAAATCAGTTTTCTGATTCTGAAAAGCAGAATCAAATTTTCCAACTGTCGTTACCAAACGCTCTACTGAGTTGAAAAATAATTTTAGGCTCAGAATCACTTCTGAAAAACTAGGCCAAACACCCCCCAGTCAAATTTTTACCGTTTACCATGAGCATGCGTATAGTTATAGCTAGTAATATTATGCTTACAAACAGTGCGACAATAAGAAAACAATAAAGTCAGCGGTCATCTGGCATTTCAAATGGTTGAGGGGCCAATCTGAGAATTTGTGCAAAACTACACATCATTGAACTCCTACAACCGGTTATTGTCCAAGCGACTGCTCGCTGCCACTGCCAACATGCACAAAAATTTCTCATAGACCTAAGAATGTAAACCCATCTTTACAATTGGCACTAATTCGTCAGTCAGCTTAAAAGTGAGAATATTGGCTTCACAGGCCTTGTCAGCTATGTGCAGTAAAACTTCTGAGCACGAGGCCTCTGAAAATTCACTCCAATTATTATTCTTCGGACAACAATATAATCCAAAATTCACTCAAATTATTATTCTTCGGACAACAATATAATGAGTACTGTAGTATGTAGTAAGCGTATGGAATATCATAACCCCACTAAAATCACAGCAATGTGTTCTAGTACCTCTCAGATTCTTCCATGCGAGTAAAAAGCATTACATAATATGAAAAAAACAACAACTAATTAATCTGTAAATGATAGTAAAAGGATAACCAAAGGCAAGGTCACCAAGTCATTTTGTGCCAAAAGCATTAATAGCTCTCAATGCTCATCAGAAACTTCTGTTCTGCATCACTATATTCCACCTGAAGCTTGATGATAAATATTTGTTACAATCTTTCGTTTGCAGAAAACGATGATTAATTACATGGTAGGTATCCACGATAACAACGTACAAGAGATGCAACAGATTCCAAGAACAGATAGTGAGTAACATGCGCAGTTTCTTAGCAAATTGCAACAATAAAGAAGCTGAAACTAATACTAGCTTAGAAGAGAATTTGTTGTTTTGCAGTTCGAACATCACCTACTATTGTTCAAATCCAGCTCCCCTGCTTCTCGCCAATCGTCCTGAATCGCCGTCTCTCCGTTTTCATTCTCATTCTCGTCATTCAGGAAATCCTCCGACGGTTCCTCATCATCTCTCTGCCCATTTCCCCACCCTTGAATCTCTTCCTCATTACCCCCCTGATATTGCCCCATACTGTTATGGATCGAGCCATCCTCCCCCTGGGAAGTGGCTGCGCTCCCCCTCATTGGTCCGGGGGTCATCATCTCAGCCCGATGAGCCTGCTCGGCCTGGGCCATGGCCATCCGCCCAGCCTTTTCTCTCGACTCGAGCTCCGCTCTTAGCGCCAATAGTGATTGCTTCTCCTCCTGAAGTAGGGCTTGCTCTAGCATGAGCCTTTCTTCAGATCGGAATTCACCGAGGGCTCGCTTGCGGGTCATTATATTGAAGGCAAGCACTTGCTTTTCGAATGTGGTGGTGAACTCTGCGATCTTGACAAGAATATTGTGGTCCCACTGCTGGAGGCGGGAGTTGACCTGGCCGGTGGCATCGCTGTCGAGAATCCTGTCGTCCTCTTCCGCTTCATAGTCCGACACCACGTGATATGGCAATAATCTTTTTTTTTTGGGTAATAGTAAAACGGAAAATATTAGATAAGTTGTACATAAGATTCTAGACAACTGAATAATCATATAAGAACCATTAGTACTAAAACTACTTAAAAATCAAAAGAAAACTATAACAGTGACTACGATTTGATCAAATATACATCACAGTTACTCTCATGTTAGTACGTTGAACACCCTTTAGGGGGCATTTGGATCGCGTAACCTAAGAAAGCTAGGTATTGAAGAATTAAGAAAAAGTTCATCCGTAGTAATTAAATTACTAATCGTATAATTCCTACATTTGATTCGCGCAGCTATCTCATTACAGATTACCAGGATTATAAAATTATTGTGTTTGGTTTAACAGTAAAACTCCAACAACATAGACAGCAATATATAGTTTTCCATAATTACCCTTATACTTAAAAATTTTATTTACTTTTATAGATACCATTTGAATTTAAAATATGAATTCCAAATCTGAATTTCATTTTGAAAATTGAATTTGAAATTTAAAATTTGGATTTAAATTTGAAATTAGAATTTAAATTTCGAATTTAAATTTGAAATCGAGCTCATAATCTTACTTTAAATTTAAAATTTAAATTTGATTTGGAAAGCTGATTTAATTTAAATTTGAAATTGACTTCATAATCTAAATTTTGATTTAGAATTCGAATTCAAAATCTAAACTTGAATTTGAAATTTAATTTCAAATCTAAATTTGGATTTGAAATTTGATCATCTAAATTTGAATTCAGAATTCAAATTCAAAATAGATTTTAAAATTGAAATTCAAAATCAAAATATGAAATTGAGTTTGAAATTCGAATTCAAATTCAAATTTTGAATTTGAAGTTGAATTCAAAATATAAATAAATTTTGAATTCAAAATTTATTTCAAAATCTGAATTTGAATCTGTAATTCAGATAACAAAATCTGAATTTGAATATAAATTTGAATCCAAAATCAAAATTTAAATTCGAATGTGAAATTGAGTTTAAAATGACAATGTGAAGTTAAAAATGAATTTAAATCTAAATTTATGATTCATATTAAAGCCAAGGGTAATTTGGGTTTTCTAATAATATTTTCAGATCCTCCGCACTCGAAAATAGCAGATAACCGACCCCCTCCATGTTAATAGGATTCTCCCTTCTGGGTGGAATCCTGTTACCTTTGGAATAAAAAAATTATCGATCAGATTACCGAGTGATATTACCTAAAGGCGGTAATCCACAATTGATTCCCAGTAATTCATTACAGATTGCGCAAACCAAATGCCCCCTTACAATCATACACCTCAATGAGAACATGCAATGGAACTTCCACTAGGAAAACTAGCCAAAAGTAAAAAACCGAAAGGAAAGGCATCAAATCTACTACGGTTTTATATTTATATATGCCAGACATATCCATTTAATTGCAATCAGAATGAAGAAAAGGAAAACAGTTGAGCCCATATGAATGTCCTCAAGCATTTACTTTATCCCCACTATGCCCTACCAAATAGAATATTCAACCATATCAAAGACAAGTATCCTATGTAACCATCTAAATCTTAAATAAACTATCTAAATCTAAATCTTAAATATACTCTCTAATTCTACTTGTCAACACAATGCTCCAATGCCCTAACAACAAACCACCAAAATTGTTGGTAAATATAAAGAGTTTCCTATCTCATAACCGCCACCTATCAATTCAATATGTTTGCTCCATTGCTCGCATAGAGAAGCAATCTTTAATATACAAGCAACATCACAACAGAGCCAGCATATAAATCTGTCAACAACATGCCATTCTCTGATTTAAGAGGTTCCGTATCAACTACACATTAACCAAATAAGTTATGATTCATAACTTGCAGCGTAGGTTTGTTTTGTAAGCCTTATTTCCAAATTATTTAGAAATCTTACAAGGCCAACTCTTTTATATTCTACAAATATTTAGAACAAACTAAAACTATAGTGTCAAAGTTTGAATAAAAGACTTCCAACCGGACCTCGGAGTAATCTTTCTATAGAAATTTCCTAATATATTACTGAATAAACCGATTAACTAGAGCTCAAAAATCAAATAACTCCAATAGGACCACAACCATCTATTATTATGACTGCTACGGTTGCTAATTGTAGCTACTATTGCAGCCATATTAATTTGCAACTACCCTTTCTTCTTATTCTAACCACATAGAAATAAATAGAAATCTTCTCAAGAAAAAGGCGTGAAACAGCAGAAATTTAGTTTTTGTTGAGCAGTCAAAATCTAATATTTGCACCCAAATAAAGATAAAGCCTAGTTGAAACTACAAAATTAAGAACATCAGATCTAACATGCATGCGTGCACCTACAGCCATCTATGAGCATTCGTGCTTTGAACCCCACTGACTTCCTTTGTTGCCAATATTAATTGATGTAAAATGTAAACAGGAACTAGGGTCATCACCAAAACCACCTGTCAGGAACTGGGGTCATCACCAAAACCACCTGTCTGCACATAAGCAAAACTTATACAACAGTATATTACACAAGTACCTAACAAAGAATAATGTTACTAATAGATTGAACACAAGAAGATCAATGGCTTCTCAAAGTCATAATCCATAACTCACAGCGTTTGTACTAAAAGCAATGCGGGCTCATGATTATGTCACTATATTAAGCTTCATAAACCATGTCAAGAATTTTTAGCAACAATCCACAGTAGCCACTGAGGCCACAATCTACATGTGATTTGTCTTCATTTTGATTCTGATGTTTCCCCACGATAGCAACCAATAATGTTGATGGCATAAAGAAGTACAAAAAGGCTACTCACTATTCCAAGAAAAGGCTAGGGCAAAAGTGATCGCGCACAGTTCTGCAAGTGAAATGGTAGAAAGGTTTCAGTGGTAGTTAGTTATCAAAAGAAGCTGCATAGCCACTTCTAATGAAACTAATACAAAGTAGTAGACAATTGACTTATCTGACCATTTTACCGGAAGCGATTCACTTCACCAAATTTGATATGTTTCCATTTTACTGCCGCAATTTATTATACACACCATTTAATGACTTCCGAATTTGGAAGAGAACTGTGAAGCTAAAATATATTCTGATTTACTGTGAAGCTCATATAACCAAAAAAAAAGAAAAAAGAAAAGAAAAGAAACACGGCGTGATACGACCCACATCCTACACAAAAGACAAGGGGATGACAATTATTAATCAACCTTCGCCTCCAAATTTTCCGCATTTGCACGGCGTGATACGACCCACATCCTAAACAAATTGCAATGCAAATCATCTCCGAATAATGCTAAGTTATATTATATGCTTCGGTTCCACATTAAGCCTCTAAAAAGTTAATGAGACAGCGGAATTTCGGGTCTAGTTTAACTGCTAAAACTAGGAGAAGAGCGCAATCTGATATGCAAAGCTAGCAGAATATATACCTGCTTAATGTGTTCTTGCTTGTATTTCTTTTAATACATTGTATGGTGTATGTTAGGTAGTTAGTAGTTTATTTTGGCATCCTTTCACCTCGAAGGAGAAGTTCGAGTGTGGTGCCAACTTCTCAAACAAGAAACGAAAAACGTCTCTTGCAATGATTTCTTTCGAGAGTTTGTCAAGAGTTCTCAAAACCATGAGAGTAAAAGTAAACGCTGGCAACATAGCAGCTATTATGCTAATTGATTCAGGAAACACACACAATTTTGTGGGTGAAACTTCAGCAAAAAGAGTGGGACTGCATCTAATAATGGGAGGAAGATTTGAAGTGTTGGTTGCCCCTGGAGAAAAACTAAGTGGCCACGGTAAGTGCAAAAGTGTTAAATTAATTTTGCAAGGAGTTCCCATCTTTGTGGATCTTTATTGATTTCCATTAGACGACTGTGATATGGTTTTGGGTACACAATGATTATGCACACTTGGCTCAATCACGTGGGATTTTTCTAAGTTTCAGATGAAATTCCAAATCAACAGGAAAGAGGTGATGTTACAGGGTTTATCTTTTCTTGAAGATAACGTGATTGGAGAAGAAAAGTTTGCACGTGAGGCTTGTGAAGATAACAGTGGAACATTGTTTCTATTGTTCTAGAACTCCCCAAGTTTCAATTTCTGCTACTACTTTCAACACACATCTATAGCATATCTTAGATAAATTCAAGAATGTCTTTGATGTAGGGGCGGCAATCCAGCTCGCTGTTCGCGAGCCAGCTCGTGTTCGGCTCGAAATGAGCTCGAGATCGACTCGCTCGTTTAGTAAACAAGCCGAACACGAGCTGAATTTTTCAGCTCGTTTAATAAACGAGCCGAACACGAGCTGGGGTCAGCTCGCTCGTGTTCGGCTCGATAACAGCTCGAATATATATATTTAATATTTATATTATTTATATAATTTATATATATATAAATAAATAATTATATATAAATATAAATTTTTTATTATTTGATTTTTAGCCCAACTCAATTATAAAAAGCCAATTTATACGTAAAGTTTCAACCATTAGATCAAAGTCTAATGGAGAAGATCTCATAAATTTATTTTCTATATATATATCCTTTCTAATCATTTTAACTTATTGTTTCTGAGCCAGCTCGTGTTCGGCTCGTGTTCGGCTCGTTAATAAACGAGCCAAACACGAGCCGAATTTTTTAGCTCGATACTTAAACGAGCCAGCTCGTGTTCGCCTCGTTTATGAAACGAGCCGAACACAAGCCGACCCAAGCTCGCTCGTGTTCGGCTCGTTGACATCCCTACTTTGATGAGCCAAAGGAGTCACCCCCTTCGCATGCACAAGATCATAAAATTCCACTGATGCTAGGATTTGAGCCTGTATGTGCTGAACCATATCTCTACCATCATTATCAAAGGACTGAGATCGAACTATTGGCTTCTGAGATGCTCAAATCTAGACTTAAACAACCATCAAATAGTCCATACTCATCTCCAGTGGTCATAGTGACGAAGCATGACGGGTCATGGCTTACGTGCATTGATTACTGCTCCATTAATCGAATCACTATCAAGGACAGGTTTTCGATCCCAGTAATTGATGAATTATTAGATGTGATTGCGCAAAAATTTTCGCCAAACTTCGATCTCCGCTCCAAATATCATCAAACTAGTGTTCATCCCATCTTTCTGAACACATCATGGGCACTATGAGTTTTTGGTTATGCTGTTTGGCCTCACCAATGCACCGTCTACATTTCAAGCTTTAGTGAACGAGGTATTTCAAAAGTATCTCCAAAAGTTTATTCTCGTCTTTTTTAATGACTGGTTTATAGTAGATCATGGGAAGACCATCTTAATTATTTAGAGATTACATTATCTGTGCTAAAATCTCACCAATTATTTGGAAGAAGAGAAATGTCAATTTGGACGAAGAGGGGCAAATACTTGGGTCACATTATCATAAAGGAGGGGGTTGCTGTAGATCCAAAGAAGATTTCTCTTGTGTTAGATTGACCAAAGCCAAGCACTAAATTATTATGTGTGGCTTTCTTGGTCTAATGGGGAATTGTTGCAAGTTTATTCAAAATTATGGAAACATTGCAGTTCCACTCAATCACATGCTAAAGAAGAATAATTTTATCTCGAATCCTACAGAAGAGGTGGCTTGTGAAAAATTGGACAAAGCATTGACTATGGCACCAGTTTTGGCTATTCCCAACTTCTCTAAAAAGTTTACCATTGAATGTGATGCGTGTGGGGGTGGTGTTGGAGTGTCAACATATAGAAAGGAAAAATTAGCATTGGTATAGCTATCCAGAAATGGAGCCATTATCTATTGGGACAGCAGTTTACTGTGCAAACTGATCGAAAGAGCCTTAGACATTAATGGGCCCAGCGAATATACGCAATAGCTCAACAAAGGCGGCTTTATAAATTGATGGGATTTGATTTTGTTATGGAATATAAAAAAGAAAAAGATAACATCGTTGCTGATGCATTATTTAGAAGAGAGAGGGGAAGAAAATGAAGAAGAAAACAAGGGCGAGCTAACGGCAATTTCTCATCCTATACCTAAGTAGGCTGAAGCGAGTAAAGAGTAAAACACTTCTAATCTGATATTGAAAACCTTAGTGCAGCTAGTACAAGATGGAGAAGCTATAGGTCCTTGGAGGCACTCAAATGATATTATGTTATTTAAACAAAGGATCTATCTAACGGAGGATTCACCATTGGTTAATGACATTATGGAACACAAGTTCATAAATCATGTCTCGTGAGGGATTTACAAAACAATGAAAAGAATACATGCTAATCTCTATTGGAAAGGAAATCGACAACGACTTAAAAAGTTTATTTAGAGAATGTGACACATGTCAACTGCACAAGGTGGAGAATCTTGCACCCGTGGTGTAGCATTTTGCCCCGCATAGCACTTATTCTCACACTTCCAGTTGGTATTCGGCACCCAACAAGTTATTGTTGCTGGTGAGCCGAATCGTTACATTTGATACGAGGTAAAGTGCTATACCACGGGTTTGGTAGGAGCCACCTCTTGAACCTGCAGGAGCCACCTATAGAATCTCACGTCACATGATAATTCCGGTCTATATATGTGATCAGGTTTGGACGTGATAAGGACGCCAGAGTCTAAACGGAGAAAGTCTGTAATACCCCAATAGTCCCAAATCGGATGAAAAAAGGAATTCTCATGAGGAATGTAAGAAATTATGCACCTTAATAATAATAACTGGGCTTAAGCATTTTGGGCCGGTAGTTTGGACTCAACGAGTAATCGCCAGTGGGTCGGGTCGTTACATTTGGTATTAAAGCCGAATACCAGTCGGAATTGTGAGAATTAAGTGCTACGCGAAGCAAAGAGTTACACCACGGGTTTGGTGGGAGCCACCTCTAGAATCTCGCATCGCCTGGTAATTCGGGCTTATATGTCTATGATCGAATTTGGATCTAACGAGGACGTCAAGTTCTAAAAGGAGCTGTAACACCTCAATAGTCCCACATCGAGTGGGAAAGGAAGTCTTAATAGAAATATGAGAGGCTGCACACCCTAGTTATAATAACTGGGCTTGAGTATTTTGGGCCGATGGTTTGGGTCCAGCGAGTTATTATGGCTAATGGGTCGGGTCGTTACACAAGATATTTCCAAACTCTATTTTCCTTTAATATAGTTGTGTTTTAATTTAATATTTTTTAATCTATGATTTAGTCAAAATTAAGTGAAATTAAATTAAATCCCAGAATTTTCACCGAACAATCTAGAGTAGCTGTATCCGGAATTTGATAAAATTTATTTGACATTTTCTCCTAATTTTATGAATAAATAGCTAGTGTCTCATCAATTTTACTTTTCGGGATCACTACGTTATCGCAATAACTCTTGATCCGAACATTAGGCAGATAGAATATTGTTCTTTGATTACTTAGTTTAACCATATCAATTGACATTAGTACGTATTATTTCTAAATCTTGTCCTATTCACAATTTGTTGTTATCTATAACTGAGAAAGGAAAAGAATAATATATATATATATATATATATATATATATATATATATATATATATAGAGAGAGAGAGAGAGAGAGAGTAGAGCTACTAAACTCTTATGAGTACAGAGATCTTTGTACTCATAAATCATTTTCAATGATGAAGCTTTCGAATTGACGATCCATACTATTAAACATGATCTAGAGCATTTGAACGGTCAAAATAAATTGATTTCCTAAGATAGGGATAGTGTTTTTAAATTCAAGGTAGGAGTTATTAATCTTGATCTATATAGTGAATAAAATTTTGTATTACTCATAGCAGTATAATAGCCGAACTCTATATAGCAGTACACCTTAGAAGAAAGAGAAAGACCCTTTCGTTGAGGCAATCAATGGACAGATCTCTACTACGAAATACTCATGTAAAAAATGAATATCCTAATTTTCACTTATTTACTTTCAGCATTTTCAAGGTAATTGAGGGTACCTAGCTATCGAAATATCAAGCCAAGAAAGAGCAAGCAAGGGCCCACGTAAAGGGAAGGCTCAAGCCAATTCCTCAGAAGATTCTTCCACAATGGACTCCAAGAATCAGGAGCTACTTTATAGACCAAGCAAATGCCAATCTCGCTGAAATTGCTAGAGTCATCAAGGGGTCTGAGAATCAAGAGCTACATTAGACCAAGCCATAGCCAATGCCAATCTCGTTGAAACTGTAGTGGTCCTAGAGTCGTCAAGGGGGGTGGTATTGAGCCCACAACAGAAGTCATCAACGGTGGAAACCCAACCTAAAAGATAGACACAAAAACGAAACTCAACAAATAGAAAGCAAAATAATATTATTCCCACTTTTCTTCTTCTATTCTATTATTCCTGTGAGTTGAGATCTTGAAAGTCAAACAATGTTCAATCAAGCACTCGTTCGAATCCGTGTAAATAGGGAGATCGGGATAATCCAATGTGTTGTATCGCTAGAGAAGTTTTGCTGAAGACTCACACGTGGAGAGGCCAAAGTTACTTAGGACATTGCATTGAACGTCTCACCAAGCTATTTTCCAAAACTCTGCTCTCCCTTAATTTAGTTTTATTTTAATTTAATATTTTTTTGTTCTAAGATTTAGCCAAAATTAAATGAAATTAAATCAAATTTGAGGATTTTCACCCAACAGTTTGTACTTAAATTCTTCACCATCAAGGAAGATGTCTCTCTACAGCCATTAACCACACTGTATGTTGGAGGTTCCGGGTCACCTAGAAGCAGCCCATTCTACCATTTTCTTAAGTTTTTCACTTTCTATTACATTCAAAATAGGGAGGCAAGGTTCTAGTTTGATACCACAATGCGACAAGACAAACGACTAAACGCACAAAAATATCACAATTTCGGAATATTATTACCCTTCCCTTGCCCAATTCCAGGAAGAAAAAAAAAAAAAAAAATCCACTAATTCGAAACTATTCTGGTGAGAAATCGGTGATTCTCCACAATCCCCACCCCATCCCTAACCCAAAACTACCTTACTCCAATGCCCCAATCCGACATCAAATACCCTAATCACGCACCAACGAAGAACAAACAGAAACCCTAACCCTAGGCGCTCATCTCAAACAACTCGGATCCAAGGGATGAAGGAGCGGTACCTGTGCACGGCGTCCTCGATCGAGGCGAAGGGGGTCTTGACGTCGGGGTTGCACACCTTCATGGCGTCCTGCTGCGCCATCTCCACCTCCACCGGGTTCCGCCGCACCTGCGTCTGCGACTGGGACTGCGTTTGCATTTGCGTTTGGGACTGCGTTTGGGGTTGGGGTTGGGGTTGGGGTTGGGGTTGGGGTTGGGGTTGGAAGTGGAGGGATCGGAACCCCGGGGAGCGGAGGTGGGCGTCGATGTTGGAGGGAAAGCGGGAGATGGCCTGCTGCTGTTGTTGTTGTTGTTGTTGTTGTTGTTGTTGTTGGTGGTGGTGGTGGTGGAGGAGCTGCTGCGGTTTCGGAAGCTGCTGCGTCTGGGGAAGCTGCTGCGGTTGCGGGAATTGGTGGTGGTGCGTTTGGTGGTTCTGCTGCTGCTGCTGCTGCTGCTTCTGCTGCTGCTGCTGCTGCTGCTGTTGGAGGAGGAAAATCTGTTGGTGGTGCTGCTGGAGAAGCAGCTGCTGCTGCGCCGCCAACGCCGCGGCGTTGTTCGCTCCGTCGTCCATTTTCGCTGTAGAATTTTCTCTCTCTTTTGTTTTTGTTATTTTTTGTTTGTTTTGGGTGGGGAGGGGTGGGTTGCGGTGTGCGGCGAGTTTCGGGGCGTACGTAGGCGAAAATTAGGGGAGAAAGGTCCCTGCGTCGATTTGGTAAACGCAGGAAGGCTGAGCCGCTGAAGCCTCCCGCACGGACAAAATTTGGGCTTTTTTCACTTTGGTTCTAAATGTTTTTCTTTTTACATTTCCGTCGCCTGTCCTCTACATTTTAATTATTATAATAATTACGTGCGTAACTTCTAAAAATTGATTTTCAAACGTAAAGTAATTTTTCTACCAATAGAGCATTTAATAATCTCTATTTCAAAATCTAATTTTAATTTTTAGAATCAATTTTCTAATTTTAGAAACCCAAAATCAGCAACAGTAAAAATCTACTTTTTTTAAATCTCATTCTAATTTTGGACTCAAAGTTCAAATTTTAATTTTAATTTTGGATTCAAATTTTAAATTTAACAAATTTAAGTTTTAAATTTTAAATTTTAAAATTTAAAAATTTAGATTTTAAATTTTAAAATTTAAAAACTTAAATTTTTAAATTTTAGATTTTAAATTTTAAATATCAATGTGAAATTTTAGAATTTAAGATTTAGATTTTAAATTGAAATATCAAATATTAAATTCTGATTCAGATTTTAAATTTATATTTATATTTTGAATTATTTTAAAACAAAATGTAGTAAAAAATTTATTTCCAAATAGAAAAAATTTTACGAGACAGCTTTATAAAATTACTTTAGAAAAATTGCTTTTTATTTAGATTTAGCCAAACGCTCTATAACTTGTAACTAAAATCAATTATCCAACCCAAAATCAATTCTGCAGAAATCATGTCACATCCAGACTGCCAAATTTGGGCCCTCTCGGGCGCATAGACCCGCGGAACGGGCAAGGCCTACCCTACCAAATGAAGTGGTAACGTATATCAGCCTGTATTTTTATACATATGTATATATGAAATATCAGAGCATATGTAGTGCCCCTGGGGCCTAACTGACGAAATGACTGCAGTATCCTAGACTGTTCGACACTTCTGGAGAGTGTCGGGACGAGTCGGAGTCGTTTTGGCACAAAATATACGCGAAAACGGACTCGGAGCACAGAAATAAGCCAAAACTGAAGTTTTGAAAGTTTGGCCGTTTAGGGCGCCTGAAAGTTGGGTTTAGGGCGCCCGAAAGTTGAGTGCTAGTCCTTTGAATTACTGAGTAATTTCGGATTCAGTTTTAGGGCGCCCGAAAAGTGAGTCCGGAAGTTCACCTCGGGAGTATCGAACGTGCTGACACGTGTGCTGTGGTAGGTGAGTTCCGCCGGACCACGTTAGGGCACACCAGACCGCCCGGCGGAGATTCCGAGGTGCTGGTCGAGTACAGCCTGAAGGAAGTGGGCGCCCAGTTCTTGGGTTCTGGGCACCCGAATGTTGAATTTTCAGCTAAGCTGCAGGTTAGCAGCATGCGTTCTTGAGGCTTATTGTATCCCTTCCTTTGGCTATAAATAGAGGAGGACGAACCCCCTGAAGCCCTTTTGCTTCCCTCTCATGGTGAGCCCTGGCTAATTGCATATTAGTCCTGGATAATTGCATATTAGCCCCTCAAATCCTACAAATTCCATCTTCTCCCATTGAAGGCTTTGGATTCCAGCTGAATACCAGCATCGACCTGTGGCGTTTCAGCTCGTGTGTAGTGTAGGAGTGTCCAAATTCCACAAAACATGGTCTGTTGGATTATGGACTCGTAGAGGAAGGTGTGGGATCCTTCCAATTATGATTTGTACAGGTATGTACACTGCAGTTGCGGTTTTACTGGACCCTTTGTGTTCTTGAGCTGAACTTGGGTTTTCTTTGGTTTTATGGATCCAAATCTCTATGGAGCTGGATTTTTGAAGTGATGATTGGTTTTTCCCTCACCCCTTGCTGATTTGGAAGTTCTTCCCACCTGGATTTGAGATTTCAAAGGTGCGTTTTAGCTCAGATTTAGAGATTTAAGCTTAAGTGCGAGATTTAGAGATTTGACTTAGGAGAAAACTCGTGGACCTACAACCGTCACTTTTCGAAACTGTTATCAGATTTAGCTCTAGGAGCCGTTTCTGTTCTTGTATCACCGTTGTTAGTGCGAGGTGGATACTTAAATTGTTGTAGGACGAGTTTACGCTCGTGCTGAGATGCCGAGCTTCTGTTTACAGCGGAGTTAGGCTGTTTTGTACTGCCGGGTGCCGTCGGGGTGGACGGTGGACCCAGATTCTTGTTTTAGTATTAGATTATGCCGAGGGCATGTGAGCTTGGAGTCTTTGACCCATTTGACTCCTTTTTATATGATTATAGCCTGCCGGAGCCTGATTGTACTCGACAGAGATACGCTTACTAACTCGGTTGGGTAGCTCCCTCGAATGCCGCTTCGGAGTGAGGCCTCTCACGCGTTGATGTCGCTGCAGTTCGATTTGGATATGATCCTGCGACCGGCTACCTTCTGGTAGTGTACGGTATGGCTAGGCATTTGGCTGAACGAGCCTTTTTGGGCGGTTCCATTAGATTGGGTCAGGAGTGATTATTCACATTAGCGACGCATATACTTTGAGAGTATGACTTGGATAGTGGTAGGGTAGTGGCATTACAGCTGTAGAGTTTATTCCAGCTTACTTTATTGTTTCTTTACCTACCAGCTATACTGTTAGTCTCATAGACTTAGTGGGTGGACCGTTGGGGTCGGTAGCGGTACGCACTGAGGACTACTTGTTTGATAGTAGTTCTCACACCCATTGTTGCCACCTTTTCTTGCAGAGTCTTCGACGGTTGCGGCTGCTGCTTCTATTCCTGCTGATCGAGGTAAGGGAGTCGCGAGCTAGATCCCTGCCTTCCCCGGTCTTTGTCCTAGAGGAGGACCCCACTGGAGATAGTTTCTTTTTTAGCGATGCCATGTACATATAGTGTGAACTTATTGTTCCTGTGAGAGGTGGATTTGTGCCTATTTTTTGCTTTGGAGGAACTGTTGTATTTTGGATCCTATATGTACAGGTGGCTTATGTATTTTTAGCATGCTTATTTCAGCTCTATATCTCTTGTAGTTGCTTGTATGTATTTTTACAGGTTATCTATCGCTTCGTATACGTAGAAAAATTTTACATATACGGCGGATCTGTTGACGAGCCCGGGGAAACGAGTAATCCGGGGCGTGACAGATTAAGTTGGTATCAGAGCTTAGGAATAGGTCGTTGGGACTTAGTAAACCCTAGACTTTGGCAGACCCTAGGAATGCAAGACGTGAGAGACGTGACTTGCTGCGAAAGTCATCGATTTGACTGTTGAACTCATCCTTAAGTGGAGGGAGTGATCGAAGGCGTGTGTCCTTTCCTGCCGCGAACTTGCGTCGGCTGCAGACGACGTCAAGCAGTGGGGGAAAAGAGGCGACCTTCTAGACTTTCGGGGGAAAAGAGGCGACCTTCTAGACTTTCGCTTGATTGGGTCAAGAGTTGTTTGTGTTATGTGACTGATGTGTGTGTTGTGCAGGTGGTCGCGATGCCTCCCCGACGCCGAGGTCGACCCCCGACGCGGGCTACCCCCGCGCCTTCTGAGGTGCCAGAGCAGGCAAGACCTAGTGCACCCCCAGATTTGAGAGAGCAGTTGGCTGCCCTAGCTGAGGCATCTAGGCAGCAGGGGGCGCTATTGCAGAGGGTGTGTGATACTTTTACTCATCAGCCGAGTGCAGCACCCAGAGCGACGGAGTCCTAGAAGCCACCTTCTTCTACTCCGGTGGATGTTCCAGCTACAGCCGCACCCCCATCAGCGGCAATCCCGGCCGTGCCGATTGGCGATACTTCGCGGTCAGGTGGACAGATGTCAGAGGCTGAGCAGGAGCGGATGACTGAGAGGCTGGCTCATTTTGCCGGTTTGATCCGCCTCGCTTTGATGGTAGCCACACCGAGCCATGGGTGGTGGAGGCCTAGGTATGTGAGATGGAGAAGTTATTCGAGGATATCTTCATACCAGAGCGGGAGCAGATTCACTTGGCGGTTCATCGCTTGACGGGTGACGCACGTATCTGGTGGAGGAGGATGAGACAGAGCAAGTCGTTGGATGCGCTGCGGTTGAGTTGTGACGAGTTTTGCGAGATGCTGTACGGGTCCTATTTCCCAAACAGCGTGAAGCAAAAACTTGAGGAGGATTTGAAGAATCTACTACAGGGAGACCGCACAGTGCAGGAGTATACTCGAGAGTTCACCAGACTCCTGAACTGTATACCATTTGCTGCGAGAGATGAGGCTCACAAGGTTTACTTGTTCGAGCGGGGACTTAGGCAGGAGATTTTCACTTTAGTTCGGGCGCAGAGGTTGCAGACCTTGGATGGGTCGATTGAGCAGGCACTGTGGGTCGAGCGAGGAGCTATGACGACGAGAGAGCGGGCGGCCGCACTGAGTCAAGGTCTGGATAGGAAACGCCCGGCTCCAGACGACGGAGGACAGACCAGCGGCAGATGTCCACCGAGGCCTCCACGATCACGTTCTCAGGGTCGTGGGTTTTCGGGGCGACAGAGGTTTGGTGGATCCCGTCAGCAGGGACGGCAGCAGAGGGGAGCACCGAGATGTGTCATCTGTGGAGGTCCACATTGGCCTAAGCAGTGCGAGCAGAGAGAGGGCCGGTGTTTTGGGTGCGGTCAGCCAGGACATCTACGGGCAGCTTGTCCCCGAGCAGCGTCGCTAGCACCATCGACAGCATCAGCACCCCCAGTTTATCAGTAGACATATGGAGCTCCACCGACTCATAGCCAGACAGACCGGGCTTCAGTGCCACGCCCGGTTGAGCGACGACAGCAGGCGCAGGGCGGCAGGGTCTTTGCGGCTCAGGTTGAGGACTCCACGGCAGCAGATCATGTGGTGGCAGGTATCATTTTAATTTCTGGCATTAGAGCACGTGCATTATTTGATACCGGTTGCATCACATTCATTTATTAGTCGAGCATTTGTATCACCGCATGGACTAGTGATAGGGCCATTACCACAGGCACGAGAGGTGCAGATTCTCGAGTATGTTTTGCATGTGGCAGAGTGTTGTTGGGCTTGTCCAGTGCAGCTTGGACCTTGGGTGATGCCCACAGACCTGTTGGTCTTGGAACGATTGCAGGATTTTGATGTGGTGCTCAGCATGGATTGGCTGGCATGCTATTTCGTGACGATCGACTACGGCGAGAGAACCGTGACGTTTCGCGAGCCAAGCCAGGAGGAGTACGTGTATAGGGGCTGCAGGAGCACATTGTTCGCGACGTGGATTTCGTCGGCACGAGCGAGATAGATGATGAGTCGAGGATGTACGGCATTCTTGGTGACTGTTGTATAGGTGCCTACGGTGGCACCGGAACTCGAGGACATTCATGTAGTCCGCGAATTCCCGGATGTGTTTCCTTCTGAGTTGACTGCTATGCCACCGGACAGGGAGGTCGAGTTTGTGATTGACGTAGTGTCGGGAATTACGCCAATCTCAAAGGCACCCTACCGAATGGCACCGGCTGAGCTGAGAGAGCTTAAGGCGCAGCTTCAGGATTTGTTGGATAAAGGGTTTGTGAGACCCAGTGTATCGTCTTGGGGAGCGCCGGTGTTATTCGTGAAGAAGAATGATGGTTCACTTAGACTTTGTGTGGATTATCAAGAGTTGAATAAAGTGACCATCAAGAACAAGTATCCTTTGCCGCGTATCGATGATTTGTTCGATCAGCTGCAAGGATCTTGTGCCTTTTCGAAGATTGATCTGCAGTCCGGTTACCACCAATTGAAGGTGAAGGCCGAGGACATTCCCAAGACGGCTTTTAGGACACGGTACGGGCATTATGAGTTTATGGTGATGCCGTTTGGACTGACTAATGCCCCTACCGCCTTTATGAATTTGATGAACCGAGTGTTCAAGCCGTTTTTGGATAGATTTGTAGTGGTGTTCATTGATGATATCCTGATCTACTCTCGAAGCGATGCTGAGCATGAGGAGCACATGAGAATAGTGCTGCAACTTCTGAGGGAGAAGAAGTTGTATGCCAAGTTGAAGAAGTGTGAGTTCTGACTGCGAGAGGTAGCTTTCTTGGGCCACGTGATTTCAGCCACTGGAGTGGCGGTAAACCCGAAGAAGATTGATGCTGTTCGGAATTGGCCCAGACCGACGACGGTTACCGAGGTGAGAAGTTTCCTTGGATTGGCTGGATATTACCGTCGGTTTGTGGAAGGCTTTGCAAAGCTCTCCACACCCCTCACTCGTTTGACGAGGAAGGGGATCAGATTTGTTTGGAGTGATGAGTGCCAGCGTAGCTTTGAGGAGTTGAAGGAGAGACTGATGTCTGCTCCCATCCTTGCCCTTCCAGTTATGGGGGAAGGATTTGTGATTTATAGTGATGCATCACACGGTGGCTTGGGATGTGTGTTGATGCAGCATGGTAGGGTAATTGCCTATGCCTCCCGGCAATTGAAGGATTATGAGAAGAATTACCCTACGCATGACTTGGAGCTGACAGCTGTGGTGTTTGTACTGAAGCTGTGGTGGCATTACTTGTATGGTGAGCACTGTGAGATTTTTACGGATCATAAAAGTCTCAAGTATTTGTTTACTCAAAAAGAATTAAATCTGAGGCAACGCCAGTGGTTAGAGTTGTTGAAGGATTATGATATTACCATCCAGTATCACCCCGGCAAGGCGAATGTAGTGGCAGATGCGTTGAGCAGGAGATCAGTGCAGAGCCTTAGTATTATGATCACTCAGCAGGCGTCATTACTTGAGGAGTTGAGGCGGCTTGAGCTTGAGGTGGTGTCCCCTGGAGTTACTGCAAAACTTATGTCCTTGGTTTTACAGCCCACTTTGTTGGATAGGATCCGAGAGAAACAGAGTGTGGACCCCTATTTGATGAGGATTCGAGATCAGATTGCCAGTGGGCAAACAGGGGACTTTAGTGTTGACAGTTCAGGAGTACTGCGGTACAGGGACCCGACTGTGTGTGCCTACGGATTCTGAGATCCGAGAGGAGATTTTGAGAGAGGCTCATTACTCGCCTTATACGGTTCACCCCAGTGGAACCAAGATGTATAAGGATTTGAAGGCACACTATTGGTGGAATGGAATGAAGCGGCATATTGGAAGATTTGTGGCTCAGTATTTGACTTGTCAACGGATAAAGGCAGAGCACCTAGTACCTGCTGGCAAGCTTCAGAGTCTCCCAATACCTGAGTGGAAGTGGGACTAGATCACTATGGACTTTGTCGTGGGATTACCGAGGACGCAGGCTGGTTTCGATGCCATTTGGGTGATAGTGGACAGACTGACCAAGTCTGCCCACTTCTTACTAGTGCAGATTACTTGGTCCAGGGATAGACTTGCTCAGTTGTATTTGGACGAGATAGTGAGGTTGCATGGAGTGCCTACCTCGATTGTATCGGATCGAGACCCACGGTTCGTCTCGCAGTTTTGGAGGAGTCTACAGACAGCACTGGGTACTCAGCTTCGGTTTAGCACGGTATTTCACGCATAGACCGATGGTCGGTCTGAGCGGACCATTCAGACTCTGGAGGACATGTTGAGAGCATGTATCTTAGACTTTGGTGGAGGATGGCATCGACACTTAGAACTGGTTGAATTTGTGTATAACAACAGCTATCAAGCGAGCATCCAGATGGCCCCGTTTGAGGCGTTGTATGGACGCAAGTGTCGATCGCCCTTGCATTGGAGTGATGTGGGTGAAAGGAAGACCTTGGGTCCTGACATTCTGTTGGAAGCGGAAGAAAAGGTCAATATGGTTCGACGACATCTTGAGACCGCCCAGAGTCGACAGAGGAGCTATGCGGACACTAGGAGACGAGACTTGGAGTTTCAGGTTGGAGATCATTTGTTCCTGAAAGTCTCGCCGTCCAGAGGGATTCACAGATTTGGAGTTCGTGGAAAGCTTAGTCCACTGTTCATTGGCCCGTTCGAGGTGTTAGAGCGAGTGGGGCCGGTAGCATACAGGATTGCCCTACCTTCGCGACTTTCCGGAGTCCATGATGTGTTTCATGTCTCGGCCTTGAGGAAATATGTGTTCGACCCCTCCCACGTGATTGACTTCACTCCACTTGAGTTGGCTGAGGACCTGAGGTACGAGGAGCGACCGGTGCGGATTCTTACTCGCGAGACGAAAGAATTGCGCAACCGGGTCATACCGTACGTGAAAGTGCAGTGGAGTAATCACGAGGAGCGTGAGGCAACTTGGGAACCGGAGACGGTGATGCGGGAATCCTATCCCTACCTTTTCGAGTTTGCTACTTGAGGTATGAGTTTAAGTTTCGAGGACGAAATTTTTTGTAGGGGGAAAGGATGTAGTGCCTCTGGGGCCTAACTGACGAAATGACTGCAGTATCCTAGACTGTTTGACACTTCTGGAGAGTGTTGGGACGAGTCGGAGTCGTTTTGGCGCAAAATAGACGCGAAAACGGACTCGGAGCACAAAAATAAGCCAAAACTGAAGTTTTGGAAGTTTGGCCGTTTAGGGCGCCTGAAAGTTGGGTTTAGGGCGCCCGAAAGTTGAGTGCTAGTCCTTTGAATTACTGAGTCATTTCGGATCCAGTTTTAGGGCGCCCGGAAAGTGAGTCCGGAAGTTCACCTCGGGAGTATCGAACGTGCTGACACGTGTGCTGTGGTAGGTGAGTTCCGCCGGACCACGTTAGGGCACACCAGACCGCCCGGCGGAGATTCCGAGGTGCTGGTCGAGTACAACCTGAAGGAAGTGGACGCCCAGTTCTTGGGTTCTGGGCACCCGAATGTTGAATTTTCAGCTAAGCTGCAGGTTAGCAGCATGCGTTCTTGAGGCTTATTGTATCCCTTCCTTTGGCTATAAATAGAGGAGGACGAACCCCCTGAAGCCCTTTTGCTTCCCTCTCATGGTGAGCCCTGGCTAATTGCATATTAGTCCTGGATAATTGCATATTAGCCCCTCAAATCCTACAAATTCCATCTTCTACCATTGAAGGCTTTGGATTCCAGCTGAATACCAGCGTCGACCTGTGGCGTTTCAGCTCGTGTGTAGTGTAAAAGTGTCCAAATTCCACAAAACTTAGTCTGTTGGATTGTGGACTCGTAGAGGAAGGTGTGGGATCCTTCCAATCACGATTTGAACAGGTATGTACATTGCAGTTGCCGTTTTACTGGACCCTTTGTGTTCTTGAGCTGAACTTGGGTTTTCTTTGGTTTTATGGATCCAAATCTCTATGGAGCTGGATTTTTGAAGTGAGGATTGGTTTTTCCCTCACCCCTTGCTGATTTGGAAGTTCTTCCCACCTGGATTTGAGATTTCAAAGGTGCGTTTTAGCTCAGATTTAGAGATTTAAGCTTAAGTGCTGAAATTTGTAGAAATTGATGATTTTCTTGGATTTTTGAATCCAGATCTTTGTGGAGGGTTGATTGGAGGATCCGGATTGATCCCTCACTATAATTGGAAGGTTTGTGACCTTATTCCCTAGGCTAGACTTGTTGGAATTCCCGAAATTAGGCTAGATGTACTTATTGCTAAGTTGTTGAAATTCTGGATGCAGTTTTGGAGTGCCCCGGGGTGGATCCGAATCTAGTTGGTACTCTTTTTGGAGATTGATTCGAACTCGCTTTTGGCTGAGAATTGGTGGGATTGTTCTTGAGCCCCTGCTGGTGAGTTTGGTAAATTTTTTCTGCATTTGGACAAAGGATTTGAATTTTATCGCATGTTGAACCCCTACTTGTTGTGCTGCCAGGCCGCAGTTCTGGGCTGGTGTTCTGGGCGCCCAGAACTTGAGCAGTGAGGATCCGAATCCTGGTCTTGGCTGGTTTGAGCCCGGCTTCAGCTGGTTGTGTTTGGAGGCCTTCCACCCGACTCCTAGCCGAAGTTGGATAGCTTTAGAGGTGGGTTGATGTTACCGAAATCGTCGGATTTCCTCCTAAGTTGTAGAGAGTGCAGCATGCTGTTTTATTATCTGTTGTTCATGTTAGTAGCTTGAATTCATGACTTTGCATGCGTTTACATAAAATCTGAATTTGGAGCATAAGTTAATGATTTTAGACATGATTTACATGCTGAATTGGGATTTGACTTAGGAGAAATCTCGTGGACCTACAACCGTCACTTTTCGAAACTGTTATCAGATTTAGCTCTAGGAGCCGTTTCTGTTCTTGTATCACCGCTGTTAGTACGAGGTGGATACTTAGATTGTTGTAGGACGAGTTTACACTCGTGCTGAGATGCCGAGCTTCTGTTTACAGCGGAGTTAGGCTATTTTGTACTGTCGGGTGCTGTCGGGGTGGACGGTGGACCCAGATTCTTGTTTTAGTATCAGATTGTGCCGAAGGCACGTGAGCTTGGAGTCTTTGACCCATTTGACCCCTTTTTATGTGATTATAGCCTGCCGGAGCCTGATTGTGCTCGACAGAGATACGCTTACTAACTCGGTTGGGTAGCTCCCCCGAGTGCCGCTCCGGAGTGAGGCCTCTCACGCGTTGATGTCGCTGCAGTTCGATTTGGATATGATCCCGTGACCGGCTACCTTCTGGTAGTGTACGGTATGGCTAGGTATTTGGCTGGATGAGCCTTTTTGGGCGGTTCCATTAGATTGGGTCAGGAGTGACTATTCACATTAGCGACGCATATACTTTGAGAGTATGACTTGGATAGTGGTAGGGTAGTGGCATTACAGCTGTAGAGTTTATTCCAGCTTACTTTATTGTTTCTTTACCTACCAGCTATACTGTTAGTCTCGTAGACTTAGTGGGTGGACCGTTGGGGTCTGTAGCGGTACGCACTGAGGACTACTTGTTTGATAGTAGTTCTCACACCCATTGTTGCCACCTTTTCTTGCAGAGTCTTCGACGGTTGCGGCTGCTGCTTCTGTTCCTGCTGATCGAGGTAAGGGAGTCATGAGCTAGATCCCTGCCTTCCCCGGTCTTTGTCCTAGAGGAGGACCCCACTAGAGATAGTTTTTTTTTTAGGGTGCCATGTACATATAGTGTGAACTTGTGTTGTTCCTGTGAGAGGTGGATTTGTGCCTATTTTTTGCTTTGGAGGAACTGTTGTATTTTGGATCCTATATGTACAGGTGGCTTATGTGTTTTTAGCATGCTTATTTTAGCTCTATATCTCTTGTAGTTGCTTGTATGTATTTTTACAGGTTATCTATCGTTTCGTATACGTGAAAAAATTCTATGTATATGGCAAATCTGTTGACGAGCCCGAAAAAATGAGTAATCCTGGGCGTGACAGTATAACTACTAAAATGTAACATTCAACTTGAAGCATTTGTTAAAGTTTACAACTTTGATATAATTTGCCAAAATAATATTCATTGAGTTTTACATATTTTAAATCCCGAAATATTACAACTCTTGTTTTCCAAAAAGGAACGGTATCACTAGACCTCTCTAGGTTCTCTACTTCGTGATGTCCTTGCCGCGGTCACATGCCTTGCCGGCAGTGTTAGGATCTGAAAAAAGAGTAAACCACAGAGAGTGAGAATTACTGAAAATTCTCAATGGATGCTATCACCAAGGATGATGTTCTACGCTCACTCAGTTCAAAAGAGGCATTGGTAGATAGATAATAATAACAACATATATTTCTATACTAGAAATGCGGTAAAATAATTTACAACTACAATATCTCATTTACTCAAGACGCCGCTATGCCACTTGTTATAACCAAACACAAACCTTCGAATTGGCCTGATTTCGATTTTAAGCTTCATTTTCTCATCAATTTCACTCCAAGACTGTTCTAACTTGACCGAACACTCTAAGAACCAAGTCAACTCAAATTATAATTTTGCTGATTGTTGAAATCAGTATATCACATTCTCCCCTCTTACAAAAAAAAAGTTTCGTCCTCAAAATTTAAACTATTCTTTAATCCTACACCCTCTTATTTTCTTTATACCTCAATTTAATTCCCAAGTAACCAAGGGGGAGAGATCCTCATATTATAATCACAACTGTCCATACTAGCCCCCAATACATATTTTAAACACTACTCTAAACTTAACCTTTCATTAATCATGATCCAAACTTATCGATTTTACTTTTATTCCATAACCGGTCAACACACCCAATAACTCTCAAATGGTTAAGTCCAAGATTTGTCTCTCGGACCCCACAACACAAACCTCGAATACCTTGTCTCAACTGGGCCACCTGCTTCTGTAATTCTCGCACCTCATTGTGGCTTAAATGGGCCAGCATCCTGCCCTATGACGTGAGGCCAGGTTGGGCCGAGTCACGTTCAAAATGGCGTGAGGCTGGGTTGGGCAGAGTCACGTTCGAAGTGGCGTGAGGCTGGTTGGGCCGAGTCATAATTGAAACCCGTGGGCGCTGTGTCTGTACGCTTTAAGTGAATTGGTTCTGTATTTCTAACAGCTCGAGCTTTTGGAATTAATGGTTGGTGCCAACGATCCGACAAGTGATATCAGAGCCAGAGGTCACGATTTCGATTCCCGCATGCTGCGAATGTATGCAGGTGCTGGAGGGGGGATTGTTGGCTTAAATAGGTCAGCATCCTGCCCTGTGGCGAGAGGCTAGGTTTGGCCGAGTCACGTTCAAAATGGCGTGAGGCTGGGTTGGGCCGACTCATGTTCGAAATGGTAAGAGGCTGGTTGGTCCGAGTCACAATCGAGACCCGTTGGCACTGTGTCTGTACACTTTAAATGAATTGGTTGCGTATTTTTAACAGCTCGAGCTTCCCAAAAGCATGTGCTGATAGGAAGGGCGCACCCATCGCACTTAACAGTTCAACCACAGCGCTCACAGGCTTCGACCTGACTCAACCCACCTGGACGTTAGGTCTATTGTTGGACCTCTTGCCGTTAGGTCTCTTGTGGACCGCAGCCCCACTAAACTTATTAGGCTCACCCAACTCAACTTACTAGTCTCTTGA
The DNA here is from genome assembly GCA_016920855.1 of Puya raimondii. Taxonomy (NCBI): domain Eukaryota; kingdom Viridiplantae; phylum Streptophyta; class Magnoliopsida; order Poales; family Bromeliaceae; genus Puya; species Puya raimondii. The sequence goes on from JABWPP010000049.1 coordinate 44,766,365, forward strand.
GCCTATTATCACGGGGCAGGAATTTGGACCTATTTTAGCCCAATAATAAATAGCCAACACTCACTAGCCCTAGCCTGACCCGGCACTTCACTAGGCCTAGCATGTGCTAACTCCTCAGGCTGTGCTAGGGTGGCCCTAGTCAGTGGTCGCGCACGTGGCGGCATACCGACCACCTGAAATTAAAACACACATACATTAGCTATGCATAAAAGGACTAAACACTTGACCCAATCAGGCGAGAGTCTAATGGGCATTCCTTTCTTCTGTAATATTATGTTGTTTGTAGCCAACATAATTACCTAGCAGAAAAAAGATATCCCAATCATCCTTCAATTCCCTTTGAAGAGTTTTCACAACCCTATTACTAATTTTCGCTCATAGATCACGCCACTCACGTCCTATATTCCAAAAGTCAACCAAATATAGCAATAACCTTAAAAACCAAAGTTAGCTATTTTTTTTCCAAAATCCTAAGATCTCCTAAGTCCACTCGACCTATTCCTATGATCTAATACCAACATAATCTGTCACACCCCGAGATCGCAGTAGAAGCCTTCGGGCACGTGAACAGATTCGCCAAATGTACGAGAAATACCCCGTACACCCGAAGCATTCAACAACCAGCCACTAAGCAGGTATCAGAGCATAAGACATAACTAACAGTAGTAGCATGTACAAATGTTAACAAGTATATATGCACTATCCTATGTCCGAATACACGCATTCATCAAAATGTAACTCACTCTGATCCCAACTATATGTTAATACTATGCTGGTATAAGCATCTATTCACTGGGTCCATTTCTAGTAGCCACCGGCTGGGTAGAAGAAGCTATCTAGCTCGTTGTTCCTTTATCTCGATTTGGCACAGGTGTGGGAAGCTTTAAAAAAGGAAACAACAACAAGGGTATAAGAACTATAATCTATAGTTCCCAGTGGGTACAATCGATGACAATGATGACCTACACCACTAGGTCTATTAGAGGCAAAAATAGTAAATAATTGTCACGCCCCGGGGTTCTTTTGAAAATCCTTTTTAGGAAAGCTAGCGAAAAATATGTAAATTTTTTTTGAACACCTTTGCGAACACCCCGCGGACGCACACAGACCCGCCACATGGACAAAGGATCCCCTGTATAGATGGACAGAGTCTCCCTTGTATATGCACGGCGTAGCAACTCAAAACATAGTCAACCACACATACAACCACACAACACAAATAACATAATGGTCATATGAAAACAATGATTCACATACATCAGTTATATTTAAACATTGCTAGGTATAGAGCTAAACTAATCCAACCGAATGATAGTAAACGTCAACAACAGACGGATCTGGAACGCAGCTATCTAGTATCGTCCTCACGCACCATCCCAACCCTCACTGTTTGCATCACCTGAAAAATGGTGGGGGGTGAGAACATGTAAACATGTCTCCCCTCCCAGTGGGTACCGCAAGCCGACGAAGGCGAGGCGTATTCACCGGCAAAGGAAGAGATAACCAAAGTAACGAACAGATATCGTAAGGTCAGTAGCAACGAGATAATAACAGGCAATAAATGCGAAAGTACCGCTACTGAGCAGAAAACAACAACTAGGCATAATCAACAGGTATACTGGAATAGTAGCAATAATGGCTAGGAAGGAACTACACCTTCCAATTAGTATATAACTATATGCTATTGTAACTAGCCATAGCACGTACCAATACATCAACTGGGTGAATGAAACCAACAACCAAAACCACTACCGTATTGGTCGAAAGACTCAGGCTAAACCACATCCTGCTCGCCCACCTGGCATATAACCCTAACAGGCACCTCGTAGGGCTCACGAGTCGGAAGTACGATCATTTTTTCGGAAAAGAACACCCCATGCGGTGGATCAGACTTCTGGTGTACGTGAAGATGCTCACGAGCTGTGACAATCGATGCAATATGCTCAAAGGCCAACATCGGCAGGTAGCCGAGAGAATAAACATAAGGAGTCACCGACCAATCAAGTCCATCTCTATTTAAAAGTGTCACCGACCATAAGGTCAACAATGTCAAGTCATGTTATGTACGAATACGCTTGTCACCAACCACAAGGTTTATTAATGTCATGGTCACAAACCATAAGGTCAACTAATGTCAAATCATGTTATGTACGAATACGAGTGTCACCGACCACAAGGTTAATTAATGTCATAGTCACCAACCATAAGATCAACTAATGTTAAAGTCATCTACTATGAACATACCATGGATGACTCAATCATCTGGAACAACGCTCTACTACTCGATCATGACGATATGAAATAGGAGTAAGTGTAGAGCGAGTAACTATGAAGTCAAGTGATGTACGAAAAGCTCAACCAACATCAAGTAAATGGAAGGAGATAACAATGATAATCACCGAGTAGGCACCACTTTACCGACTTCGGATCAAAGTACCCACCTCTACAGAAGAATAAAACCAGGTCGTCGACACCCGTCGATGTCTCCCGCCATAGTCCGGACCTATGCAAAGTCCCACCAAAAACGTAATTAGCTCAAACCCGCTAATTACAAAAGCTATGGTTTCAAGTGAAACCAACAGGCGAGCAATCGGGTTTCTGGATCCCGTTCCACGGTCACCGAAAGATCGCCCGATTATCGCACCGACTCGTCGGAATGTCACCCCAACCCACGGGGCATTCCGAAACAAGTCCTACACAAAGCCTACCTCATTCCCTGTCCCAATACATCAATTTAATGCCATTGGGGCAACCGCACAAATAGTGCATCAAAACGGAGAGCCGAGATCCCGGAAATCACCCGTTTGGCTCTCGGGGTGCCCCTTTCGGCACCGGAGCCACCCACAGCCATCTTGCTGCGACCAGAGGTGTCACACCTCACCCCAACACCATCCAATAAGGCTACCACACCACTGCAAATAGCAGCAACCAGCGCGATACGAAACCGCTCCCGAAATCGCTCGATTTTCACAATTCAGGGTTCCGTTAAGCCCCGAAGTGTTCCGAGATACTCCAAAGGTCATGCGACCATCCCCGCTGTCCCAAAACACTCACTTTTGAGTGTCGGGACAGCCGCACAGTAAGTGGTGCGATTCAAATGCGAAATTCCCAAAATCCACCGTGCCGGGTTCCCGGAAATCGCCGTTTTCGGCTCCGGAACCCACCTAGGTCTCATCGCTGGTCCGAGATTCACACCAGCGACTTCCCTGTTATGGATTTTATATTGGCATATTTCATGAAGTGAGTCGGAGTCTTGAAGGTTTAAAGAAGAAGAAACGAAGTTTGAAGACTCGCAGACTCAACGGATGAATTCACGATGCTTGGTAAGTTTAAATAATCTTGATGATGATTTATAAACTTTTACAAGTGTTTGGAAGACATTAGAATAGGTTTTTAATAATTTATAATCGATTCGGAAAAATTCATGCTACGAGGTCCGGACCCTGGAACATGAGGTCCGGAACCCGTGAGCAGGTTATGCTGGTTCGCAGACCCGGTCCGGACCCTGGAAGCTGAGGTCCGGAACCCGTACGCATATCTTGCTATTTCGCAGTCCGGGTCCGGACCTGGAAGCTGAGGTCCGGAACCCGTGAGCGTGACAGACAGTTTCACAGACCGGGTCCGGATCCTGATGGCTGAGGTCCGGACAATGAAACGCCTGAAGAGTTTCAAGGTCCGGACCCCATACCCGCGATCCGGACCCCGACTCGTCGTGAATTTTTGGAAAGTTATTTTTTCAATCCTTCTCTGATTCTAATGTCTCCCAAACCTTTAAATAAGATGGTAGATTCCTTAAAATATCTTTGCAATCCTAATTTGGTTCCAAACCTTTCTAAAATCAGTTTTTCAATCCTAGTCGAAATCGGTTTACTTCCAAACCTTTCTAAAAATTGTTTTTTAATCCTAATCTATTTCGGATTGCTTCTAACCTATAAATAAGATGTGGGGGTGTCTCTAAAACGTGGTGATGCATAGATTATCTTTTAGAAACCCTAGAAGCTTGTAGGTGACCGTTTTCCTCATCTTCTACATCAAGCTTCTCTCAAATTGGTTCATGGTGCCCTAATTTCTAATATTCTTTTAGAATCAATTTGAGGATTGCTTAGAGATCTTTCCCACATATTTTTAATGATATTCTAAGCAATAAACCATCATCATTGTTATTGTTCTTGCTCCGGACGGAGTGCGCTCGTGGATTCGAGTGAGCGTCGTGGATTCGACGTGTTGAAGGCTTCGTGGATTCGAAGTTGGGCGTCTCGTGGATTCGAGGCGTGGCGTCCGTGGATTCGGACGTGGGGCGTGGACAACCCGTTGGTGCGCGTGATCTGCTGAAGAGAAGGAAGAGGTTAAGTCCGTGGAGTCGGTAATCACCTTGTAATTCTTTACTCTTAGTGGATTGTTTTTTCGCGTGTTGGTCCCGTGGGTTTTTCTCCAAGGTGGAGTTTCCCACGTAAATCTCGGTGTGCTGATTTTATTTTCCGCATTACTTTATCGCATTGAGATTTGTGATTTTTGTTTATACACCTATTCACCCCCCTCTAGGTGATTGATATACTCTAGATAGATCCTAGGGCACCCCCTATTTTTCAATTGGTATCAGAGCGGGATCTAGTTTTTATCTTTCATAATGGGTGAAGGAGGTAATATAAATAGGCCACCGTTATTTGATGGAACCAATTACGCCTATTGGAAAGTCCGGATGAGAGCTTTCCTCATCGCAATTGATGAGCGAGTATGGCAAACCATTGAACTTGGATGGAAACATCCAACCGAAGTGGTTAATGATTTGACCGTTGCTAAATCTCGGACTAAGTGGTCGAAGGATGAAATCGATCTATCTTCTTTTAATGGTAAGGGTATTAATGCGTTATTTAATGCTTTATCTCAAACCGAGTTTACACGTGTCTCGGCGTGTGAAACTGCTAAAGAGATTTGGGATACCTTACAAGTTACACATGAGGGTACAAGTCTAGTTAAAATACAAAAGCTTCAAATGCTTACGAGTCAATTTGATTCTATTCGCATGGAGGAGCATGAATCGTTTATTGATTATTTTACTAGACTTCAAGATATAATCAATACATGTGCTAACTTGGGAGAGAAGATCCCAGAATCTAAGGTCGTTAGAAAAATCCTTCGAACACTTCCGGAGCGTTTTAGGGCTAAAGTAGCGGCTATTGAAACGATCAATCATCCGGATGATATGAAAGTTGAAGAACTAGTAGGTGCTCTTCAAACTTACGAAATGACTTTTCCTACTAATCAATCTTCTTCCAAGTCTTTCTCTAAAAGTACAGGTGTTGCACTTAATACAACAAAGGAGGAAGATGAGGATACCGAATCCGACGATGAAATTTCGCTCGCCGATTTTGAACATCAATTGGAGCGTCTCACGAAGAAATTTCGTCGGAATTTCCAGAAGAACAAGACAAATCGATCTACATCCAAATCTTCTTCAAAAGGATCTTCAAATTCTAAATTCTCTAAAGAGAAGAAACTTGCAAAGTTCCCTAAAGATAAGGATGAGCTTGAGGGGGAAATCCAATGCTACAAATGTAGAGGCTACGGCCATATTTCTACGGATTGTCCCACTAAGAAATCCTATAAAAATAAGGCTTTGCAAGCAAAAACTTGGGACGATTCTACTTCGGATGAATCGACCTCAAGTGAAGAGGAAAAGAATGATGCTATTGCCTTATGTTCACATACCTCTTTGCCTTCTAGTTCAGTTTTTTGTTTATCATCTATTTCTAATGATATGCTTTCTCCTTCTTTGCATGAAACGTCGAGCGACAATGGCACGAGTGAAGGGGACTCAGATGATGATGACTTAGCCGAGGCGTATAATCAACTACTTATTGAATCGAAGAAGATGGCTAAGCACAACAAGAAGTTGAGGAAGCGACTTTTGGAGCTTGAGGATGACAAAAAGACATTGAGTACATCAAATAAAGCTCTTGAGGAGGAAAGGGAGTCAATTTTGAAGAACAACGAAATCCTCCAAGAGAAGTTAGACCAATCGGAGATAACGATCAAGTCGCATAAAGAAAAGGTTGGTTTTCTAGAGCAACAATACAAAGAAGTTCACACATCCAACCAAGTTTTGACCAAACAAGTCCATCAACTCAAGTCCGACATACAAAAATTCTCCTCCGGTTCAAAGAAACTTGATGATATGCTCGGATTGGGTCAAACAAGCAAACTTGGACTTGGATATGAGCGGACATTTGTTGAGAAGATAAAAAATTCTTTTTCCAAAGTCTCAACAAGTGTAAAAGAGAAAGTATGCCATAGATGCGGAAAGAAAGGACATATCAAGAAGACATGCCATAAAAAGAAAACTCAAGTGGCATCTTCTAAGCATCTATCGGCATCTTCCATTACTCGACATCCCCCACGGTTTCAAACGCAATATCAAAAAGGTCGAGTACCCAAGGTCAACCGAAAGTCAAAGCCACAACACTTAAATACTCCAAAGCGGAATGCGGTGGTAAGACCCATGGTTGATCAAAAGTCAAAACAAACCGTGCCTAACGTCAACAAATCGAGACAACCAACAATCCGACAAGTTTGGGTTCGGAAAGGTGATATCTTTCCTTGTCTTAAACCTTAATTTGTTTTTGACTTAGTGTAGTGCTTTGATCGGTTTCTATTGCATATCTCTTGTTTATTGCATTACACATTTTAGTGCTTTCATTGTTACGATTTTTAGATTCTTTGAATGATTAGAACATTAAATAGTGCTTTGAACATCAATATGTTCACTTTCATTCACTCTTAATTAATCTCATATTAATTATCGATTTTACTTTATTTTCATTATATTTGAAGATAATTTATTATGAGAATTCTTCATACTTATATTCATCAAATTTAGGCAATCATGTGTAATCTCTAGGAGCTTAACCTATCTCGGTTGTGTGTGTTGAATTTGATGAATAGTCATTCTCTTATGGACTAAAATTTGTCACATGTTCTTTCAACTAAGAGATTGCATAAGCGAGGGGGAGTTATTATTATATAAAATAAAATGCTCATATGCTTTGAAAGATGTGGAAAGAGTTACATCCTTAAAAGGAGTGTGAAAACTACCACCACATGGAGGAAAGAGCTACCACCCCGGTCGTCCGGTTAGTGTGTGCAGCTACCACATGAGAATTGAATTGCATATCCGAAAAATATATATATATATATAAGTGCAAAAGCATGCAAAAGGAAAAATATCACAAATTTTATTTTTCGGAGTTATAAGGTGGTCCACATACATGAAAGATGCTCAAAGAGCCACCCCCTGTGCTATTGATTTTATCTCAAATTTGAACGTTTATGCAACAAATTTTTTGTCTCTTTGATGAATCCCTTAAGTCATCTTCATAATCCGTTTACATCTTGATAGCTTTTGAGCCTTTAGATTAGTTTTGATGACTTGATTTTGCAGTTTATATGAGTTAAGAAATCGTGTAATATTTTATCTACATTATGGTGAGTGTGTAGTAAAATTCTTAATTCTTATGAAATTAATAGGGATTGAAAGAAGTCAATGTGAATTTATATTTCTCATGCACTAACATTGCTTGAAATTTTATCACAAGTGGTTTCAAAATTGAAAAAGCTTTAAACTTGTATTTTGATTGATTTCTCTCGAACTTCTCTCTATTTTTGGTGTTTTCTTTTGGCAATTTTTTGACAAAAAGGGGGAGAGAGGTAATGATGACTTAGACGCATAAACAAAGGGGGAGAGATTGCATGAACAAAGGGGGAGCGATTTTGATATTTTTTCTAATAACTTTGTTCGTGGAAAATGCAAATTTTTGCAGGTCTTTCAAGACTTCAAGACTCCATGTTTGTCTAAGTCATAGAGTTTTTTTTTTAGGAGTTACAAAATTATAATTTTGAATTCTATTTGGATCTTTCACGCGAGAAGTTCATTGTTTTGGTGATGGCAATGAATTTCATTTTTGGAGAGATGAGCATCGTGAGTGTTTTATGTATTTTTGAGTTTTGTCACGAAATTGCCAAAGGAGGAGATTGTTACGAATTTTATATTGGCATATTTCGTGAAGTGAGTCGGAGTCTTGAAGGTTTAAAGAAGAAGAAACGAAGTTTGAAGACTCGCAGACTCAACGGATGAATTCACGATGCTTGGTAAGTTTAAATAATCTTGATGATGATTTATAAACTTTTACAAGTGTTTGGAAGACATTAGAATAGGTTTTTAATGATTTATAATCGATTCAGAAAAATTCATGCTACAAGGTCCGGACCCTGGAACATGAGGTCCGGAACCCGTGAGCAGGTTATGCTAGTTCGCAGACCCGGTCCGGACCTTGGAAGCTGAGGTCCGGAACCCGTACGCATATCTTGCTATTTCGGAGTCCGGGTCCGGACCCAGGAAGCTGAGGTCCGGAACCCGTGAGCGTGACAGACAGTTTCACAGACCGGGTCCGGATCCTGATGGCTGAGGTCCGGACAATGAAACGCCTGAAGAGTTTCAAGGTCCGGACCCCATACCCGCGATCCGGACCCCGACTCGTCGTGAATTTTTGGAAAGTTATTTTTTCAATCCTTCTCTGATTCTAATGTCTCCCAAACCTTTAAATAAGATGGTAGATTCCTTAAAATATCTTTGCAATCCTAATTTGGTTCCAAACCTTTCTAAAATCAGTATTTCAATCCTAGTCGAAATCGGTTTACTTCCAAACCTTTCTAAAAATTGTTTTTTAATCCTAATCTATTTCGGATTGCTTCTAACCTATAAATAAGATGTGGGGGTGTCTCTAAAATGTGGTGATGCATAGATTATCTTTTAGAAACCCTAGAAGCTTGTAGGTGACCGTTTTCCTCATCTTCTACATCAAGCTTCTCTCAAATTGATTCATGGTGCCCTAATTTCTAATATTCTTTTAGAATCAATTTGAGGATTGCTTAGAGATCTTTCCCACAGATTTTTAATGATATTCTAAGTAATAAACCATCATCATTGTTATTGTTCTTGCTCCGGACGGAGTGCGCTCGTGGATTCGAGTGAGCGTCGTGGATTCGACGTGTTGAAGGCTTCGTGGATTCGAAGTTGGGCGTCTCGTGGATTCGAGGCGTGGCGTCCGTGGATTCGGACGTGGGGCGTGGACAACCCGTTGGTGCGCGTGATCCGCTGAAGAGAAGGGAGAGGTTAAGTCCGTGGAGTCGGTAATCACCTTGTAATTCTTTACTCTTAGTGGATTGTTTTTTTTTCGCGTGTTGGTCCCGTGGGTTTTTCTCCAAGGTGGAGTTTCCCACGTAAATCTCGGTGTGCTGATTTTATTTTCCGCATTACTTTATCGCATTGAGATTTGTGATTTTTGTTTATACACCTATTCAGCCCCCTCTAGGTGATTGATATACTCTAGATAGATCCTAGGGCACCCCCTATTTTTCATTCCCAACAAGCTGACCAGGCTATTCTATTGCTGCAACTAGCAGCCGAACCCGCTCCGCGAGAACGAAGCCGAAACTCACACGAAAATACACCTAAACCACCGATTCGTGTGCCGATCACCATGAAATCCCAATTGAGGGATTCCTGGACCTTAAACATCGAGTTCAAACTATTCCAGCAAGATCCCACACTATCCGGGATAGCAACGACGCAAAAGGGGTCGCTGCGGCATTCCGCCGAACACCCCACGTGCAAATAACACAATAGTAAACAGTGTTTACGAAGCTTATCGCTGAATCTGCGACTTTGCAAACCAAACCAGGGTACAGGTAAGAGGGTCTCGACGTGCCGGAGACCATGACTGCTGAGCCAAAGGATGCTCGGGGAGTGACGTCGCAAATATAACAACCAGCAGCCCCCCGCCATCAATTAAGGTGAGCATGATGCTGTAGCAGCGCTCAGGACAACTATGATCCCCTTCGGCAAGGTCTCTGATTTGCCGAAACAGCGGCTACAGTAATAATGTCTCCAAGTCCAAGCCTTGATAGGGGAGAATCCAGGGCATCAGGGTTTCCTCGGCTTGGCCCGGCGAGAGGGCGGCCGGCACCGGCCCAGGGGATCATGGCCGGCGGCAGGAGAGTGGCGGCGGCCAGATCTGAATAGATCTGGCCGGCTTCCTTCGGGCTCGGGCTCGGGCTCGAGCTCAGGCTTGGGCTCGATCCTGGGCTCGGGCTCGGGCTCGGTGCGGCGGCCGAGTTAAGGGAGGGTCCGCTGGACCCAGAAGCAGCCGGTGGCGGCGGCGGCCCGCGGCGGAGTGGCGGCGACCGAGAGTGGAGAGAATGAGGGGCTAGGGTTAGGGCAACCTTAAGACATGTATATATATATATATATATATATATATATATATATATATATATATATATATATATATATATATATATATATATATATACATATACATATAACAACATATTAGTATACAGCTTAGAAAAACAGCACAAAAGCCCCTCAAGATGAGGCAAAATTCACCTCAGTCCCACACCAGCCAATGATAATTGCGCCTACGTCTCTCTCCAACCCAAAATGCACCAAGATACTCCCAACATCGCGTTTAAGTCCGAAAAGCTTCACGATCACAAATCTCCCTCACAAGAATCAAAACAACGCCATTCTGCACCGGTAAACCCGAATCCCGTGAAATATGAGACATAAACTCCTCTCTGAGTCTACTTTCATGTAGAACCTTCCACTCACCAAAACTGTGAAATTTCTCACATAAAATGATAACCTCTTCGCAAAGTGCTCAATTTTGATACTTTTCAAAAATAGCAATTTAGCACTCCAATCATTGAATTTTGTTCCAAAAACTCACCAGTGCGTGTAATATGCACAGTGGCACCGACCCATGGATTATCACGCAAAACGAAACATCGAACACTTCTAAAAAGCAAGAACATCGAGTAATCAAAGGCCAATCTACGGTAAACTCTAATTTTCTCAAAAACCGTGCATCGAACATGAAATCGCGCAGTGGTATCACCTCCGGAATAGCCGGACCATCGAAAACGATCTATTGGATCACCCGAAATGGAGTCCAATTCGTGTCCGAAGCCATCCTCAACGCGATGCCTAAAAATAAAACGTAAGTTACTATTCACTTCAGTGAATAATAATAGTCACAATACACCTTATATTGAAAGCTTGCTTTTCCCCAAAATTAAACCAATAAATTTCAAAATTAAAGTACCTATAATAATACCACTGAAAAGCATCAATTTACATTATGAAAATTTCAGTCCTCACATCATCCCCTCCTTATAAAAGATTTGTCCCGAAACTTGACTATGCACCTACCGTAATCAAATTCGGATATCGTTCCACCGTTGGGGTTTCACCTTCGAGTATTGATCAATCACCTTGCCTTTGAACCTAGAATGATCAAACTCCGAAGTAAGGGATGAAGAAAAAGCGATTCCACCCGGACAAGACGAGGGAAAATGTACCAACCCAAAAACTAAGGACCAAAACCCACCGGGATCGCCACCATCCACAAACCTGCGGACAAAGACAGTACCGCGACCTGGACTATCCGATCCCACACCTGCCAAATCTATGATAAAAACTCACCGACCAAAAACTCTAGGTCAACCCAACCTTGGTTCGCGTATTAGTAACCGACTCAAATAAGTCGAAAGTTCACGCAGTAAAGTACCGGAACAACACCACAAGTCTGGGGTACGTTTTTGTAGGCCGGAACGACACACTCCGACTAGCCAACTACGTCCACCAGCCCACCACGAGCGAATCTGTATCGTTGCCCTTAAACCTGCGTTAACAGCACTCACCTCGGAGGCCACAGTCTCCCACCAGTCAGAAATACAAACAGCCGAAGTCAAACCCTTTTCATCGAAAACCCTCCTGCGGCATTCAACACCCCTAGGTCCAAGACCTCACTTCCGCCTAGGCCAAAAGGTCTAAGGCTGCCACTACCAATTGAGCTCGACAATTTCGTCAGCTCAATTTCTCAATCAGGTACAATCAATCCAACATAAACCTCTTGCAAGTCCATCACTTGGTGAACAGAGTTACCAATCGCAACATGCGATCATAACCACCAGTGATACCCAACACCTGTCTCCACGAGACCCTATCGCTACCATCCCTAAAGGAACCCTAGCGATTGATGTTCCCAGCAACACCAAACACCAGTCTCAGTGAGACCTAGGCATACCTGTCACCAAGTGACCGGACAAGCTTTCCACTCCAAGGTTTGTACGATAAGCCGAGTCGTAAACCTTTTACACTATCACATACAGCGACTTCAGAGCCAACAACCAGGCTCAAGCCACTTATCAACCATGATTCCAAACCTCTCAGCAAAACGACCGAGATCGCCATACAAAACAAACCCTTTTTGTTGTGCAAGGCACCACTACAGAGCTAATAAGGAATCAGGCCCAATCAAAACAGATACTAACCGCGGTGAAGAAAAATTTAACAGCGGAACACCTACATGAGAATAACTAAAGGCTCACTACGTAGTAAGAGAAGACCACCCTTCAAGCCTTTCCACAAGACAGATCAAAGAGATTGTCTTGCAAGAGACCACACCGACCCAATCCAAATAGTCCCAAGCGGGATAGGGTACTTCGTCTCAACTTTCGACAATACGTTGTCTGCAGCCAACGTACTTATCAAAAGAAAAGCGAAATACCCGAAGATCCAACGCCAACAACAAGTTGGAGACGTGACAAACAAAATATCAAGCCAACTGATACTTATTTACTGAACAAAAAGTTCACCACCAAAATCGTCGAAACATCGACTTTGCAAGTCGACTTTTGAAACAAGATCAACCTTGAGCCAACTCGCTAGGAGTCCTTTAGCTCTCAACATCCAATAGCTGCCTGCAACACTAGGCCGTGAACCGCACAAACTAAAGCCTCAGGAAACGGTTTCTTTAACTGATTTTCGAACCACACCCAACCAATACCCAAAGCTCCGAGACCTCCAACAACACCTTGGAGTATCTCGCGACAAGGCGAAAGCCTACAAAGACCACCTACTATCCCATAACATACCAATATAGGTATTAGGATATCCGCATACGATGTATGCACCAACAGAGACCTGACACCAAAACTGTGTCTACCCAGTTCCAGTACACGTCAGTTTGACGTATGAACTAGCTGAAGGTCGAAAGACCCGCACCGACGATTCCAACAGCAAAAAGAAAGAGGGGTAGGAATAACAACCATACCATAAAATCTTAGGAAGCAACACCAACGTTGCAGTCACCCAAACGGCCGCTACCAAAATCTTAGGCTACACTCTAGCAGCCCCCACTGTAGTCGCGACCGTAGCCGCTCTAAGTGCCGTCTCCGTAGAGACGCTCGCAGTAGCTCTCGTGCTCTACATAGGAAGTGGGGCCCGGCCAATAGCAGTCAAATCAACTGCATAGACCCAATAAGTGCCGTCACCTGGCCCTTTAAGGCCACCACCTGCCAACAAGTGGCTATGCCCGGGGAATCTCACCCTGCCACTTGATGTCTGCCTGGTAAACCGCCACCACTCCCAGTAGAAGCACGAGTCTGCGCCCACACCGTAATACATACACAAAATAGAGAAGTAATCAAACACCTATAGCACAAAATACGGGGTAATAAAATAACCATACACCTCGAGATTATTAAATCTCGACCCAAACACCGGGACTTAATCCCAACAACCCCGCGCTCTCACGTGCCTATAAGCCTTAAGTTATCCTACGGGTCATCCTAAACTGGGGTTGATTGTGGTCGACATTTTCTCTGATACCATCTTAATCTGTCACGCCCCGGGATTCTTTTGAAAATTCTTTTTAGGAAAGCTAGCGAAAAACGTGTAAATTTTTTTTGAACACCTTTGAGAACACCCCGCGGACGCACACAGACCCGCCACATGGACAAAGGATCTCCTGTATAGACGGACAGAGTCTTCCTTGTACATGCACAGCGTAACAACTCAAAACGTAGTCAACCGCACATACAACCATACAACACAAATAACATAATGATCATATGAAAACTATGATTCACATACATCAGTTATATTTAAATATTGTTAGGTAAAGAACTACACTAACCCAACCGAATGATAATAAACGTCAACAACAGACTGATCAGGAACGCAACTATCTAGTATCATCCTCACGCACCGTCCCAACCCTCACTGTCCGCATCACCTGAAAAATGGTGGGGGGGAGAACATGTAAACATGTCTCCCCTCCCAGTGGGTACCGCAAGCCGACGAAGGCGAGGCGTACTCACCGGCAAAAGAAGAGATAACCAAAGTAATGAACATATATCGTAAGGTCAGTAGCAACGAGATAATAACATGCAACAAATGCGAAAGTACCGCTACTGAGCAGAAAACAACAACTAGGCATAATCAACAGGTATACTGGAATAGTAGCAATAATGGCTAGGAAGGAACTACACCTTACAATCAGTATATAACTATCTGTTACTGTAACTAGCCATAGCACATACCAATACATCAACTGCGTGAATGAAACCAACAACCAAAACCACTACCGTATAGGTCGAAAGACCTCAGGCTAAACCACATCTTGCTCGCCCACCTGGCATATAACCCTAACAGGCACCTCGTAGGGCTCACGGGTCAGAAGTACGACCACTTTTCCGAAAAAGAACACCCCTTGCGATGGATCAGACCGCTGGTTTACGTGAAGATGCTCACGAGCTGTGGCAATCGATGCAATATGCTCAAAGGCCAACATCGGCAGGTAGCCGAGAGAATAAACATAAGGAGTCACCGACCAATCAAGTCCATCTCTATTTAAGAGTGTCACCGACCATAAGGTCAACAATGTCAAGTCATGTTATGTACGAATACGAGTGTCACCGACCACAAGGTTAATTAATGTCATAGTCACCGACCATAAGGTCAACTAATGTCAAATCATGTTATACACGAATACGAGTGTCACCGACCACAAGGTTAATTAATGTCATAGTCACCGACCATAAGAAAAACTAATGTCAAAGTCATCTACTATGAACATACCATGGATGACGCAATCATCAGGAACACCGCTCTACTACTAGATCATGACCATATGAAATAGAAGTAAGTGTAGAGCGAGTAACTACGAAGTCAAGTGATGTACGAAAGCTCAACCAACATCAAGTAAATGGAAGGAGATAACAAGGATAGAAATCACCGAGCAGGCACCACTTTACCGACTTCGGATCGAAGTACCCACTTCTACCGAAGAATAAAACCGGGTCATCGACACCCGTCGATGTCTCCCGCCATAGTCCAGACCTATGCAAACTCCCACCAGAAACATAATTAGCTCAAACCCGCTAATTACAAAAGCTATGGTTTCAAGTGAAACCAACAGGCGAGCAATCGAGTTTCTGGATCCTGTTCCACGGTCATCGAAAGATCGCCCGATTGTCGCACTGACTCGTCGAAATGTCACCCCAACCCACGAGGCATTCCAAAACAAGTCCCACACAAAGCCTACCTCGTTCTCTGTCCCAATACATCAATTTAATGCCATTGGGGCAACCGCACAAATAGTGCGTCAAAACGGAGAGCCGAGATCCCGAAAATCACCCGTTTGGCTCCCGGGGTGCCCCTTTCGGCACCGGAGCCACCCACAGCCATCTTGCTGCGACCAGAGGTGTCACACCTCACCCCAACACCAGCCAATAAGGCTACCACACTGCTGCAAATAGCAGCAACCAGCGCGTTACGAAACCGCTCCCGAAATCGCTCGATTTTCGTGTTTCAGGGTTCCGTTAAGCCCCGAAGTGTTCCGAGATACTCCGAAGGTCATGCGACCATCCCCGCTGTCCCAAAACACTCACTTTTGGGTGTGAGGACAGCCGCACGCTAAGTGGTGCGATTCAAATGTGAAATTCCCAAAATCCACCGTGCCAGGTTCCCGGAAATCACCGTTTTCGGCTCCGGAACCCATCTAGGTCTCATCGCTGGTCCAAGATTCACACCAGCGACTTCCCAACAAGCCGACCAGGCTATTCTATTGTTGTAACCAGCAGCCGAACCCGCACCGCGAGAACGAAGCCGAAACGCACACGAAAATACACCTAAACCACCGATTCGTGTGCCGATCATCATGAAATCCCAATTGAGGGATTCCTGGACCTTGAACATCGAGTTCAAACTATTCCAGCAAGATCCCACACTATCCGGGATAGCAACGACGCAAAAGGGGTCGCTGCGGCATTCCGCCGAACACCCCACGTGCAAATAACACGATAGTAAACAGTGTTTACGAAGCTTACCGCTGAATCTGCGACTTTGCAAACCAAACCAGGTTACAGGCCAGAGGGTCTCGACGTGTCGGAGACCATGCTCGCTGTCTAGAGCGATTCCGACCATCGTGGAAGAAGTTACAGCAACCTGACTGCTGAGCCAAAGAATGCTCGGGGTGCGACGTCGCAAATAGAACAACCAGCAGCCCCCCGCCATCAATTAAGGTGAGCATGATGCTGTAGCAGCACTCAGGACGACTATGCTTTCCTTCGGCAAGGTCTCTGATCTGCCGAAACAGCGGCTACAGTACCAATGTTTCCAAGTCCAAGCCTTGATGGGGGAGAATCCAGGGCATCAGGGTTTCCTCGGCTTGGTCCGGCGAGAGGGCGGCCGGCGCCTGCCCAGGGGATCATGGCCGGCGGCAGGGGAGTGGCGGCGGCCAGATCTGAATAGATCTGGCAGGCTTCCTTCGGGCTCGGGCTCGAGCTCAGGCTTGGGCTCGATCCTAGTGGCTCGGGCTCGGGCTCGGGGCGGCGGCCGAGTTGAGGGAGGGTCCGCTGGACCCAGAAGCAGCCGGTGGCGATGGCGGCCCGCGGCGGGGTGGCGGCGTCCGAGGAGAGGAGGAGGGGCTAGGGTTAGGGCAACCTTAAGATGTATATATATGTATATACATATAACAACATATTAGTATACAACTTAGAAAAACAGCACAAAAGCCCCTCAAGATGAGGCAAAATTCACCTCAGTCCCCCACCAGCCAGTGATAATTGCGCCTATGTCCCTCTCCAACCCAAAATGCACCAAGATACTCCCAACATCGCGTTTAAGTCCGAAAAGCTTCACGATCACAAATCTCCCTCACAAGAATCAAAACAACGCCATTCTGCACCGGTAAACCCGAATCCCGTGAAATATGAGACATAAACTCCTCTCTGAGTCTACTTTCATGTAGAACCTTCCACTCACCAAAACTGTGAAATTTCTCACATAAAATGATAACCTCTTCGCAAAGTGCTCAATTTTGACACTTTTCAAAAATAGCAATTTAGCACTCCAATCATTGAATTTTTTTCCAAAAACTCACCAGTGAGTGTGATATGCCCAGTGGCACCGACCCATGGATTATCATGCAAAACGAAACATCGAACAGTTCTAAAGAGCAAGAACATCAAGTAATCAAAGGCCAATCTACGGTAAACTCTAATTTTCTCGAAAACCGTGCATCGAACATGAAATCGGGCAGTGGTATCACCTCCGGCATAGCCAGATCATCGAAAACGACCTATTGGATCGTCCGAAACGGAGTCCAATTCATGTCTGAAGCCATCATCGACGCGATGCCTAAAAATAAAACGTAAGTTACTATTCACCTAAGTGAATAGTAATAGTCACAATACACCTTATATTAAAAGCTTGCTTTTTCCCGAAATTAAACCAATAAATTTTAATATTAAAGTACCTATAAAAATACCACTGAAAAGCATCAATTTACATCATGAAAATTTCTGTCCTCACAATAATAGTAGAGAAGCAAGTAACTGAGCATAGTATGAAAGCAATCAGAGACATGCATCAATGTCAAATAGAATTAGGCAAAGATATCAGACTCAATCGTCACGACCAACTCATACCTCTAGTCAAGCCGCCTCATGTCAGTCACCACCACCCCATGGTTGAGGCCCACTGCATGAGGCTCTGTCAAACAACTACCTAGCCCATGCCAATCACTACACTCCGACGAGGCACTCGTGGGGAGCGACCCTATCGAGTATCACATAACATCATCAACTGTCCAACTCATAATGGCCTTGTAGGCTATGGTCAATACAATGATCAAATAAATCATAATCAATAATTTAGGTGTCCACAATTCCAATCATCTATGATATGTTTCATGTCTACTAACTCACAGTCAATAATCCTGAGTCCTCAATCCTAACCCTCAAGCACAATCATATATTACAAGTCTCACTATTATATGTAATCATATAATAGCTTTTAACGGTTTGCATATCTAATAAGATTCCAAAATTATGAATATAACCAAGACTACTAAAATTTAAATTGTAGATAGATAAGCAGATCCTCAATTCCTCAAAATCTCAAGGTCGGTTAGTATTAGTATCACCAGATATCTTGTATAGGCATATGAACAATCAAATATAAAAGAGAACCATATCATAATGATATAAGCAGGAATCCTACAAATTCATATGCCAAGAATAGACATAGAGGTTAGTTTGCCGTGTTCGGCAAAATGGAACCCACTTGAATCGATGTCTCCAAAGGAACATGAGAAAATGAATTGCTCAGCACCAATACTACGCAGAAGCTATGACCAAATAAATTCCCTAAACACAATTCATCACTATCATTTATCACAATTAATGTTATATAAGAATCACAATGAAATTCTACTCCATATATACTTTACCTACCTCGTGAATCACACTTCCAAAATCATCACTCTGCCTGCAGTCGCAGCTCAAGTCCCTTCTCCCGATCTTTATCTAGATCTCTCTCTCTCTCTCTCTCTCTCTCTCTCTCTCTTCCCCTCTCTTTCTCTACGTGCTGGATAAGGAAAACAAATCCCTGGGTCCATGTTTATAAAGATACAATTACAGCGAAGTCCGAAAAATCATGAAAATTATATTTTCAGCCAAACTCCATGTTTCGGGGCTCGTGTAACACCCCTATATCTTATTTCTTTGGTTTTGACCTCTATTCTTTTGAAACTTGGACTTTTTCGTAAATATTAAAAGTATAGGGGCTTGGCGGCATTTTATGCTAATTAAATCCCTAATTCTATCTTTTTCGTATTGAATCAGCCACCCGACCCTCTCTCTCCACTTTGCGTCCGTACGCCTCTCTCCTGCACGCTCTGCATGTGCGCGCGTCGTCGTTCCGATCATCGTCGTCGTCGCCGTCATCTGCGGCCGCCGCAATCCTCATCTATTGGCATTTTTGTTCGCCGTTGACAGCATCTCGTCGTCATCGTTACCGTCTTTGAGAAGGTTTCTTTCTTTGATTTTTGTCTCTGTACCAAATCTTGAGATCATCCAACCTCATTGTTCATTATTATATTATTATTTTTGAATATTTATCTCTTGATGATTGAAAATTGAAACCATTAAAATCTGATTTCTATTGATTCAAATTAATATTGATTGAACTGTTAATTTTGTATCTTGTATTCTCCATATGATTTAGTTGTGTAAATTTTGCATATTCTACATACTTTTTGGAATGCCCTTTACATGTTCGATAAAATGCCTAAGAGAAGGCATATGTCTTTTTTGTTTCCAATCTTGATCCCATCTAATTACTGATGGTAAATTTATGATTAAACATCTGAAAACCCTTTTTTCGTACACTAAAATCTTTATTTATTATTTAAAATTCTGTTCATATTATCTTGCTTCTTTGAATAGTTTAATCTTTGAAACTCTTCATCTTCTTAATTGTTAATTGAGTTTCGTCGAGTTTATTATTCTAAATCTCTTTCGTGCTCCGTGTCGACCTTTTTCCATGCATTTGTAACCAATCTTATCAACCTATGTGAGCCTATCCGAATTTAAATTTTTGTATAAGCTTTTCTTCTATATACATATGTCATCTTTGTAATTTTAGTTTGAGTAGCTTATAGAGAATCGTATTTCTATTTTAGGTTCCGGTGATTGATTTTTTGTGCAATTTTCGACTGGATAGTTTCTTAGCTTTGAAGCTGCTTTAAGGTAAGTGACCGGACACCCGTTAGTTTTTCGTAAAGTAATTTAGGAAAATATTCTGATTGTATGAAAATCTCTATTTTGTAGATTTTAAAATTAAGGATTAAGCATATTATTAAACATTTCTGGAAACTGAACTTCAATTGTGATTGACAAGTTCTTGTAGCAAAAGAATTTTTGAAATTTGATAATCTATTCTGTAAATCAGTGACTGAATAAGCATTTTAAATTACAATGTCTCTTGGTATTCTGCTATACTAATGTTGGCCATGTCAACATGTATTCTGTTATAGAAGCTAGCTTCATCTCTGTGTTGCGCCTTTCGGTGCCTGCGCCTATCCGCGCCTATGTTTTGAATTTGCACTTTCGAGCGCCTCTATTCTGTATATGTACTTTCGGGTGCCTCTGTTCTGTATATGCACCTTCGGATGCCTCTGTTCAGTATATGCACCTTCGGGTGCCTTTGTTCTGTTTTTTTCTTTCAGGTGCCTCTGAATCTCGCCAACTTATCACACTATATAGTTAGTTCCTGGAGACTTAATTTTTATTTCATTCATTTGCTGAAAGAGAAAATACTTTGTAAATTTATAGTTCATATTTGATCTGAATTTAAAATTCTGATAATCTCTGTTTTCTGAAATTTTGCAAATTAAAGACCAGTCGCTTAAATTAATTTTTGTATGAAAAGTTACTTCAGAGTATTATTATATATTTATTTGTATGCTTAATCCGACTAATGTGATGTTTGGTTGCTTACCCAAGTACCAAGACTGAATTGCCAGGCGGGGCCGGGACCGAGTGAACGTTAGATGTAGTTACTGTCTGATTTTAATTTCTTTTGTTTTTATGTCTAGTATAGTTAGATGTGAATATTTGAACTTCGTAAGCTATAATTTGGTTATTTGCTTCTGTTTCGTTATCTCTTCGTACCCGCATTTTTGTTATTTATGGTATCAAGTGGGCTGAATTTTCTTTTGTGTTTCGCAGTAAACTTTAGTTTTACATATGTTAGAATTTATTTTGATCATAGTTGAAATTCAATTGTTAGTTTCATCTTTTGATTCTTTGGATTTAGTGAAAAATTTTATGATCATCATTTTGCATGTTTCCTGTCTGGTTCTGTAGCCTTGCATATTTACTAATTTATTAAGTTTGCGGCGTTTATTATGCCTCGGGTTTGGGGCGTAACAGGTTGAGTGCTCGATTCTAGGTTTCAGGTTGTAGGTTATGGGGAACACTAGGATCTATCTAGATACTATCAATACCTAGAGGGGGGTGAATAGGTATGACGGCCAAACCACAATACTCGATGCAATAAAATAAGTGCGAAAAATAAAAATCAGCACACCGAGATTTACGTGAAAAAACTCCAACTTGGAGAAAAACCCACGGGACCAACACACGAAAAATAATCCACTAAGAATAAAAGATTATAAGGTGATTACTGACTCCACAGACTTAACCTCTCCTTTATCTCCTACGGATCTCGCGCACGCCGTCGGGTTGTCCACGCCCCACGTCCGAATCCACGGACGCCACTCGAATCCTCGAGCACCAACGATTCGAATCCACGAACCGTCTTGATCACACCGAATCCACGACGCCACTCCGTCCGGAGCAAAACGAATAATGTTGATGGTGATTCCTTGCTTAGAATATCATGAAAGATCTGTGGGAATAATCTCTAAGCAATTCTCAAATTGATTCTAAAGAATATTAAGAATTAGGGCACCAAGAATTAATTTGAGAGAAGCTTTGTCACGCCCCGCCGTGCCTTAGCACCAAATAGGTGGAAGGAAAACGCACGGGCACATGACCCAGATCCGCCGAACGGACAGAGTTTCCCCTGTACGTCCAAGGCGTCACAACCAGTATAATTCAAGAGGTTCCAAACAGGAACATAATTCATACAGAGATTGCATAAGGAAAGCATCATAAACTACTATGCTATTACAAGCATTCGCAATACCACCATATATTACATTTTTGTTTCTTTTTCTTTGTTCAATCTTCCCAAATACAATCAATTTATTATTACATTTCCCTTCATTCGAATACCCCTAAACTACGGAGTAGAGGGTACTTCTATTCTGGTCACAGTGGTAGGACGCTAACTATTGAGTTACGCCCCTCCCTCGCGCCGCCGCGCCGCTCACGTGAGGACCTGAAAAATAGTGGGGTGAGAACTATATAAAATAGTTCCCAGTGGGTAAGGCCACCCAAGAGAGGAGCTCTAACCACCAGGTCCAAAGGAAGCATACGAGCATGGGTTAGTACATATACATAACCATTAAGCATATAACTTTACAATATATGAAAGTAAACATGCTATGCTTCAACAAATGCGATAATGAAATCCATGCAATATAATTTAAACTGCTATTCCACTATCCATTTCATAACCAATCTGCTCCTAAGGTTCATTTACCTTAGCTAAGCCGTACTCGACTTGCCCTCGAGTTCAAGATTAACGGGTTACCACCCTCCTAAGGTTTACTTACTTTAGTAAAACCTTAACCTACTCACTCTAGAGTCAAACACCTTGGGCCACCGCCCAACTAAGGTTTACTTATTTAGTCGAACCTTCACCGACTCACTCTTGAGTCATATATAACTATGCAACAATATTTACATGCTTAGTAAATAAACATAAAGGATGCAACCAAAATGAAACATAATTTATCATTCTCTCCTAGGTTCATCCTATATTCCACATTGACTAAGTTCTTTTACTTGTCATTTACTTATGGTTGCGGAATGGCCGTCGCACCATAGTTGTTTCAACATTCGAGGAGTGAAATCGTCACCTCCTATTCGAGTAGCGAAATCGTCGCATACTCGGGATAGCGAAATCGTCGCATACCCCCTTCGACACCGCCAATCCATGGCGCGGTAGCGAAATCGTCGCATACCCGGGATAGCAAAATCGTCGCACATCCATGTCGGCACCGCCAACTCGTGGCATGGTAGCGAAATCGTCGCCTACCCGGGATAGCAAAATCGTCGCACATCCCGTCTCAATATGACCAACTCATGGCATGGTAGCGAAATCGTCGCCTACCCGGGATAGCAAAATCGTCGCACATTCCCCCCTCGACACCGCCAATCCATGGCGCGGTAGCGAAATCGTCGCATACCCGGGATCGCGAAATCGTCGCCTATCCCATGTCGGCACCGCCAACTCGTGGCATGGTAGCGAAATCGTCGCATACCCGGGATAGCAAAATCGTCGCACATCCCGATATTCACATTACTTGCTTGCCAACCTAAGTCTCATGATCTTAGGTTCAAGTCACTAAGTCTCACCTATGTTCAATAACACTAGGTTTACTTTCTCATTCTCAACCTAGGTTCCATGACTCTAGGTTCCAATTTCATGTCCAACCTATGTTCAATAACACTAGGTTTAAATCTCGTGTCCAACCTATGTTCAATAACACTAGGTTCCAATAGTCTTGTTTAAGTGATCTCCCTATCACTATGTGCCACAACCTAGGCTCAATAACTCTAGGTTCGCATACATTCCAACCTATGTTCAATGACACTAGGTTCATTACACATTCAACCTATGTTTAATGACACTAGGTTTAACATGCATGCATCATCTCTCAAGTATAAATATACATTGTTATAAAATACTTAGATTCTTTACATGCAAGGTGAGCCCATGGCTCAAATCATTTGATATATAAATCTATGCCAACATGCACATTATAATTCTTTCTTATCCTAGTTGTCCATATCTAGGATTTTCCATTCACATGACCTCTAGCCCATTTTGGACCATGTCAAATTCTCTATCATGTAGAGAAACTAGCTCCCCGCTATGTTTACATCTAGGCATACACATGTCCTTTTGTAACAATGTGTTCCACATGCCTACAATTCCAATCCGTGGTAGTTAATGGTATTAATATCATATGATCTACTCATTCATACACATATACCATTTGCCAATTAACCTACCATTACATGCATCAAGTAAAATAATTATACTTTACTCTTTCAACATGGAAGTGACCTAATCACTTCGGTAAACACAAACCCACCTCACACTCTTCCGATTGCTTGTAGACACTTGCAATCGGGCTCTTTTCCTTGGCCTCAAGCTTGATCTTCAAGCTCCTAGCCCTAACACACATGAAGGATTCGTTAATCCGAGTCGAACTCATAACGATCTCATCTCTCCAAATCATTCGAAATGGAGTTGTCCCACATGTTCTACTAACCCCAAACTAGGGTTCTAGAGGGTTAAAACATTTTTAAAACCCTCCACAAGAAAATCCCTCTTTCAACCTAGGGTTTTCCAAAACTCATGGCAAAACCCGATATCTCTTGCTAATCTCTACAATTTGTAGCCTAGATTAGCCAAGGGTCTCCAAAAACTCATTTCCAAGCCTCAAATCCGAAACCCTAACAACCAAATCCAAGGACTTACCTCGGATCCGCGAGCTCACCAAGCCACCATGCATGCACGAGCTCGATCTTCACTCCTCCAAGCTTCCCAAGCTTGATCTCCACCAAGATCTCCACTTTTGGAGGAGAAGAAAATGAAGAAAAAGAAGAGAGGGAGAAGAGTTTCTCACCTCTCTCTCTATGTGTGTTGTGTTCCCTGAGAGGAGAAAGGGGAAGGGTTCCCCTATATGTAAGCCTCCCCATGTGAAATTACCAAATTTACCCTTCGAAATCAGCATTCTGCACATTGCATTCCGGTATACGGGTTGGCATACCGGTATACGGGTTGGCATACCGGTATACCCTGCGGAATTCCGCAGAACCCGCAAGCTGGTTTCACTGTTTCAAAACATCGCATACCGGTATCCCTCTTCGCATACCGGTATACTCCGAAACATTTCCGAGAGCTGGGTTTCTCGGTCTCAACACAGCATTCCGGTATACCCCTTTCTCATACCGGTATACCATGCTCTAATTCCGGTATTCAATTTCACATACCGGACCCACTGCAGATTTCACAATTTCAGCAGTTCTAACTTTCCAGAGTCCGTTTTCGCGCCTCATTTGCGTCGAAAACACTCGTACGAGTTCCAAACTTGGCTGGAGCCTCACGTATAGCCTCTCATGCTATTTTTCCACCGGAACTCCATAATTTGTAGAAGTTCGGTGTACTACATTCCTCCCTCCTTAAAAAGAGTTTCGTCCGCGAAACTAAGATCACACCTCAAATCTATTTATCAATTAGATGAGGGTATCATTCGTTCCTCGCGTTCTCCGGTTCCTGCTCACTCAGGAATACATTCCATAGTCCACGGGTCTTATATTCCCGATATTGCATAAGGAATATGTCTCGTTGCCCTTCCTTACTAGGTCAACATCACATCATCCTCGCGATGTTTTTGCTCGAACACTTTGTTCGTAATCTCAATTTCACTTCACCGACAATGCCAGACTTGGCAATTGGTGACTTCACCAATCAGGTGAAAGGTATGACCGAGCGTCTGTTCCTCAGGTCACAAATCATAATTCTCTTACACACGACTAATGCTCTTATACTCTTAGAGCCATCGGTCAAACCGCTTATCTCGGTTTACAACAAATGGTCCACAGACCAAAGCTCTCACGTAGGCCTACTGCCTAAACCTGTCCCAACGTCGCGTAACATCTTTGCTCGCAAACGTAAATCCAATCGTTCCTCGGCGGAGTCCTCACTTAGGACTTTGCGCAATACTCCATCCAGGAGTAACCAAGACCCCAAACCTCTACTAAGTCCTAGAGTTGGGTCACATCCACACTCTCGGTGTACTACCATTCATATGGTTTCACAAGTGGCATTCCATGCCCCCGGGTCATCGCTTGGACTACCGCCCCGACCATAAATCTCTGCCCTACCCTCAGGTCTCGGGCTGCTGTCACACACAGCTGACTGCGCCTGTCCCTAAGGCCCCCAGGCTCCACAGTCCACAATGGTCCAGGCACGGATCGTCCCCAAGCAATACCCGAATACCGTCGCTACACGTGTCCCGCACGCTATACCAAGCGACAACAGTCTCTACCGGCTCCTAAGCACCCAGTGCGAGCCACTAGCTCTCAAGCGGTTCTTGGCTTCCTTCACACTTAGTAATGCCCAAGCGCTTCTGCCAACAAACCCACTCGGCTAATCAGGAACCAATATTCCACGAGTACTTACACTCGAGCGTTCCACGCTACTACATTTGTTCGCGTTATTCACCAGCACTAAGCTACCACGCTTATGCTCACTCGCATTGTGAGTACCACAATCTACCTCAATTTGAGATACAGCAAGGCCCACTCGCCCAGTTTTGGCGATTACCTTATCAATTTCACAACCGTCATCGATCCACTATAACGATGTTCGGGATCTGCGAACTATTAACACGTTCTCAACGTCATAACTCGATTCTTGCAATTGGCTACTCACATTGCCCAAACATCAAGAGTCAGCTCGCCAACGATTACTGTTGCCTCAAGCCGTCAACTAGACGCAACACCCGCAACTTGCCGGTATTCATCAAAATCTCTAGCCGCTCCAGCGGCAATACATGTGTCTCCACGACACGAGCATAGCTGGGTATCTATCCTTACCCATAACCTTGGTCCTGGCTACAATTACTCTTGTGTCATAGTAACAGACCCACACAATTGCATGTAGTGCTCCAGTGTCACATTATGCTCTACATATGTTTTCAGCAATCAAAACATACCTGCTACGACGCCGTCGACAGCAATAGATTCCATCACCTGAGTCGCATACCCATGGCTACTTGTCGCCCGACGCGAACCCTCAGGTTGCCTCAACATCAATGCATGCTCATTAGACCTTACTGCAGGTGGTCCACCCGCAAACTGTCTTGGAACAGAAGAGGCTGTAGCAAGTGTCAGGGCTCGGCTATCTTCCTGCAGGCACTCATCCCGCGTATGGCCCGGTTGCCCACATCTGAAGCACTTGCCCTCCCGCTGGTCACACTGTTGTGGGTGACGATGCCCCCCCACAAATAACACAACTCGCCGAGGACCGAGTATGGTAGGTCCCCGGGGCACGAGATCGTCGACGCGAACGGGTCGGGACTCGTCTGTCCACCCGATTTACTCGATGATCGTCCCATCTCTATCTCCTTGTCATCCCATGTCACATAAGGGATACAATTTACAATGCGAGAGAACTCTCTCTCGTACTCTCTCACAGAGCGATCACCTTGTTTCAGCTTCCTGAATTTTTCTTGAAGCTTTCTCTTCTCACTATCAGGAAAGTAGGCAGAGAACACCAGTCCTCGAAATTCCTCCCAAGTCACTGGAGTGAGACTAGAAGGTCGGTCTCGCCGGACTCCCTTCCACCACGCCTTTGCCGACCCTTTCAAGCAGTGTGCGGCAAAATGCACCTTGTCTCGCTCCAAGGTGTACAAGTCCTCAAACAGGGACTCCATAGAATCGATCCACGTTTCTACGGTCCACGGGTCCATTTCTTTCCCGTCGAAGGTAAAGCGGATTGAATTCTTTGAACGTCATGAGGGCAGCTAAAGCCCGCTCCCTCTCCGCCTCCAATTCCACAGAATCAGGGGCCCAGGCACCTACATCTATTTGTGAGGTACCCGTCGCGGCGGCTCCTGATGGTACACGACGTGCTAATCGCTCCACGGTCTCATGGAGTTTCCTGATCCGCTCTTCTTGGCGCACGGCAGCCTCCTGCTGTCGCTGTGCCATCTTAGCTTGTTGTTGCACCACTCCAACGAATGTGGCCAACTGTTCACGAAGCTTTGGGTCTCCGCTTGCCCCAAATTGCACAGGGACCCCACTAGGTCCATCCCGTGCTGATCTCGTCGGAGATCGTCCACGTGACGCCATCGTATCCTGAAACACGACAACTTCCGTCAACATCCTCGACCTTTTAGGCCAAGTACAAACACGATGTTAATTACGGACACAATTTAGGCGAAAGTCACATAAGGGCGCCTATTCTCATCCCTTGGGTTTATGTTGTCCGCGCGCCAACATGAACACACTTAGCTAAGAATAAACCACACCTTAAATCTACCTCTAACATCCTATTAGAGGCATAACCAATACACGACCCAATCGATTACTCTTTCGCCGCACATCACAGTCCTCGTCTCTCACGAGTTTACACTCCTAGGGTCTTTTTCCATCCTAGGATTTCTTAAGTCCACCTAGACCGTTTCTACGCTCTGATACCACCTCAATCTGTCACGCCCCGCCGTGCCTTAGCACCAAATAGGTGGAAGGAAAACGCACGGGCACATGACCCAGATCCGCCGAACGGACAGAGTTTCCCCTGTACGTCCAAGGCGTCACAACCAGTATAATTCAAGAGGTTCCAAACAGGAACAGAATTCATACAGAGATTGCATAAGGAAAGCATCATAAACTACTATGCTATTACAAGCATTCGCAATACCACCATATATTACATTTTTGTTTCTTTTTCTTTGTTCAATCTTCCCAAATACAATCAATTTATTATTACATTTCCCTTCATTCGAATACCCCTAAACTACGGAGTAGAGGGTACTTCTATTCTGGTCACAGTGGTAGGACGCTAACTATTGAGTTACGCCCTTCCCTCGCGCCGCCGCGCGCCGCTCACGTGAGGACCTGAAAAAATAGTGGGGTGAGAACTATATAAAATAGTTCCCAGTGGGTAAGGCCACCCAAGAGAGGAGCTCGAACCACCAGGTCCAAAGGAAGCATACGAGCATGGGTTAGTACATATACATAACCATTAAGCATATAACTTTTCAATATATGAAAGTAAACATGCTATGCTTCAACAAATGCGATAATGAAATCCATGCAATATAATTTAAACTGCTATTCCACTATCCATTTCATAACCAATCTGCTCCTAAGGTTCATTTACCTTAGCTAAGCCGTACTCGACTTGCCCTCGAGTTCAATATTAACGGGTTACCACCCTCCTAAGGTTTACTTACTTTAGTAAAACCTTAACCGACTCACTCTAGAGTCAAACACCTTGGGCCACCGCCCAACTAAGGTTTACTTATTTAGTCGAACCTTCACCGACTCACTCTTGAGTCATATATAACTATGCAACAATATTTACATGCTTAGTAAATAAACATAAAGGATGCAACCAAAATGAAACATAATTTATCATTCTCTCCTAGGTTCATCCTATATTCCACATTGACTAAGTTCTTTTACTTGTCATTTACTTATGGTTGCGGAATGGCCGTCGCACCATAGTTGTTTCAACATTCGAGGAGTGAAATCGTCACCTCCTATTCGAGTAGCGAAATCGTCGCATACTCGGGATAGCGAAATCGTCGCATACCCCCTTCGACACCGCCAATCCATGGCGCGGTAGCGAAATCGTCGCACACCCGGGATAGCAAAATCGTCGCACATCCATGTCGGCACCGCCAACTCGTGGCATGGTAGCGAAATCGTCGCATACCCGGGATAGCAAAATCGTCACACATCCCGTCTCAATATGACCAACTCATGGCATGGTAGCGAAATCGTCGCATACCCGGGATAGCAAAATCGTCGCACATCCCCCCCTCGACACCGCCAACACGTGGCGCGGTAGCGAAATCGTCGCATACCCGGGATCGCGAAATCGTCGCCTATCCCATGTCGGCACCGCCAACTCGTGGCATGGTAGCGAAATCGTCGCATACCCGGGATAGCAAAATCGTCGCACATCCCGATATTCACATTACTTGCTTGCCAACCTAAGTCTCATGATCTTAGGTTCAAGTCACTAAGTCTCACCTATGTTTAATAACACTAGGTTTACTTTCTCATTCTCAACCTAGGTTCCATGACTCTAGGTTCCAATTTCATGTCCAACCTATGTTCAATAACACTAGGTTTCAATCTCGTGTCCAACCTATGTTCAATAACACTAGGTTCCAATAGTCTTGTTTAAGTGATCTCCCTATCACTATGTGCCACAACCTAGGCTCAATAACTCTAGGTTCGCATACATTCCATTCCAACCTATATGTTCAATGACACTAGGTTCATTACACATTCAACCTATGTTTAATGACACTAGGTTTAACATGCATGCATCATCTCTCAAGTATAAATATACATTGTTATAAAATACTTAGATTCTTTACATGCAAGGTGAGCCCATGGCTCAAATCATTTGATATATAAATCTATGCCAACATGCACATTATAATTCTTTCTTATCCTAGTTGTCCATATCTAGGATTTTCCATTCACATGACCTCTAGCCCATTTTGGACCATGTCAAATTCTCTATCATGTAGAGAAACTATCTCCCCGCTATGTTTACATCTAGGCATACACATGTCCATTTGTAACAATGTGTTCCACATGCCTACAATTCCAATCCGTGGTAGTTAATGGTATTAACATCATATGATCTACTCATTCATACACATATACCATTTGCCAATTAACCTACCATTACATGCATCAAGTAAAATAATTATACTTTACTCTTTCAACATGGAAGTGACCTAATCACTCGGTAAACACAAACCCACCTCACACTCTTCCGATTGCTTGTAGACACTTGCAATCGGGCTCTTTTCCTTGGCCTCAAGCTTGATCTTCAAGCTCCTAGCCCTAACACACATGAAGGATTCGTTAATCCGAGTCGAACTCATAACGATCTCATCTCTCCAAATCATTCGAAATGGAGTTGTCCTACATGTTCTACTAACCCCAAACTAGGGTTCTAGAGGGTTAAAATATTTTTAAAACCCTCCACAAGAAAATCCCTCTTTCAACCTAGGGTTTTTCCAAAACTCATGGCAAAACCCGATATCTCTTGCTAATCTCTACAATTTGTAGCCTAGATTAGCCAAGGGTCTCCAAAAACTCATTTCCAAGCCTCAAATCCGAAACCCTAACAACCAAATCCAAGGACTTACCTCGGATCCGCGAGCTCACCAAGCCACCATGCATGCACGAGCTCGATCTTCACTCCTCCAAGCTTTCCAAGCTTGATCTCCACCAAGATCTCCACTTTTGGAGGAGAAAGAAGAAAAGAAGAAAGAAGAGAGGGAGAAGAGTTTCTCACCCTCTCTCCATGTGTGTGTTCCCTGAGAGGAGAAAGGGGAAGGGTTCCCCTATAAGTAAGCCTCCCCATGTGAA
This sequence comes from Puya raimondii, assembly GCA_016920855.1. Taxonomy (NCBI): domain Eukaryota; kingdom Viridiplantae; phylum Streptophyta; class Magnoliopsida; order Poales; family Bromeliaceae; genus Puya; species Puya raimondii. Next base: position 44,797,388 of record JABWPP010000049.1, read on the forward strand.
ATTACAAATTTACCCTTCGAAATCAGCATTCTGCACATTGCATTCCGGTATACGGGTTGGCATACCGGTATACGGGTTGGCGTACCGGTATACCCTGCGGAATTCCGCAGAACCCGCAAGCTGGTTTCACTGTTTCAAACATCGCATACCGGTATCCCTCTTCGCATACCGGTATACTCCGAACATTTCCGAGAGCTGGGTTTCTCGGTCTCAACACAGCATTCCGGTATACCCCTTTCTCATACCGGTATACCATGCTCTAATTCCGGTATTCAATTTCACATACCGGAATCCCACTGCAGATTTCACAATTTCAGCAGTTCTAACTTTCCAGAGTCCGTTTTCGCGCCTCATTTGCGTCGAAAACACTCGTACGAGTTCCAAACTTGGCTGGAGCCTCACGTATAGCCTCTCATGCTATTTTTCCACCGGAACTCCATAATTTGTAGAAGTTCGGTGTACTACATTCCTCCCTCCTTAAAAAGAGTTTCGTCCGCGAAACTAAGATCACACCTCAAATCTATTTATCAATTAGATGAGGGTATCATTCGTTCCTCGCGTTCTCCGGTTCCTGCTCACTCAGGAATACATTCCATAGTCCACGGGTCTTATATTCCCGATATTGCATAAGGAATATGTCTCGTTGCCCTTCCTTACTAGGTCAACATCACATCATCCTCGCGATGTTTTTTCGCTCGAACACTTTGTTCGTAATCTCAATTTCACTTCACCGACAATGCCAGACTTGGCAATTGGTGACTTCACCAATCAGGTGAAAGGTATGACCGAGCGTCTGTTCCTCAGGTCACAAATCATAATTCTCTTACACACGACTAATGCTCTTATACTCTTAGAGCCATCGGTCAAACCGCTTATCTCGGTTTACAACAAATGGTCCACAGACCAAAGCTCTCACGTAGGCCTACTGCCTAAACCTGTCCCAACGTCGCGTAACATCATTTTGCTCGCAAACGTAAATCCAATCATTCCTCGGCGGAGTCCTCACTTAGGACTTTGCGCAATACTCCATCCAGGAGTAACCAAGACCCCAAACCTCTTCTAAGTCCTAGAGTTGGGTCACATCCACACTCTCGGTGTACGACCATTCATATGGTTTCACAAGTGGCATTCCATGCCCCCGGGTCATCGCTTGGACTACCGCCCCGACCATAAATCTCTGCCCTACCCTCAGGTCTCGGGCTGCTGTCACACACAGCTGACTGCGCCTGTCCCTAAGGCCCCCAGGCTCCACAGTCCACAATGGTCCAGGCACGGATCGTCCCCAAGCAATACCCGAACACCGTCGCTACACGTGTCCCGCACGCTATACCAAGCGACAACAATCTCTACCGGCTCCTAAGCACCCAGTGCGAGCCACTAGCTCTCAAGCGGTTCTTGGCCTCCTTCACACTTAGTAATGCCCAAGCGTTACTGCCAACCAACCCTCTCGGCTAATCAGGAACCATTATTCCACGAGCACTTACACTCTAGTGTCCCACGCTACTATATTTATTCGCGTTATTCACCAGCACTAAGCTACCACGCTTATGCTCACTCGCATTGTGAGTACCACAACTTACCTCAATTTGAGATACATCAAGGCCCATTCGCCCAATTTTGGCGATTACCTTATCAATTTCACAACCGTCATCGATCCACTATAACGATGTTCGGGATCTGCGAACTATTAACACGTTCTCAACGTCATAACTCGATTCTTGCGTTTGGCTACTCACATTGCCCAAACATCAAGAGTCAGCTCGCCAACGATTACTGTTGCCTCAAGCCGTCAACTAGACGCAACACCCGCAACTTGCCGGTATTCATCAAAATCTCTAGCCGCTCCAGCGGCAATACATGTGTCTCTCCACGACACGAGCATAGCTGGGTATCTATCCTTACCCATAACCTTGGTCCCTGGCTACAATTACTTTATGTCGTAGTAACAGACCACACAATTGCATATAGTGCTCCAGTGTCACACTATGCTCTACATATGTTTTCAGCAATCAAAACATACCTGCTACGACGCCGTCGACAGCAATAGATTCCATCACCTGAGTCGCATACCCATGGCTACTTGTCGCCCGACGCGAACCCTCAGGTTGCCTCAACATCAATGCATGCTCATTAGACCTTACTGCAGGTGGTCCACCCGCAAACTGTCTTGGAACAGAAGAGGCTGTAGCAAGTGTCAGGGCTCGGCTATCTTCCTGCAGGCACTCATCCCGCGTATGGCCCGGTTGCCCACATCTGAAGCACTTGCCCTCCCGCTGGTCACACTGTTGTGGGTGACGATGGCCCCCACAAATAACACAACTCGCCGAGGACCGAGTATGGTAGGTCCCCGGGGCACGAGATCGTCGACGCGAACGGGTCGGGACTCGTCTGTCCACCCGATTTACTCGATGATCGTCCCATCTCTATCTCCTTGTCATCCCATGTCACATAAGGGATACAATTTACAATGCGAGAGAGAACTCTCTCTCGTACTCTCTCACAGAGCGATCACCTTGTTTCAGCTTCCTGAATTTTTCTTGAAGCTTTCTCTTCTCACTATCAGGAAAGTAGGCAGAGAACACCAGTCCTCGAAATTCCTCCCAAGTCACTGGAGTGAGACTAGAAGGTCGGTCTCGCCGGACTCCCTTCCACCACGCCTTTGCCGACCCTTTCAAGCAGTGTGCGGCAAAATGCACCTTGTCTCGCTCCAAGGTGTACAAGTCCTCAAACAGGGACTCCATAGAATCGATCCACGTTTCTACGGTCCACGGGTCCATTTCTTTCCCGTCGAAGGTAAGCGGATTGAATTCTTTGAACGTCATGAGGGCAGCTAAAGCCCGCTCCCTCTCCGCCTCCAATTCCACAGAATCAGGGGCCCAGGCACCTACATCTATTTGTGAGGTACCCGTCGCGGCTCCTGATGGTACACGACGTGCTAATCGCTCCACGGTCTCATGGAGTTTCCTGATCCGCTCTTCTTGGCGCACGGCAGCCTCCTGCTGTCGCTGTGCCATCTTAGCTTGTTGTTGCACCACTCCAACGAATGTGGCCAACTGTTCACGAAGCTTTGGGTCTCCGCTTGCCCCAAATTGCACAGGGACCCCACTAGGTCCATCCCGTGCTGATCTCGTCGGAGATCGTCCACGTGACGCCATCGTATCCTGAAACACGACAACTTCCGTCAACATCCTCGACCTTTTAGGCCAAGTACAAACACGATGTTAATTACGGACACAATTTAGGCGAAAGTCACATAAGGGCGCCTATTCTCATCCCTTGGGTTTATGTTGTCGCGCGCCAACATGAACACACTTAGCTGAGAATAAACCACACCTTAAATCTACCTCTAACATCCTATTAGAGGCATAACCAATACACGACCCAATCGATTACTCTTTCGCCGCACATCACAGTCCTCGTCTCTCACGAGTTTACACTCCTAGGGTCTTTTTCCATCCTAGGGTTCCTTGAGTCCACTTAGACCGTTTCTACGCTCTGATACCACCTCAATCTGTCACGCCCCGCCGTGCCTTAGCACCAAATAGGTGGGAGGAAAACGCACGGGCACATGACCCAGATCCGCCGAACGGACAGAGTTTCCCCTGTACGTCCAAGGCGTCACAACCAGTATAATTCAAGAGGTTCCAAACAGGAACAGAATTCATACAGAGATTGCATAAGGAAAGCATCATAAACTACTATGCTATTACAAGCATTCGCAATACCACCATATATTACATTTTTTTGTTTCTTTTTCTTTGTTCAATCTTCCCAAATACAATCAATTTATTATTACATTTCCCTTCATTCGAATACCCCTAAACTACGGAGTAGAGGGTACTTCTATTCTGGTCACAGTGGTTAGGACGCTAACTATTGAGTTACGCCCTTCCCTCGCGCCGCCGCGCCGCTCACGTGAGGACCTGAAAAATAGTGGGGTGAGAACTATATAAAATAGTTCCCAGTGGGTAAGGCCACCCAAGAGAGGAGCTCGAACCACCAGGTCCAAAGGAAGCATACGAGCATGGGTTAGTACATATACATAACCATTAAGCATATAACTTTACAATATATGAAAGTAAACATGCTATGCTTCAACAAATGCGATAATGAAATCCATGCAATATAATTTAAACTGCTATTCCACTATCCATTTCATAACCAATCTGCTCCTAAGGTTCATTTACCTTAGCTAAGCCGTACTCGACTTGCCCTCGAGTTCAATATTAACGGGTTACCACCCTCCTAAGGTTTACTTACTTTAGTAAAACCTTAACCGACTCACTCTAGAGTCAAACACCTTGGGCCACCGCCCAACTAAGGTTTACTTATTTAGTCGAACCTTCACCGACTCACTCTTGAGTCATATATAACTATGCAACAATATTTACATGCTTAGTAAATAAACATAAAGGATGCAACCAAAATGAAACATAATTTATCATTCTCTCCTAGGTTCATCCTATATTCCACATTGACTAAGTTCTTTTACTTGTCATTTACTTATGGTTGCGGAATGGCCGTCGCACCATAGTTGTTTCAACATTCGAGGAGTGAAATCGTCACCTCCTATTCGAGTAGCGAAATCGTCGCATACTCGGGATAGCGAAATCGTCGCATACCCCCTTCGACACCGCCAATCCATGGCGCGGTAGCGAAATCGCGCACCCGGGATAGCAAAATCGTCGCACATCCATGTCGGCACCGCCAACTCGTGGCATGGTAGCGAAATCGTCGCATACCCGGGATAGCAAAATCGTCACACATCCCGTCTCAATATGACCAACCACTCATGGCATGGTAGCGAAATCGTCGCCTACCCGGGATAGCAAAATCGTCGCACATTCCCCCCTCGACACCGCCAATCCATGGCGCGGTAGCGAAATCGTCGCATACCCGGGATCGCGAAATCGTCGCCTATCCCATGTCGGCACCGCCAACTCGTGGCATGGTAGCGAAATCGTCGCATACCCGGGATAGCAAAATCGTCGCACATCCCGATATTCACATTACTTGCTTGCCAACCTAAGTCTCATGATCTTAGGTTCAAGTCACTAAGTCTCACCTATGTTTAATAACACTAGGTTTACTTTCTCATTCTCAACCTAGGTTCCATGACTCTAGGTTCCAATTTCATGTCCAACCTATGTTCAATAACACTAGGTTTCAATCTCGTGTCCAACCTATGTTCAATAACACTAGGTTCCAATAGTCTTGTTTAAGTGATCTCCCTATCACTATGTGCCACAACCTAGGCTCAATAACTCTAGGTTCGCATACATTCCAACCTATGTTCAATGACACTAGGTTCATTACACATTCAACCTATGTTTAATGACACTAGGTTTAACATGCATGCATCATCTCTCAAGTATAAATATACATTGTTATAAAATACTTAGATTCTTTACATGCAAGGTGAGCCCATGGCTCAAATCATTTGATATATAAATCTATGCCAACATGCACATTATAATTCTTTCTTATCCTAGTTGTCCATATCTAGGATTTTCCATTCACATGACCTCTAGCCCATTTTGGACCATGTCAAATTCTCTATCATGTAGAGAAACTAGCTCCCCGCTATGTTTCACATCTAGGCATACACATGTCCATTTGTAACAATGTGTTCCACATGCCTACAATTCCAATCCGTGGTAGTATGGTATTACACATCATATGATCTACTCATTCATACATATATACCATTTGCCAATTAACCTACCATTACATGCATCAAGTAAAATAATTATACTTTACTCTTTCAACATGGAAGTGACCTAATCACTTCGGTAAACACAAACCCACCTCACACTCTTCCGATTGCTTGTAGACACTTGCAATCGGGCTCTTTTCCTTGGCCTCAAGCTTGATCTTCAAGCTCCTAGCCCTAACACACATGAAGGATTCGTTAATCCGAGTCGAACTCATAACGATCTCATCTCTCCAAACCATTCGAAATGGAGTTGTCCCACATGTTCTACTAACCCCAAACTAGGGTTCTAGAGGGTTAAAACATTTTTAAAACCCTCCACAAGAAAATCCCTCTTTCAACCTAGGGTTTTCCAAAACTCATGGCAAAACCCGATATCTCTTGCTAATCTCTACAATTTGTAGCCTAGATTAGCCAAGGGTCTCCAAAAACTCATTTCCAAGCCTCAAATCCGAAACCCTAACAACCAAATCCAAGGACTTACCTCGGATCCGCGAGCTCACCAAGCCACCATGCATGCACGAGCTCGATCTTCACTCCTCCAAGCTTCCCAAGCTTGATCTCCACCAAGATCTTCACTTTGGAGGAGAAGAAAAAATGAAGAAGAGAAGAGAGGGAGAAGAGCCTCTCTCTCTATGTGTGTTGCTGTATTTTCAGAGGAGAAAGGGGGAGGGTCCCCCTATATGTAAGCCTTCCTCAGTGAAATTACTAATTTACCCTTCGAAAACAGCATTCTGCACACTGTATTCCGGTATACGGGTTGGCATACCGGTATACGGGTTGGCATACCGGTATACCCTGCGGAATTCCGCAGAACCCGCAAGCTGGTTTCACTGTTTCAAACCTCGCATACCGGTATCCCTCTTCGCATACCGGTATACTCCGAACATTTCCGAGAGCTGGGTTTCTCGGTCTCAACACAGCATTCCGGTATACCCCTTTCTCATACCGGTATACCATGCTCTAATTCCGGTATTCAATTTCACATACCGGAATCCCACTGCAGATTTCACAATTTCAGCAGTTCTAGCTTTCTAGAGTCCGTTTTCGCGCCTCATTTGCGCCGAAAACACTCGTACGAGTTCCAAACTTGGCTGTAGCCTCACGTATAGCCTCTCATGCTATTTTTCTACCGGAACTCCATAATTTGTAGAAGTTCGGTGTACTACAAGCTTGTTGTAGAAGATGAGAATGACGGCTACCTACAAGCTTTTAGGGTTTCTAAAATATATAATATGCTTAACCACATTTTAGAGACATCCCCACATCTTATTTATAGGTTTGGGAGCAATCCGAATTAGACTAGGATTGAAAACTGATTTTAAAAAGGTATAGAAGCAATTAGAATCAGATTAGGATTGAAAAACTAATTTTAAAAAGGTTTGAAAGCAATTAGAATCAGATTAGGATTGCAAAACTGATTTTAAAAAATCTGACATCTTATTTATAGATTTGGGAGACATTAGAATCAGAGCAGAATTGAAAAAACGCGGTTTGGAAAAAATCGTGACGGGTCAGGGTCCGGACCGCGGATACAGGGTCCGGACTTTGATATTCTCCAGGCGTATCATATTTCGGACCTTGACTCAGGGTCCGGACCCTCCCTGCGTGACAGCCAAGGAGGCGTACAGGTTCCGGATCTCGCACCAGGGTCCAGAACCTAAAACTTGGAAAACTTAATTTTTATATTTAAGTCAATTTTTATCTATTCTAATATCTTCCAAACACTTGTAAATGATCATAAATCACTATCAATATTATTTAAACTTACCAAGCATTGTGAATTCATACGTTGAGTCTTCGAGTCTTCAATCTTCGTTTTTTCTTCTTTGAACATTCAAGACTCCGACTCACTTCACGAAATATGCCAATATAAAATCCGTAACAATCTTTCCCTTTGGCAATTTCGTGACAAAACCCAAAATTACATAAAACACTCACAATGCTTAACTCTCCAAAAGAAAAATTAAAATTCATTGCCATCACCAAAACAATGAACTTCTTGCGTGAAAGATCCAAATAAAATCTAAAATTACAACTTTGTAACTCCTAAACAAACTTTATGACTTAGACATACTTGGAGTCTTGAAGTCTTCAAAGACCTGTTAAAGTTTCTTTCTCCACGAACAAAGTTTGTAAAAAAACAAAAAAAATTGAAATCTCTCTCTCCTCCTTTGTTCATGCGTCTAAGTTCTCTCTCCCCCTTTGTTCATGCGTCTAAGTTCAAAATCTTTCCCTAAATATCATCACCTCTCCCCCTTTGTTCATGTGTCTAAGTTCAAAATCTTTTCCTAAATATTATTTATAAAACTTTCAAAATCTCTCCTCTCTCCCCCTTTTTGTCAAAAATTGCCAAAAGAAAAACACCTAAAATAGAGAGAATTTTGAGAGAAATCAATAGAAACACAAGTTTAAAGCTTTTTCAATTGTGAAACCACTTGTGATAGAATGTCAAGCAATGTTAGTGCATGAGAAATATAAGTTCACATTGACTTCTTTCAATCCTTACTAATTTCATAAGAATTAAAAATTTTACTACACAATCAGTATGATGGAGATAAAATATTATACGATTTCTTAATTCATATATACTTCAAAAATAAATCATCAAAAATAATCTCAAGGCTAAAAAACTATCAAGATGTAACAGATTATGAGGATGGCTTATAGAGATTCACCAAATGACATAAATTCGTCGCATAAACGTTCAAATTTGAGATCAAGCAAATAATGCACCGGGGGGTGACTCTTTGAGCATCTTTTCAATATACCACCTTATAACTCCGATTTTTTTAAAAAATATGCACTCTTTTTCAACATTTTCGGTTATGTATTTAATATTCATGTGGTAACTTCACACACTTACCGGACGACCGGGGTGGTAGCTCTTTCCTACATGTGGTAGTAGTTTTCACACTCCCTTTGGGATGTAACTCGTTCCACATCTTTTAAGCTATTAGGAGCATTTTTCTTTTCCATTATATTTTATAATAACTCCCCCTCAATTAAGCAATCTCTTATTTGAAAGAAAATTTGACAAATTTTAGTCTATTAGCAAATTTCCATTCATCAAATTCAACACACACAATCGAGATAGGTAAAGTGCCTAAAGATCACACATGATTGCCTAAATTTGATGAATATAAGAGTTAAGAACTCCTATAATAAATTATCTTCATAAATAATAAAAATAAAGTAAAATTGATAATTCATATGAGATTAATTAGGAGTGAATGAAAGTGAACCTATTGATGTTCAAGACACTATTTAATGTTGTAATCATCCAATGAGCTTGAAATCAATAAATAAAAATCATAATAATGAAAGCACCAAAAGTGTAAAGCAATGATCAAACAAGATATGCAATAGAAACCGATCAATGCACTATACTAAGTCAAATCAAATTAAGACTTTAGACAAGAAAATATATCACCTTTCTGAATCCAAACTTGTCGAATTGTTGGTTGTCTTGGTTTATTGACGTTTGGTGCCGTTTGTTTTGACTTCCGATCAACCTTTGGTCTCCACTTTGCATTCGGTTTTGGAGAAGTTGGTTGTTGTGGCTTTGACTTTCGGTTGATATTCGCTACTCGACTCGATTGATGTTGCTTTTGAATCCGTGGAGGTTGTCGAGTGTTAGAGGATGCCAATTGATGTTTAGAAGATGCCGGTTGATGTTTCTTTCCTTTTCTAGGGCATGTCTTCTTGATGTGACCTTTATTTCCACATCTATGGCATGTTTTCTCTTTCACAGTTGTCGAGACTTTGGGAATAAAATTTTTTACTTTCTCAACAAATGTCCTTTCATATCCAACACCAAGTTTATCCGTTTGACCCAATCCGAGCATATCATCACGCTTTTTCGAACCGGAGGAAAATTTTTGTATGTCGGACTTGAGTTGATGGATTCGCTTAATTAAACCTTGGTTGGATGTATGAACTTCTTTGTATTGTTGCTCTAGAAAACCAATCTTTTCTTAACATGTTTTGACCATTGTTTCTGATTGGTCTAGCTTCTCCTTGACGATTTTGTTGCTCTTCAATACTGTGTCATGTTCATCCTCAAGAGCTTTAGTCATTGCTTTCAAGCTTTTGTTTTCGTCTTCAAGTTCAAGTAGGCGTTTTCTTAGCTTCTTGTTATGCGTAGCCATCTTCTTCGATTTAATGAGTAGTTGGTTGTAAGCAACGGCTAAGTCTTCATCGTCGGACTCCCCCTCATTCTCCCAATCATCGCTCGACGTCCCATGCAAGGAGGAAAAAAAAGGGTCAGAAATAATAGACGATAAACAAAAAGCTGAAGAGGAAGGTAAAGAAGTATGTGAGCATAAAGTTATAGCATCATTCTTTTTCTCTTCACTTGGGGTCGATTCATCCGAAGTAGAATCGTCCCAAGTTTTTACTTGCAAAGCCTTATTTTTATACGAATTTTTAGTGGGACAATCCGTGGAAATATGGCCGTAGCCTCTACACTTGTAGCATTAGATTTCTCCTTCAAATTTATCTTTTTCTTTAGAGGACTTTGCAAGTTTCTTCTCTTTAGAAGATTTAGAATTTGAAGATCCTTTAGAAGAAGGTTTTTGGTTGGAGGATGAAGTTTTGTTGTTTTGGTTCTTCCGAAACTTCCAACAAAACTTCTTCGTGAGAAGCGTCAATTGATATTCAAAATTCGCGAGAGAAATTTTTTCATCGGATTACGAGTCGTCATCTTCCTCTTTTGTAGATTTGAGTGCAACACCTGCACTTTTTGAAGAAGACTTGGAGGAAGAATGATTAGTAGGAAACATCATCTCATAAGTTTGTAAAGCACCTACTAATTCCTCAACTTTCATCTCATCCGAATGTTTGACGGTTTCAATTGCCGCAACCTTCGCTCTAAAGCGTTCCGGAAGAGTTCGCAAAATTCTTCTTACAACTTTGGGTTCCAAAATCTTCTCTCCTAAATTTGTGCATGTGTTTACTATATCTTGTAAACGAGTATAATACTCGGTAAAGGTTTCATGCTCCTCCATACAAATTGAGTCAAACTTGCTTGTTAGCATTTGAAGTTTTTGAACCTTTACCAAGCTTGTGCCCTCATGCGTAACTTGGAGAGTGTCCCAAATTTGTTTTGTCGTTTCACACGCCGAGACGCGTGAAAACTTAGTTTGAGTTAGGGCATTGAATAAAGCGTTTATACCCTTTCCATTGAAAGATGATAAATTAATTTCTTCTTTCGTCCACTTGTTTCTAGGTTTGGGGACATTAGCATTATCGACGATTTGAGTGGGATGAGTCCATCCAAATTCTATGGATTGCCACACTCGCTCATCGATGGCTATTAGAAAAGCTCTCATGCGAACTTTCAAATAAGCATAATTTGTGCCATCAAAGAGCGGAGGTCGATTAATGTTTCCACCCTCAGCCATAATAGAAAAATCTAGATCCCTCTCTGATACCAATTGTAGGTTATGGGGAACACTAGAATCTATCTAGATACTATCAATACCTAGAGGGGGGGTGAATAGGTATGACGGCCAAACCACAATACTCGATGCAATAAAATAAGTGCGGAAAATAAAAATCAGCACACCGAGATTTACGTGGGAAAACTCCAACTTGGAGAAAAACCCACGGGACCAACACGCGAAAAACAATCCACTAAGAATAAAAGATTACAAGGGATATATAAGAGACCACAGACACTAATAATAATAACTAGCCTAAATATTTTGAGCCGGTGGTTTAGGCCCAACAAGTTATTATTGTTAGCGGGTCGGATCGTTATAAGAAAATATTCGCAATTTCTACTACTTTTTAATTAATTAATTAAACAAATTAGATTTAAAAAATAGAGTGATTTAAAGAAGGCGTAAATCAGCTTTAAATTTTAAGTTTAGTTCATAATTTCAAACATAAATTTGTATTTAAATTCAAAATTTTAAATTAATTTAAAATTTTATTGTAGTAATTATGAATTTAAATTCTAATTTAAAATCAGGTTTTAAATTCAAACATTAAATCGAATATATATATTGAATTTATATATTCAAAAATTAGTGGTAAGAGAGAGAAGGCTTTTTCTGCAAATCAAAAATCGTTGCAACGAAATGAATTCACTACCGTAACTTTCTTGCAGTGCCAAAAGTCATGGTGAATTCAGTTTCCAGATTCAACGCATCAAAAGCACGGAAAAGCATAAAAATCAAAAGGGGGTCAAAAATTAGAAAATTATTTTTTTTGAAAAGGTCCCAATATTTTATTTACGAAATCAGGCGGAATCGCTGGGCCATACTTATGTGCAAACTGCATACACAATGAAGGACTGAGCAAGAAATATTTGGATTTTAGGGAGTTTTAAGCAATTTGCCAAAACCTATATAGAGGCAACTTAGGGTTTTAGAAACCCTAAACCCTTTCTTTCTCCCTCTCAAGTCCACAGATGGTGGCTACCCCTTCTCCCCACTTGCGCCGACACCTCATTAACGTTCGGCGATCACCCTTCGGCCACTAGAGCTCCAGCCAGTAGCCTCCCAAGTCCATCTCTCCACCTCTCTCTCTCACCCTCAAAGAGAGGTGACCCAAACTCTCTCTCATCTTGGTTGCACCACATCGGACCAATGCTGCCAGCCATTAGGAGGTCCGGCGACCCTCCTCCGATAGCCTCGGTGCCGCCAAGTTCTTCTCGAGCCTCGATTTGCTACCCTGAACCCAATCTATTGGAGCTCGGGTTGCAACACTAAGTCTGGCGCTACGACCGCTTTCTGCCATCGCTGCCGGCCCTTGTGGACCCCGAAGCACTCTTTAGTGCTGCCCTAAGGTCCCTGGCCATCCCATTGCTCAAGTCACCACCCTAAACCCGTGGGTGGCTTGAGGTAGGTTGCACCATCTCAAACATCGCCACTGCCACCAGTAGCTGCCTCCTTCAGACTTTCCTCATCGACTGCATACCTCTATGGCTGGTGTGCGCAACCCATAGCTGCCAGAACCCATAAGAGAGAAGCTCTGCTCAAGCCCTAGCCTGAGTTAGGGCTTATTTGTGGCCGACTCCCTGTTCCGACTTTTCCTAATGCCAGTGACCTCTGAAAGGCGAGCATGGTCCTCCTAAGGTGCTTAGGACATTTGCGCTCACCTTTGTTAATATCCAAGAGGCCCTAGTTTGGGATCCCACTGTGACGATCCCAAAGACCTTAAAAATTGCTGCTCTATCATGCCATGGGCCCTTTTTGGAAAGCGTTTTCAAAAAAACTTTTCATTTCGAGAACAGAGTATGCAAAAATTATTCTGAACCTCGGTGCGCTATATCGAACTTTACCAAATTGAATGAAGTTCGAAGAAAGTCGAAAATGACAAGTGTGGAACTGAGTTCCGAGAGTCTCGGAATGTTCGGGAGTGAGTTAGAGTCCCGAAAACCCAAAATCAGGATTTTTGGAGAAGTCGAACTGGAGCTGTTGAGCTCTCGGGTTCTGGACCCGAGATCTCGGATCCGGACCCTTGAGGTTCGAGTCCTGTGCCAAAGAGCAAGAATCCGGACCCGATGATGGGATCCGGACTTGAGCTGCGTGAGAGCAGGAACCTGCGCTCGGGTTCTGGACCTGGACATGGGGTCCGGACCCGACCAGCTAAGAAATGAGCTAGCTGCTCTCGGGTTTAGGACCTAGACATGGGGTCCGAACCCGGCCTGCATAGTCTGCTGTAAAGAAGGTGGCTTTGGATCCGGACCCCACTCATAGGTTCCGGACCCGAAAGCTGTAGAATGCCTGAAATGAGGGCATTTTGGTAATTTCGCGTAAGGGGTGTTATTAGAGGGCTGAGGCAGCTTCCCTCTTCGTTCTCCTTCTTCTTCCTCACTTTCCTCTCCCTCTCCCTCACTTTCTCTCTCTATAGAGCTCTCCAAAACTTGGAGGGAAGGTGGATTTGATCTTGGAGAAAGATTCCAAAGTGGAAAAGGAGCTTCTTGGTGCAAGAAGAAGCTAAGAAAGCTCAGGTTAAAGGTGAGTTCTTGTGATTTAGGATTTAAACCTTGGATTTGATCCTTGATTTTGAGATTTTTAAAAACCCTAGACAATCTAGACTACAAATGATGGAGATTGGCCAAGAAATTTTCGGTTTCTACATGCATGCATGTAAACCTTAGGTAGAATTGGGGCTTTTGCCATGAAAGGTTTTAAAACTATTTGGACCTTCGAAAATTACAATTTAGGCATAGAAAATTATGTGCGAATACTTGATTTCATCGAAGGAAATAGGTTTAGGGTTCATAATGGGTAACGAACCATTTTGCTTATGTTAGGGCAAGAAGCTTGGGTTGAAGCAAGAACTCAAGGCAAAGAGGCCTAAGAGCTTGGGAAAAATCAACCATTTGGAAGCTCTTGAGGTGGGTTTGTGTTGCACCGAAGTGATTAGGTCACTTTCATATCTAGGGTAAAATAACCATCATGAATAAATGGTAAAATAGTATGAAATCCTAGAATTTTGGTGTACATATGTGACGCCCCATCTTCCCAGGGGGTCACCCATCCTAGGACTACTCCCGTCCTAACACGCTTAACTCTCTCAACCTCTTCGGCCTAGCCACCGTCGAAAATGCTTAAGCCGGGTTGAGAGTTTTTGCCCTATTATATCTCATATATAGGACTAATCTGGGGTCTCACAATCTCCCCCCCTTTAAGCCCTGACGTCCTCGTCAGGCTCAGACACACAAGTACCAGGCGATGTGAGACTCGTCTCGCTAGCCTAAACCGACTTTGTGGTGAGCCGCGCTCCACCCATAACAGTCAACAGCACGAGAGCCTCGCTCTCCCCGCTGTACACCTGGCTCAGCCGAGACTCATCTCACACTTCCGGCTGGTAATTGGCTCTGATACCAACTGTGACGCCCCAACTTCCCAGGGGGTCACCCATCCTAGGACTACTCCCGTCCTAGCACGCTTAACTCTCTCAACCTCTTCGGCCTAGCCACCGTCGAAAATGCTTAAGCCGGGTTGAGAGTTTTTGCCCTATTATATCTCATATATAGGACTAATCTGGGGTCTCACAACATATTTGCAAAAATTGTATGTTTGAGTAATTTGAGCCATGAGCTCACTTTGCATGTAAGCAAAATGAAGTATTCTTGATCTTACATACTCGAGACATATTGCATGTGTAAACCTTATCATGATATGTGAACATCATGCTTAGTTATGAGACTACTTGCATGAGTTGCATGTGATTGGTGCATTCTCTAGAGATAAAAGAGAAGGTGAATGATGAACTTAGTGAACCTAGTGTCATTGAACATAGGTTGGAAACAATGATATGAACCTAGTGTCATTGAACATAGGTTGGAAACAATGGTATGAACCTAGTGTCATTGAATATAGGTTGGAAATGATGTTGTGAACCTAGCGTCATTAAACCTAAGTGACAAATTGGAAAATGTGAACCAATAGAGGTATGCGGCGATTCCGCTACCCCGAACAAAGAGATGGCGATTCCACTTTTTAGAGGTTGGGACTATAAAGGGGATGGCGATTCTATTGCCCGGTGCCCAACGCTATGCGGCAATTCCGCAAGTGCTTACGAATGGGTTGGTGGAGTGGCGATTCAACACCAATGCCATAGCAAGGTGGCGATTCCGCATGAATTGTAATACGGATTGGTGGAGTGGCGATTCCAACACCAATGTCTAAACCAGACAAAATGGACTAGAGGGATAGAAATTATGGAATGAACCTAGGAGAAAATAAAAGATGTCATTTACTTAGGTTGCATCCATTCATGTTTATATTCAAGCATGTAATTATAGTGTGCATGGTTACTTATTGACTAACCTATATTTATGTTGTTTTCTTTAGACCTGGTGGGTTGAGTTTCTCCCTTGGGTGGCCTTACCAATTGGAAACTATGTTTATAGTTCTCACCCCACGTTTTTCAGATCTTTCCACGAGTGAGGCGGCGGAGAGAGGCAAGGGCATGGCGTGAATAGATAGCGGCCCTTCCCATTTTGGACATGTACCTAGATACACCCCAAGTTTTGGACTTTAACTATAGGGGTCATGTAAAGCAAGTGCAAGCAAATTGTAAATTCCATTTTTTGGAACTCATTGTATGGAATTAACGAAATAAAAAATTCAGTATTTATAAATGTGAAAATTGTGATGTAATAGAAGTAGTGACTTCTTATTTCGATGCTTCCCTTGTGCAACTCGTGTACTCGGTTCCAAGTTGGAACATCATGTGAATGCGTGTATTGTGACGCCTTGGGAGGATAGGAAAAAAACTCTGTTTGTTCGGCGGGTCTGGTGCACGTGCCCGTGCGGCTTGTCCTTTCCACCTAGCTGGTGTTAAGGCATGGTGGGGCGTGACAGACTGAGGTGGTATCAGAGAGTAGAAACGGTCTAGGTAGACCTAAGAGACCCTAGGATGGGAAGACCCTAAGAACTTAGGCTCATTAGTGACGAGACTTATTGTATGTGGCGAAGGTGGGACCGAGTGGGTCAAGTTATGCATGTCTCTAATTGAGTACTAGAGATAATTTCAAGGTGTGTTTTATTCTTCGACAAGGGTGTTCATATTGGCGGCCGACAACATAAAACCAAGGGAGGAGAATAAATGCCTTGGATTACTTTCGCCTAGATTGGGTTCGCAGCTATGTTTGTTGAATGATATTATGATCGACCTTGAAGGTCATGATATTGACCAAGGTCGTTATGTTTCAGAAGAAAATGGTTCACGATAAGCCTTCAACTAGGGCTAGGCTCGACGAGTCGAGCGCGGACCCCGAGCAATCCGGGGTGGGAAAAGATCAGAGTCTTCGCGACTAGTTGACGGAGTTGATGGGTGTTGTTCGGCGACAGGCCGAAGCAATGCAACGACAAGAGGAGCAGATTAAGAAGCTCCAAGATAAGGCCGCACAGCGAGCGGCCGCGGCTAGTGAGGAACAGCAGCGGGCACCCCCGGCCTCTGCCCCGGTTGTGGTAGAGGGGGTGGCGACGGTGCCGGGCATGGCGCCACCTGCACCACCGATGGTTGCCGCGGGATAGGGTACACCTACGCCCGATTCCTTGGCAGCGGATGCGGAGAGAGAGCGAGCACTCACGGCCCTCATGACGTTCAAAAAGTTTAACCCGCCTACCTTCGATGGGAAGAATGTGGATCCATAAGTCGTGGAGACGTGGATCAACTGCATGGAAATGCTCTTCGAGGACTTGTATACCTTGGAGAGGGATAAAGTACACCTTGCCGCTCATTGCTTGGAGCGATCGGCGAAGGTGTGGTGGAAGGGGGTCAAGCGGGACTGACCCTCTCACCTTCCGCCACCATCGTGGGACGAGTTTCGGGGAATGGTGTTCGCCACCTACTTTCCCGACAGCGAGAAAAGGAAACTTCAAGAAAGGTTCCGAAAGTTGAAGCAGGGGAACTGCACCGTGAGCGAATACGAGTGAGAGTTCTTATATATTATAAACTGTGTTCCGCACGTTGTCTGCGGGGAGCTAGATAAGGTCGATTGCTTCGTTCGCGGACTTTGACCAGAAATCTTTAGAGCGGTCCACACCTTCAAGTTACAAACCTTTGCGGAGGTATTGGATCGGGCCCTATGGGTGGAACACGGGAACGCTGTGGCTCGCGAGAAGCGCGAGTTATTTGAAAAGGAAAAGGAGAAAGATAAGGACAAGGGAAAGAAGTGCCCTTCGGGTGGCTCCGGTGGTTAGTCTAGTTCCAAACGACCCCCGAAGCACCCGCAGTCGCAAGCTCGTTTCCGAGGGTCACAGCCGAGCCGACCCTTGGAAGGTCCCAATCTGCAGCGGCCCTCACAAGTCCAACCAGTGTGAATACTGTGAGGGCCGGTGCTTCAAGTGCGGGCAGCCGGGGCACATACGGTTTGATTGCCCATTGGGAGATGACCGAGCACCGTCGGCGGCTTCGACATTTTTATCGCCGAGGCAGCTTGTGGGCATCCCACAGGCGGCGATGCCGGCAGGCCGTGCACCACCGCCGAGATGAGCCGAGGGACAGCGACCGGCGCCGAGTGGCCGCGTGTTTGCCTTACAGGTGGAGAAACCTACTGCCCTGGAGGATGTCGTGGTAGGTCGTGGCAGGTATCGTGTTGATTAATAGCATTCGAAGCAGAGCTTTGTTTGATACTAGAGCATCTCATTCATTTATTGCTCGATCGTTTGCCACTGCACACGAATTAAACATAGTAGAAACTCCGCATGTTAAATGGGTTCAAGTGTCCAAACATACTTTCTGCATCCATTATGTGTGTTTGCATTGCCCCGTGAGTATTGGGGATTGGATTATGCGGGCTGATTTGCTGGTGTTGAACCAGATAGTCGAGTATGACCTAATCCTAGGAATGGATTGGCTCTCTAGATATCACGCTACTATTGATTGTGAGAGCCGTGTGGTGACATATAGAGAACCCGGTCACGAGGAGTTCGTGTACTATGGGTGCAAGAGTTCGCTCTTCGCCACAATGGTGTCTACGTCACAAGCAAGGAAGCTCATCGCTAGTGGGTGCATTGCTTACTTGGCAATGGTAGTGGATGACCAAAAGATGGGGCTCGAGGATATCCCCGTGGTCCGAGAGTTTTCGAATGTATTTCCGACGGAGTTGCCCGGAATGCCACCGGATCGGGAGATTGAGTTCGTGATCGATCTACTCACGGGGACAGCACCGATTTTTAAAGCTCCGTGCTGAATGGCACCGGCAGAGTTGAAGGAATTAAAAGCTCAGTTACAGGATTTGTTGGATAAAGGCTTCATTAAACCAAGTGTATCACCTTGGGGAGCCCTTGTGCTGTTTGTGCATAAGAAGGACGGTTCGCTACGGTTATGTGTGGACTATCGTGAGTTAAACAAGGTCACCGTCAAGAATAAGTACCCGTTACCCCGTATTGATGACTTGTTCAGTTACAACGGTCTCGGGTGTACTCGAAGATAGATTTACAGTCCGGCTACCGTCAGTTGAAGATTAAGCCGGAAGATGTGCATAAGACCGCGTTTAGGATGCGGTATGGACACTACGAATTCACGGTTATGCCTTTCAGGTTCACGAATGCCCCGGCTGCGTTCATGGACTTGATGAACTGTGTGTTCAAACCACTATTGGATCAATTTGTGGTAGTGTTCATTGATGACATACTTGTTTATTTCCGGAATGACGAGGAACATAAAGAGCATTTGAGAATTGTGCTACAAGTTCTTCGGGAGAACAAGTTGTTTGCAAAGTTGAAGAAGTGCGAATTTTAGATTCGCGAGGTCGCTTTCTTGGGTCATGTGATTTCCGAGAGCGGAGTATCTGTGGACCTTAAGAAAGTGGAGGCAATTAGAGATTGACCTCGACCGACCAATGTTTCCGAGGTGCGAAGCTTTCTTGGTCTTGCGGGGTATTATCGACGGTTTGTGGAGGGGTTCTCAAAAATCTCCAGTCCACTAACTCGTCTTACCCATAAGGGAACGAAGTTCATGTGGAGCGAGGAATGCGACCAAAGCTTCAAGGAGCTAAAGGATAGGTTGACTTCAGCTCCGGTTCTCGCCTTGCCGATTGCAGGGGAGAGCTTTGTGATGTGTAGTGAAGCATCATGGCATGATCTTGGGTGTGTACTTATGCAACGGGGGCAAGTAATTGCTTATGCCTCTCGTCAGTTAAAAAGCTATAAGCAAAACTATCCCACCCATGATTTAGAGCTTGTCGCGGTGGTCTTCGCACTAAAGTTGTGGAGACACTACTTGTACGGAGAACATTGTGAGGTGTACACGGACCATAAGAGTTTGAAGTACGTATTCACTCAAAAGGAGTTGAATTTGAGGCAACGAAGATGGTTGAAATTATTAAAGGATTATGATCTCACCATCTTATACCATCCGGGTAGAGCCAATGTAGTGGCTGACGCGCTCAGCCGAAAATTAGTGGAGAACCTTACGATGACGATGACAGCGCAACCACAACTAATCAAGGAGATGTGGCAGTTCGACTTGGAGGTCGTGGCTCTGGACATTCCCGCTACACTTATGAGCCTCGAATTACTGCCGACCTTGTTGGAACGGATAAAGAAAAAGCAATCCTTGGATCTGGAGTTCCAAAAGGTGCAGAGCAACATCAAGGGCGGGCGTGCCGAAGACTTCCATGTGGACTCGGAGGGTACAATTCGATTCAGAAATTGTTTGTGTGTACCTAAAGACGAGAAAATCTGTGGGGAGATTTTGAAAGAAGCTCATACCTCCCCATATGCGATTCATCTGGGCGGCACCAAAATGCATAAAAATCTAAAAGCATATTATTGGTGGCCAGGGATGAAGCAAGATGTTGGACGCTTCGTGGCGCAATGTTTGGTATGCCAGCAAGTGAAAGCCGAGCGTCACATCCTGGCGAAAAAATTGCAAAGTCTGCCTATTCCGGTTTGGAAGTGGAAAAACATAGCGATGGATTTCATTGTGGGTCTACCTCGATCACAAGGTGGTCACGATGCGATTTGGGTGGTGGTAGATCAGTTGAATAAGTCGGCACACTTTTTGCCGATCCACACCACTTGGTCGGGAGACAAGTTAGCGCAAGTGTATTTGGATGAGATTGTGCGCTTGCACGGGGTCCCGACGTCAATAGTTTCGAATCGAGACCCCTGTTTTGTATCTTATTTTTGGAAGAGTTTGCATGAAGCACTTAGCACACGGCTCGATTTTAGCACAATATTTCATCCTCAAACTGATGGTCAATCAGAAAGGACAATTCAGATCTTGGAGGATATGTTGCGAGCGTGTATATTGGATTTTAAAGGTGCGCGGCCTACCTATTTGCCGATGGCTGAGTTTGCTTATAACAATAGCTATCAATCTAGCATCGGTATGACACCCTTTGAGACTTTATATGGAAGAAAGTGCCGATCTCCTATTCATTGGAGTGAGGTCGGCGAGAGAAGGGTCCTGGGACCGAATGTATTACGTGAAGTGGAGGAAAAAGTTCGCTTGGCACGTGAACGATTAGCGACAGCGCAATCGAGGCAAAAAAGCTATGCGGATAAGCGCCGGCGAGAATTGAAATTCGCGGTAGGTGACCGTGTGTTTTTGAAAGTGTCACCCATGAGAGGGGTGAAGCGTTTTGGTGTTCGGGGCAAATTAAGCCCCCGATACATTGGACTGTATGAGATATTGGAGCGCGTGGGGACTTTGGCATATTGGCTTGCCCTGCCGCCAAAACTTACGGGAATACACAATGTGTTTCATGTGTCGGCACTCCGCAAGTATGTTCATGACCGAGCGCATGTTCTGGAATATGTGCCAATTGAGCTTCAATAGGATATGACTTATGAGGAGTTTCCTTTGTGTATCTTGGATCGCGAGGAGAAGAAACTGCGGAATCATTCCATTCCATATGTAAAGGTGCAATGGACGAATCACGAGGAGCGTGAAGCCACATGGGAACTGGAAAGCTTGATGAAAGAGAGTTTTCCTCTTCGCTGAGCCCAGCTGAGGTATGATTTTAGTTTCGCGGCCGAAGGTGGTGCGGATTGCGCCGCAGCCGGCGCCGCCGCCGCCACCCCCTCCGCCGCACCTGAGGCAGAGGCCGGGGGTGCACTCAGTCTCTCCTTCCTAGCCGCAGCCGCTTGCTGCGCCAAGGAGTCATGGAGTTTCTTGATCTCCTCCTCTTGGCGTTGCATGGTTTTGGCCTACCGCCGAACAACGCCCATCAACTCCGTCAATTGCTCACGAAGATTCTGATCTTCGCCCACCCCGGATTGCTCGGGGTCCGCGCTCGACTCATTGAGCCTAGCCTTAGTCGAAGGCTTAACGTGCCAATACCCGATTTCTCGGCGACTGATGCGTAGAGGGAGCGAGCTCTCGCGACCCTCATGACTTTCAAGAAGTTTAGTCCGCCTAGTTTCGACGGGAAGAATGTGGACCCGTGGGTCGTGGAGACATGGGTCGATTCGATGAAAATGCTCTTCGAGGATCTGTATACTTTAGAGAGGGACAAGGTCCACCTTGCCGCTCATTGTTTGGAGCGGTCAGCAAAGGTGTGGTGGAAGGGGGTCAAGCGAGACCGACTCTCTAGCCTTCCGCCACCGACTTGGGAGGAGTTTCGGGGGTTGGCGTTCGCCACCTACTTCCCCGATAGTGAAAAGAGAAAGCTCCAAGAAAGGTTCCAAAATTTGAAGCAAGGGAACCGCACCGTGCGCGATTATGAGCGGGAGTTCTCGTATGTTATCAACTGTGTTCCGCACGTTGTCCGCAGAGAGTTGAACAAGGTCGATTGTTTCGTGCGCGGATTTCGACCAGAGATCTTCAGGGCGGTTCATGCCTTCAAGTTGTAGACCTTTGCGGAGGTCTTGGACCGTGCCCTTTGGGTGGAGCACGGGAATGCTTGTGTGTGCGAGGAGCGCGAATTCTGGGAGAAGGAGAAGGAGAAGGACAAAGATAAAGGAAAGAAGCGCCCGTCGGGTGGCTCGGGTGGTCAATCCAGCTCTAAGCGACCCCCGAGGCACCCACAGTCGCAAAACCTCTCGAGTGTCTCAGCCAAGCCGACCCTTGAGCCGGTGCCCAATCTGCAGCAGCCCCCACAAGCCAAACTAGTGCGACTACCGTGAGGGCCAGTGCTTCAAGTGCGGGCAGCCGGGACACATGCGGTTTGATTGCCCGTTGGGTGATGACCGCGCACCGTCTGTGGCATCGACATTTGCATCGCTAAGACAGCTTGCGGGTATCCCACCCGCGGCGATGCCGGCAGGACGAGCACCACCGCCGAGACCGGCTGAGGGACAGCGACCGGCACCAAGCGGCTGCATGTTTGCCTCGCAAGTGGAGGAGCCTACTGCCCCAGAGGATGTCATGGCAGGTATTGTCTTAATAAATGGCATTCGATGTAGAGCTCTATTTGATACCGGAGCATTGCATTCATTCATTGCTCGATCATTTGCGAATGCACATGGATTGAAAGTAGTAGAGGCCACAGATGCGTGGCGGGTTCAAGCACCCGAGCATACTTTTTTGCATTCATCATGCATGCCTGTATTGCCCCGTGAGGATTGGGGATTGGATTATACCGCAGATTTGCTAGTATTGAACCACATGGCCGAGTATGACTTGATTCTCAGAATGGATTGGCTCTCTCGATATCACGCTACTATTGATTGTGAGAGCGGTGTGATGAAGTTTAGGGAACCCGGTCACAAGGAGTTTGTGTATCATGGGTGCAAGAGTTCGCTCTTTGCGTCGATGGTGTCCACGTCGCAAGCAAGAAAGCTCATTGCTAGCGGTTGCATTTCCTACTTGGCGATGGTAGTGGATGACCGAAAGGAGGTGTTGGGGCTCGAGGACATTTTCTTGGTCCGAGAGTTCCCGGATGTATTTTCGGCGGAATTACCCGGAATGCCACCGGATCGGGAGGTTGAGTTTGTGATAGACCTACTCTCGGAGACAGTACCGATTTCTAAGGCTCCGTACCGAATGGCACCGACGGAGTTGAAGGAGCTGAAAGCGCAACTGCAGGATTTGTTGGACAAGGGCTTCATAAAGCCAAGTTTATCACCTTGGGGAGCCCCTGTCCTATTTGTGCGTAAGAAGGATGGTTCACTACGGTTATGTGTGGACTACCGTGAGTTGAATAAGGTGACCGTCAAAAATAAGTATCCGTTACCCCGTATTGATGACTTGTTTGATCAGTTACAAGGTGTCTTGGATGTATTCAAAGATAGATTTGCAGTCTGGCTATCATCAGTTGAAGATTAAGCCGGAAGATGTGCATAAGACCGCATTTAGGATGCGGTATGGATACAATGAATTCACGGTTATGCTATTTGGGCTTACGAACCCCCCGGCGGCGTTCATGGACTTAATGAACCGTGTGTTTAAACCACTATTGGAACAATTCATGGTGGTGTTCATCAATGATATTCTTGTGTACTCCCGCAGTGACGAGGAACATAAAGAGCATCTGTGGATTGTGCTACAAGTTCTTCGGGAGAACAAGTTGTTTGCGAAGTTGAAGAAATGCGAATTTTGGATTCGCGAGGTCGCTTTCTTGGGTCATGTGATTTCCAAGAGCGGAGTATCGATGGACCCTAAGAAAGTTAAGGCAATCAAGGATTTGCCTCGCCTGACCAATGTCACGGAAGTGCGAAGTTTCTTGGGCCTTGCGGGGTACTATCGACGGTTCGTGGAGAAATTTTCGAAAATCTCTAGTCCACTAACTAGTCTTACCCGCAAGGGAGCCAAGAATGTGTGGAGAGAGGAATGCGACCAAAGCTTTAAAGAGCTAGAGGAGCGGTTGACTTCTGCTCCGGTTCTTACCTTGCCGATTGCGGGGGAGAGTTTTGCGGTGTATAGTGATGCATCATGGCGTGGTCTTGGGTGTGTACTTATACAGCGAGGGCAAGTGATTGCTTATGCCTCTCGTCAATTGAAAAGTTATGAGCAGAATTACCCCACCCATGACCTAGAGCTTGCCGCGGTGGTCTTCACGCTTAAACTGTGGAGACACTACTTGTATGGAGAACGTTGTGAGGTGTACACGGATCACAAAAGCCTTAAGTACCTTTTTACTCCAAAGGAGTTGAATTTGAGGCAGCGGCAATGATGCAGAACGGGCCTGAACCTATGTTGATTGGATTAAACCGATTTAGTTCATCATTTTTTTAAAATTAGATTAGATTAGTTGAGAATATCTTTTCATTAGTTAATTGAGGATTTTTAGTTATCCTCTTATTTGGTTTTATTTGTATTTGTTTTTAGATTTTTATTGTTTAGTTAATGTCTAGATAAGGTTGTTTTAGTTGGTTATTTAGGATAAGATCCCATTCGAAGTTGGTTATGTGTATCTGAGGCTAAGGATATTATAAATAAGGTATAGATCTTCATTGTATAAGAAGACGATGATATTATTAAATTAATGAAGATGATTCGGAGTTTTGGTGCACGAGCAATCTTTTTCCTTCGCGAATGCGTCGCCCTGGAGTGAGTCTAGTCCCGAAGTGAGTTCGGTTTAGGAGTGAGTCCTGATTATCTTTTCAATTTTTTTCTTTTTCTATTTTTTGAACTTTTCTATTTTCTTTAATTTTCATTTTTTAATTACGAAAATTTTAAAAAATATTTCAAATATTTTTTTAAATTTCGAGAAAAAACTTTTAAAATCATAAATTATATTTTAAAACCTTCTAAAACGTCGGACCCTATATCCCGTCCTACATTAGATTTGGTATCAGAGCCTAGGCTATTTGACGGTTCTGTTTCGTCAAAAGTTTTGGGCTTGTTAAAAAAATAGGATGAAAATTAGAAAGGGTGAGAAAAAAAGTATTATAAAAAAAAAGTGAAAGGGAAGTGTGGGAGAAAAAAAAAAGTAGAAAAAAGGTATGGATGCAAAAGAATGTCTTAAACAAGTTTTTTAGAAGTATGGCAGAAGAAAATGAATTCATATTGACTTATTGAAAGAAATATGTGAGATGATAATAGTCGAGTTTGATGAGTGGTTGTATGATCAGAGATCCTATTTTGAGAGAAAAAGAAACGACATCCGGATAGAAGTACTAGATGATTTGAGATGGTGGTATAGAGAAAGGCAAATATCTCATCTCGATTTTAAGATAATATTTTTGGAGGAAGAAAAAAAAAAGGTTAAAAGATATTGAAGATGGTGCTAAAATTGCTGAAAATGATTTTCGATGGATGGGTAAGGTCAGAGATGAATATCGATGGATCCAATTAAAAGTTCAACTGGAGACCCTAATTGCTCAACAAAGTACGCCACTTATAGCACAGTTGGGAGTCGACAATTCTGATCCAGTTCCATCCACGCCATCTGATTGCGAAGAAATTCCAGATGTGGCCGAGCCCGAGTTCGATTTAGAAAATCAAGAGTTGATTCATGAAGACAAGGTAGATGAGCGTGTTGAAAAGGAAAAGCTACAGATCACGTTACCCACATTGCCCCAGCAATATGAGCCCTTCATACGTGAGCTTCTAATTGTACTGAAACCACTTTTCTCCTTAATATCAATTCTTATGAAGCCTCACCGATTTATCAGTCATTCCTACATCAACATCAAGCCGGAAACTCGAAGGATACAGGTTGTTCGACATGCAGGCATTGTGCTGCATCACTTCATTCTGCACACTTAGTTGTTTCCTATTACTTTACAAATCCAACTAATCTCGAGGACGAGATCATGCGCAGTGGAAGCGAATGATGCAGAACGGGCCTGAACCTATGTTGATTGGATTAAACCGATTTAGTTCATCATTTTTTTAAGTTAGATTAGATTAGTTGAGAATATCTTTTCGTTAGTTAAATGAGGATTTTTAGTTATCCTCTTATTTGGTTTTATTTGTATTTGTTTTTAGATTTTTATTGTTTAGTTAATATCTAGATAAGATTGTTTTAGTTGGTTATTTAGGATAAGATCTAATTCAAAGTTGGTTATGTGTATCTAAGGCTAAGGATATTATAAATAAGGTATAGATCTCATTGTATAAGAAGACGATGATATTATTAAATTAATAATGATGAATTTTGCTGCAATCATTGAGATGTATTCTCTAATTTCCTTCGCATTTATGCGTCGACCGGAGTGAGTCCGTAGGAGCGAGTCCCTTTATCTACCTTTCTTTCTTCCCTATCACCTACATTCGTCGCCGCCAAGCGCCACCCGCCGTCAACGTCATTGCTGCAACCACAACCACCATCACTTGGAGTTGCGATTGCCTGCTGCGTAACGCCGCCACCCCGTCATGACGCCCCGTTCCCGCCTGCAGCCATCTTCTCCACCGCTTTGCCTCACCACTACCGATTGCTGTGCTCGAGCCACCTCCCGATCATTCTGACGTCAAGATCAAATCGATGCCATTTCGCTTGCCTATTGAACACCGCCACCTTTTTCCTTTTAGCCTTTTAATTATCTTGTCTTAGTTTTCATAACTCCTGAATAACCACCCATTGCTTTGTGCCCATAGGTGATGACCAAGGAGAGGTATGGATCCGATTGATTAAGAACGGACGGTCCTATTTCGTTTGGAGTTACTAATATCGCCTACAGAGCATTGAAAGGTTAGATCGACCATCCCTAGTTTCTTAATTAATTTTAGCCAATGTGGTGGCCGATGTGCTCAGTCGAAAATCCATGAAAAACTTCGCAATTGAAATGACGGTGCAGATGTCGTTGATTAAGGAAATGTGCCGGTTTGACTTGGAGGTCGTAGCTCCGGACATTTCTGCTACGCTTATGAGTCTCAAGATCTGGCCGACCTTGTTGGAGCGGATAAAGGAGAACCAATTCCTTGATCCGAAACTCCAAAAGGTGCGGAGTAACATCGAGGGCGGGCGTGCCGGTGACTTTCATGTGGACTCGGAGGGCACCATTCGATTCCAAAATCGTTTGTGTGTGCCTAAAAACGAAGAGATCCGTGGGGAGATTTTGAAGGAAGCTCACACCTTCCCGTATGCGATTCATCCGGGCAGCACCAAAATATACAAAGATCTCAAAGTGCATTATTGGTGGCCGGGGATGAAGCATGATGTTGGACTCTTTGTAGCGCAATGCTTGGTGTGTCAACAAGTAAAGGCCGAGCGTCGCTTTTCGGCGGAAAAGTTACAAAATTTACCTATTCCGGTATGAAAGTGGGAGGATATAGCGATGGATTTTGTTGTGGGCTTACCTCGATCGCAAGGTGGCCACAATGCAATCTGGGTAGTGGTGGACCGTTTGACCAAATGGGCTCACTTTTTGCCGATCCACACCACTTGGTCGGGAGACAAACTTGCACAAGTCTATTTGGATGAGATTGTGCGGTTGCACGGGGTCCCAGTGTCGATTATTTCGGATCGAGACATTCGTTTTACATCGCATTTTTGAAAGAGCTTGCAAGAAGCTTTGGGTACCCGGCTCGAGTTTAGTACAATATTTCATCCTCAAACTGATGGTCAATCAGAAAGGACAATTCAGATCTTGGAGGATATGCGACGAGCGTGTGTGTTGGACTTCAAGAGTGCGTGGCCTATGTTTGTGCCGATGGCTGAGTTCGCCTATAATAATAGCTATCAATCTAGCCTCGGCATGGCGCTCTTTGAGGCCCTGTATGGAAAGAAGTGCCGATCCCCTATCCATTGGGGTGAAGTCGGCAAGAGACGGGTCTTAGAACCGGATGTGTTGCGCGAAGCGGAAGAGAAAGTCTGCTTGATACGTGAACGGTTGGCGGCGGCGTAATCAAGGCAAAAGAGCTATGTTGACAAGCGCCGGCGAGAGTTGGAATTCGCGGTAGGCGACCGCGTATTCTTCAAGGTATCACCCATGAGAAGGGTGAAACATTTTGGTGTTCGGGGTAAGCTAAGTCCTCGATACATTTGGCCTTACGAGATTTTGGAGCGCATGGAAACTTTAGCGTATCGGCTTGCCCTACCGCCAAAGCTTGCGAGGATACACAATGTGTTCCATGTATCAATCCTCCGCAAGTATGTGCATGATCCAGCACATGTCCTCGAATATGTACCGATTGAGCTACAAGAGGTATGACGTATGAAGAGTTTCCCTTGTGCATCTTGGATTGTGAGGAGAAGAAACTGCGGAATCGTTCCAATCCCTATGTAAAAGTGCAATGGACGAATCACGAGGAGTGTGAAGCCACATAGGAGTTGGAAAGCTCTATGAGGGAGCATTTTTCCTACCTCTTCGCTGAGCCCAGCTGAGGTATGATTTTAGTTTCGCAGCCGAAACCTTTTTAAGGGGGGAGGAATGTAGTATTCTGAACTTCAGTACGCTATACTGAACTTTACCAAAATAGATAAAGTTTGGAGAAAGTCAATTATGACAAGTGTGGAAATGTGTTCCGAGAGTCTCGGAACGTTCGGGAGTGAGAAAGAGTCCTGAAAACCAAAAATTAGATACTGAACTTTACCAAAATAGATAAAGTTTGGAGAAAGTCAATTATGACAAGTGTGGAAATGTGTTCCGAGAGTCTCGGAACGTTCGGGAGTGAGAAAGAGTCCTGAAAACCAAAAATTAGAATTTTTGGTAAAGTCGAACCTGAGCTACACTGCTCTCGGTTTCCGGACCCGAGAAGCCGGATCCGGATCCGGACTCTTCAGGTTCGAGTCATGTGTTGAAAGAGCAAGAATCCGAACCTGGGCATGGGATCCGGACTCGAGCTGCGTGAGAGCTGAGGGCTGCTCTCGGATTCCGGAACCGGGAATGGGGTCCGGACCCGACCAGCAGAAATTGAGCTAATTGCTCTCGAATTCCGGACCCGGCCATGGAGTCCGAACCCGGCCTGCGCAGATTGTTCAGTGGAAGGTGGCTTTGGATCCGGACCCGAAGTATGCAGAATGCTGAAATAGGGGCAGTTTGGTAATTTCATGGTGAAGAGGCTATGTAGGAAGGCTGGGGGCCTTCTCTCCTCACTTCCCCTTCATCTTCCTCACTTCCCTCTCCCTCTCCCTCACTTTCTCTCTCTAGAGATCTCTCCAAAGTTTGGAGAAGTGGTGGATTGGAGCTTAGAAAAGGGTTTCCAAGGTGCAAAGGAGCTTCTTGGTGCAAGAAGAAGCTTGGGAGCTAGGACTTTGAGGTGAGTTCTTGTGATTTAGGATTTAAACCTTAGATTTGATTCTTTGTTTTGAGGTTTTTGGAAACCCTAGGCAATCTTGACCACAAATGGTGGAAGATTGGTCATGAAATCTAGGGTTTAGCTTGCATGCATGCAAATCCTAGGTAGATTTGGAGCTTTTGCCATTGGAGGCTCTTGAATTGGGTTTGTGTTACACCGAAGTGATTAGGTCACTTCCATGTCTAGGATAAATAACCATTAAAATTAAATGGTATAGTTGTACGAAACCCTATAATGAAATTGTGCATGTTAGCTAAAATGCTTTGTTTAAGTGAAATGAGTTATAAACTCACCTTGCATGTGAGAAGAATCATGTGTAACATGTTTAAACACCATGGGAGAGTATTTGCATGTATGAATAACTTGTGTACCTAAGTGATAGAATGGTAGCAAAACAAGTACATGCATGAATTGTAGCATAATGATAGCATGATCATTGAAATGAGGTTGTTATGTGATAACTTGCACTAATTGTGTGTAGTTGTGATCCTCTCATGATAAAAGAAAATATGAATTGCGAATTTTGTAAACCTAGTGTCATTGAACATAGGTTGGAAATAGTGATGTGAACCTAGTGTCATTAAACATAGGTTGGACATGGTGACTTGAACCTAGGGCCATTGAACTTAGGTTAGCAAGTGTGACATGTGAACAAACGATGGTATGCATCGATTCCGATACTCGAGCAAAGATATGGCGATTCCACTCTTTGGAGGTTGGGATAATAAAGGGGATGGCGATTCCATTGCTCGGTGCCCAACACTATACGGCGATTCCGCAAGTGCTTGCAAAGTGGGTTGGTGGAGTGGCGATTCCAACACCAATGCCATAGGCAAGCGGCGATTCCGCAAGTAATGTGAAAAAGGATTGGTGGAGTGGCGATTCCGACACCAATGCCTAAGGAATAACGTAAATGAACATAAATAATGGAATGTATATGATGAACTTAGGAGAAAATGAATAATGTCATTTAAATTGGTTGCATCCATTTATATTTATTTGTAAGCATGTGAATATAATTGTGCATGGTTATTTGTGATCTAACCTATGCTTGTGTTGTTTTTTTGGACCTGGTGGGTTGAGCTTCTCTCCTGGGTGGCCTTACCCACTGGGAACTATGTTTATAGTTTTCACCCCACGTTTTTCAGGTCCTTCCGCGAGTGAGGCGGCGGAGCGAGGCAAGGGTTTGGTGTGAATAGTTAGCGGCCCTTCCATTTTGGTTTCATGTATAGATGTACCCCGTCTTTTGGACAATGTGATGTAGGGGTCATGTAGAGCAAGTAAATTGTAAATTCCATATTTTGGAACTTAATGTATGGAATGCATGTAAGCAAAGAAAAAGTTGGCATGTAAATTTGAACATGTGATGTAATAGAAGTAGAAACTTCTTTCTGTTGATGCTTCCCTTGTGCAACTCTTGTACTCTATTCCTATTTGGAATACTATGTGATTACAGGTTATGACGCCTTGGGCGGATAGGGAAAACTCTGTCCGTTCAGCCGATTTGGCGCATGTGCCCGAGCGGGTTGTCCTCCCACCTAGTTGGTGTTGAGGCACGGCGGGGTGTGACAAATTCAGGCGAAACAAAATCGTGATCTCGATGGTTCGGCAGTACTGAACTCGCCGGTGTGATCCGTTTGGAAATCCGACGGACGGATCGCCGGATATCACACGATTATCAAGGAGAGGTCAAATCGACACTTTTGTATTTTGTGCGAAAACCCCAATATTTTATGTGCGAAGTCATGGGGTGGTGCGGGAAGGTGTCATATACACTCTGTTAGGATCTCGGCAAAAAACTCCGCAAAACGAGGGTGATTTGTGCGAAGTTGCGCGACTATTTATATCAAGTTATAGGGTTTCTTCATGGAAACCCTAACCCTAGCCTTTTTCTCTTCAACCGAGCCCTCCTTAGCCACCTCCCATCTCCTCTGCATCCCCTATGTGCAGCCGCCGCCGACCTGCTTCGGCCGGCCAACTGCCGCCGCAGCCCTCCCTCATCTCATCCCTCACCATCTTCATCTCCCTCTCTTCTTCTCGGGTTGGAGATGGAGCCCGAGGCCACCTTGCCTCCCCGCGTCGCTGCCTGCCTTGCACCGACCTCCATCGAGACCCCCGGCCGCCATCGCGCTGTCGCCGCTCCTGCAGCCCACCAGAGCCGCCTAGGGCACGCGCGGGTAGTGGTGCTGCGCCGCCCTCACCGCCGCATCTCGAAGGCTCCCTCGCCCACTTCTCGGTCATTGGTGGGGCTCGCAGTCACATGTAGCCGCCATTGTCGCCGTCGTGCATCCCGTGTGCCGCCGCGACCTTCTGGGAGTAGCACAGGTTTGAGCGGCCGAACTGTGCCCGTGCGCCGCCGCCGTCATCACCCGTCACCCCCGCACCCCTCCTAGTCACCTCGGGGGACCCCTGCCGCCGACCGGAGCCGCCCTGTGGCTGCCGTTGCTGGAGAAGGAGGGCCGTGCTCTTCTATGCTTCAGTGCGGCTATGGCATCATTGCTTGCCGCCACTGCCACCTCCTGCCGGCAGCCCCCGCGCTCGCCGGAGTACCCCTGTCGGCTGCGTCCCCCTATTGTCGTCGCAACTGTCGCCGGAGCTGCCGTCGGCCGGACCCAGGCCGAGCTCCCATTCCTCCCTGCGGCTAGGGCATCATTGCCCGCTGCCCCGGCCGCCTCCCGTCGCCGGCCGACACATGCGCCAGCACCCCCTGGTCGACCGCACCCGACCACCGCCGGCGCACCCGCCGCCGGAGCCCCCTGCCGGCCGGACCAGGGGCCGGGTCCATGACCTTGGCCGGTTGGGGCCCGTTTCGATCGTCGCACCGTTTCGAGGGTTTCGAACCTCCTCGAAACCTACGGAGGGGAGCACTGCCATCCTGAGAGTCACCCGATCCCCGTGCTCACCTCAGATGCTGACGTGGAAGTCCGATCCGCGTTGCCCGCCTTCGTCGCTCCTCGACCGCTGAAGTTCGGGCTATTCCTGCGCACTCCTCGGTTGCTCTCTATGCTTCGGACAGCAAGCACATCGTTCGTCTCATCGAGGGCTGTCAATTTGGCGCCCTCGGTGTCGACCTTTGAGACGCCCGATTTGCGGTAACGGCTTACCTTTCTTCCACTTTACATATAAAATATAATATTATTTAGTGGTAGGGTCTTTTGCGCAAATGTCCCATGGGTAGCTACTGTTGGCAGCGTGTAAATATTGGGGTTGACCTCTGGACTGGTTGTCAAAGGTCCGTTACTCCTCACAGAAGCCGATAAGTAATTTCGGTGCTTTTTTGGCAAAATCTGCCGGCGGAACGCGGTTTCGGTTTGGAATCTATCCGATGCGGTTTGGTTACCTTAGGGTCTGCCGCTGAGCCTTGTTGGCTGGTCATCATGGCTGTCTCGAATGTTTGGAGACGTCAGGTGAGCGGCAGTGGGTTCCGGTGTCGAAAATTGACACTTCCGGGAACCCGGATCAGAACGGTTATGTGACGATAATCGTTTCAAGGTAGGATCTTGTGTTTGCTGCCGGTTCATCCAAACAGATGTGTTTCGGGGCAGCGGTTGACTCGTAGAGTGAGTCGGCACCTTCCGGGACTGTTTGTGGGTCCCGGGGCGTCCCGGTGCGATTTCGTTTTCCATACTTACCTCCAAAATCTTAGTTATTTTTTAAATTATTTTAAAGCCCTACGGTTTTGTTGCAGCTACTGCATTGGATTTGCTGCTGTCGTTTTCTTGCTGCATCTTTGATTTATTTCATTTTCTTTCTGATATCTTAACTTGACTTGCTAATGCATTGTTATTGCTGCTGTTGCACTAGATATTCTGTTGTTCTTATTGTTTCTTCCGTTGCATATATTTTTACATAGTATAGCTCTTTTTCTAAAACCTTTAGTTTTTAAGATGAAAAAAAGTATGGTTTCAATTGCTGTTAGTGCTGCTGTTTAAGCAATGCGGCTTTGACTTTTGGTGATCTTCTTTAATCTCTTTGCTCTCAAAAGATGTTCTGAAAATACTTTTTAGAGGCCTAGATGACGAAGAAAACCAAAAGATAGCAGATTACCATTATATAGGCTCTAAGGGGTAACCACATAACTCTTGTTTATAATTAGTTGGCGATGATGACATAATGAAAGAAATAATGATTACATATCAACAAACTCTTGGTATGATATGGCAACTTGGATGGCATTTGCAACCGTTGCAACCATTGATCTTCCCTATAATTTGTTTAAATGATGTATCAAATGTGAAAATTACTGAGCCAACATATCTATTTTATTATTACTCTCTTGTCATTAGTCTTGCGCTTTCTTCTTTTTTCTGCTTTTCCACTTTAATCTAACGCATCTATTCCATAGTCAAATACTGTTATGTTTTTCCCCCAATTTCTTGATCTTACTTCGTTCTCTCCTTCTCATGTGTTCTAAATTTTTTTTTGGTGCGAGGAACTTGCCATGAATCCACTGTCTATTGGACCTGGAGTTGGTCAAGGTACTGCTGCAGGCCAAGCTATAGAGGGTATTGCGAGACAACTAGAAGTAGAGGGTAAAATACGAAGTACTATATTGCTTAGTTTAGCTTTTATGGAAGCTTTAACAATTTACGGAGGTTGTGGCATTAGCGCTTTTATTTGCGAATCCTTTTGTTTAATCCTAGAAATGTAAAAAAGTACCTTAGATTACATACTTTTTTTACTTTTTTCTTATTTTATTAACTTGAAATGAAATTGCCGTTTCCTTCTTCGATGTTTAAATACTTTGTAATTGTTCAAATATGGTGAGACATCTCGAATGGTGATTACATAGTCATTACAAACAATTTGTTTTCCTCAAAAGCTGGTAAGTGTTTAGATAAATGTTTATAAAAAAAATTTTGATTTTTTTTCTACCATAAGTTGTTGATCAATTTCTATTTATTATTTTTCTTCTTTACTTTGATTTATCTACTCTTTTTGAAAATTTAAGTTCCTGCTTCAATTACTAAAATGCCCTCGGCAGATGAAAAAATAGTTACATTTCGTTGTTGCTTTCTACTCCTACCAGAGGAATGATTATGATCTATTGTTTCTGCTTCTCTTGCTGCTGACAGTATACATGGTTTGATATTTATTGCGAACCTTCGGTTAAAAAAAAGAGATGTTAAAATAAGACTAATGTAACCTATGTTTCTTCTGCTATCAATAATTGAACTTCTTTTATTTACTAGCTTCTTAAAATTTTATAAAATCCTATGAAACTCAGGATAGTGGTCATGTTACACCACCAAACTATTTCAACTCTAAGTCAAGCACTGGTTTATCTAAGGTACAGGTAAAACTTTATTTGCTTCTTTTGAAATATGCTTAGTCCGGGAGACTTATTTTGCTAACATTATTCTAGAAAAATTAGTTTGTTCCGATAGTGATTAACATGCATTTCCAAAGCTGTGTTGTTTAAGGTAATATTGTAAAGAACTGAACTTCTCTGGTTGTTTTCTTCTCGATAATATTATTTTCAAAATTATTTTCTTTTGAAAAAGTATATAGACATTGGCTTTTCCGAGAATTACTAAAAGTATTGTGATGATTATAAATTATGAGCCATTATCTCTTGCATCTCCAGATGACTTCAGATTTATGATTTTTATTAACTAATTTATCTGCAGTAGGCTTATCTATGGTAAATTTATATTAGCCATTTGCACTTAATTATTGCCATCTATTTGAGAGAACTATTGAGTTATTTTACTATGTTTTATTACTTTTATATTGTTCTTTAGATGGAAGAAAGTAATGAAGCAAGACAAAAATTTTCAAATGTAAAGTCAATGTTGTCAGCTCAATTGTTTGGTGATCAGAACAAAGCTGGTATAGATGCTCAAATCTCGCTTGAAAATTTTTTCGCATGTTATTTTTTCTACGGGTGAAAATTAATGTAATATATTTATCCATATTCTGAATCAATTCTAGCATAAGGCCATCATTTGTATGACTTCAGCTTTGATTTCAATATTCTAAAACAATTCTAGCATAAGGACATCATTTTTGTGACTTTTGGTTTTTTTTAGTTTGCTTCTATTAATTTTTCTATAATGCAACGACTTTTTGTCTCAGCACAGTTATTAGGTGAATGAAAATTATCTTATCTATGTTTTCGCATGATATTTAAAATGAACAAAGAATTGTTGATTAGCAATAATACTTAATTTTTGATATTTTGTATTTCATATTAAATTATGATATTTAATTTTTTTTATTACTACGTTTATAATTTATAATTTATCATTTCTTAAAGATACAAAAAATAGAGCTAGATATTAAAAATTATCTTCTCGCTGCATCGCGTGGATCCTACACTAGTGTAAAAATTGCGGGGGAACGGGTGGGGTCCGCTTGCGATGATGAAAAGGTGGACCGGTTCGGTTCCACTCGGGCGAGTCGACCCGGGGGGTGGGGGCGAGTTGGGCCGGATGTCATTGTCCGAAGCCCACTTTCCCTGCTGTCTCTTTTAAATAGCAGAGTGGGACGCTTTCTCTGCCCCATTTCTCGGTGAGTAGGGGTGGCAATCCAGCTCGCTGTTCGTGAGCCAGCACGTGTTCGGCTCGAAATGAGCTCGAGATCGACTCGCTCGTTTAGTAAATGAGCCGAACACGAGATGAATTTTTCAGCTCGTTTAATAAACGAGCCGAACACGAGCTGGGGTTAGCTCGTTCGTGTTCGGCTCGATAACAGCTCGAATACATATATTTAATATTTATATTATATATATAATTTATATTTATATTATTATATATAATTTATATATATATATATATATATATAATTATATATAAATATAATTTTTTATTATTTGATTTTTAACTCAATCTAAATTAAAGTCCAACTCAATTATAAAAAGTCAATTTATATGTCAAGTTTCAACAATTAGATCAAAGTTGAATAATATATCATAAATTTATTATATATATATATATATATATATATATAGAATTAGGCTGGAATACTATTAATAGCACCAAGCTATTGGTGCTATTAGTTTTTTAGTCCTTGGATTGAGAAATATGCGGTTAGGATGATGTGGGCCCTTTAGGATTGAGTGGGTGGTTGGTTGAATAGAATAATTTAACGGATAAAAATAATCAAAGGGTTAAATCTAACAGTGAAAAACTCAATAGCACCAAACCCTTAGTGCTATCGATAGTATCACAGCCGGACTCTATATATATTTTAATTATTTTAATGTATTATTTTTTAATCGGCTCGTGTTCGACTTCGTTAATAAACGAGCCTAACACGAGCCAAATTTTTTGGCTAAAATTTAGCTCGATACTTAAAAGAGCCCGCTCGTGTTCGGACCACGAGCCGACCCAGCTCGCTCGTGTTCGGCTGGTTGACGGTGAGTGGGGGCGAAGTTTTCTATCCTTTTTCTCTGAAGAGCACCGAGAGAGAGAGAGAGAGAGAGAGCAGAGAGAATTAGGGAGAGACTGGTTGGACAAGGGACGAAGCGCTTGTGGGGAGGAAGAAGAAGCGTTGGTGCAGGAGGAAGAAGCGCTTTGTTCTTCATTTTCTGTTTCCGATCACGGTAAAGAGCCTCTCGAACCTCTTTTTTCTGTATATTTTTACAAATTTTTTTAGTTTTCTCCTAGTAGATCTTTCGATCTCTTCTTCCGATCTCTGACTGTAGTTTTCTTTGATTTTTTTTTTTTTGGTGAAGTTTTTTGTGGTGAGCGCACTTTTTTGATGGGAAAAAGTAGTGTTCCCTGGTTTTCATGTGTATTAATAATAGCAATTTTGAGCAGCGATCTTTAGGTTTCTAGGGTTTTTGTGGCTGGATGAGGCAGATCGATCTGTTTGCTGCGCCGATGAAGTAGTTGTGGTGGAGATTTGTTTGTTACATGTTCGTAGTCTCTATTTTGAGTCCGTACTCTTTGTGACGGTTCCTTTCCCGGTTAGACTACTTCAGATCTAGCGAAGATCGAAGCCTCTTGTGTTGCTTTTCCTCTGTTTTTTTAATGGATTCAACGATCCTTGTTTGTTTATCTGTTTCTAGTTGTGATCGGAGGTGGATTCATAGTTCCTCCCCATTTCCCTTTTTTTTTTTTTAACCCTGATCGGAGTAGCTTGATTTGTAAAGTCCTGTGGAGTATGGAGGAGGCTCATTTCTCGTTGTAATCCGTTGCGTGAAGCTTTCTTTGTTCATGTTTCCTCCTTTCTGCGTATTGCTCTTCATGTATGATTACACTATAATGTGTTCGACACTTGGAAACAGTTCCTACTTCGTGCAAATCTCTTCTGGAGTTGTTCAGTGTATGTTGTATAGTGCATGTAACGTTGTATTCAGTGTTGGTTCTGATTCCTCATTGTTTCATTGCTTGTTAATTTACTACTTCTTATTAAGTTCTTTTGGTTTAGGCTGTATTTATTCCTTTTTAGTGAACTCTCTCTCCAGACATTTTTTGTTTTGAAGAGTTAATTACACTTTCAGAGAAGAGGTGATTGTTACATCAGATTTAGTGATTGTCACATCATACTAAGCGTTCTGCTAAAAGCTTTTAAATATTGCATGACTTAAATGTGCTTTAATGAACTTAAAATCATGAGGAAGTTTAGGTCTTCTGTAACACCACCGGGATTTAGTATAGTCCTCAATATAAGATATAATTGGGTTAAAACTCTTAATCAGACTATAGCATTTTGGTTGGTGACTAGGCCCAAGAGGTTAAGTGGGTTATGCGTGCCACTGCCAGAGCTAGAGTAGTTTTAGGAGGCTAGGTGACCCCTTGCGTAGTGGGGCGGCACACTTACACTGTTGCACGTGTAAATACTATCACCTTCTCTCACATAAAGCTAACAAAATTCCATTCTTTTAGCATTGTACCCTTTAAGTTTTGCTCTGACAGTATTTGGAATCTGTCTGTAGTGGTGCATTGTCAATTAGTATTCATGTTTTGTTTCTGATTTTGAATGTAAATGCTTGTTTTTAGTGGAGATTCTTCTTTCTTGTGGCTATATAGGGTCATTTTATTGTGTGGTACTAGCGTATCTCATACTGAAGGACAAGTTCTTTGATGTTTTCACTTGTTATTTCCCCTGGATTTATTTGTCATCATCGTGTCGATCTGGTGGCCTAGGCAGTGATAGGTCCCATATGCCCAAAATTATGCTAAACATGCCACGTGGACTTGCAATTACGGGGATTAATAGAGGTTTATAGATTATAAATCTAGCTTGGATATTTTATTATTTTATTATTAATTAAATATATTATGTCTAATTGTCTATATAATTTATATTTAACTAAATTTATAATCTTTAATTAAGTTTGGAATTAAGCTTGGAATAGTGCTATTCAGTCAAAAGAGTGGAATATTTAATCCCAGCTATTCAGGAATAATCGAGAACAGTAAAATTTGACCGGAATAAAATATTCGGACCAAAAATCATTCCGTTTCGCAAAATAGTGGGGATAACTAAAAAGTTATCCCCGCTTAACCTCCGAACCAAACGGTGCCAAGTGACTTTTAGCTAGAGTTAATTCTCCACGAAACCTGTATACTGTAGTCCAACGTGACATCATGCGAAGCGCAGGATTTGAATCGACGGCCGTGATCGTTCCATTTGTAAAATCGTCCGATGAGGAGATCCAACGGTGAGGAGAGAACTCTAGCCGACGCAATTGACCAACGGTAACGAGAGAGCTCTAGCCGACGTAATCGACCCCTTCCGAGGATTTTTTTCACAACACCCCTTCGAAAAGCCCTAGGGTTTCGCTCGATCGACTCCTCCCTCGTCGTCGCATCGCGGAAAGCCGTGCCGTGCCGTTTCTCTCAAGGTGAGATCTTTCTCCTCGTCACCTTCGATCGGTGCTTGTCCTTTTTGCGATCGATCGCTCGATCTGTAAATCCTTTGTTTTTAGTTGGTCCCTAGGTTTTCATTGTTGTTGTTGTTAAAAGTGTTAGTTGTCAATTAGTAGATCTGTAATTCATTTGTTTAGTTTTTTTAGATGATCCATAGATTTTCTTTGTTGTTGTTGTTGTTGTTGTTGTTAATCGTGGAAAACTATATTTGTGTTATTTAGTGGTAGATGCTTTAATTTGATGTTGGATTTAATTTTATTCTCGTGTTGAGAATGGGAATTTAGGTCTATGGTAAAATTTTAGTAATCAAATTTGCAGGATTTTTGTAATCTTATGCAGTAGACCTACCATGCAACACCTTTTTGCTCGTTATGTATGCTTTTCTCGTATTCTGGTACCATTATGCTTAAGATGTTCGTCTGAGTCTCCATTTATTGTAATCAAGGCCAAGTTTTTATTCTTGTTTTATGTCCCGTAACCATATTTTAACCCAAAAAACTGAGGAAGAATTGTATGGGGATGAAGCGCGTCCATTGTCTAATGGAAAGAGCAGAGGTTCCGTAAACCTTTGGTAGACGGAGATTTTGCGGACCTTGGGTATAGGTTCGAATCCTATTGGATGCAACTGAATTCTATCTGGCATTAAAGTTGCCGATATGAGTGATCGATATCAGAGATATGTCTCCTAATCTAGCCCATTTGTGATACTGTATGAAAGGGCGTAGGAGATTAGAAGGAACATAACTCGTTGATGATTCATTCAGTTTAAAAAGGCATTCTAATGCTAGTTGGTAGCGCTGATAAGAGGTCATTAAGCTACCTCTTTTAGCATTAGGTTAGTTATTCACTATACATCTAATGATTTATTTGTTCATTTGATAGAGATTGCATCTTTTAGATTGTAATATAATATGATATTTATCTATCTATGAGATTAAAATGAATTACTGTTGAATTGGTATAATTTACTCTTTCATGGCATGGAAGAGTAGCTTTAGAAAGCTGAAGCTGATTCTTGGCAGAGTTAATGTATATTTTAGTAGATTAGATTTTTTAAGACAGCAAATGTTGTAATACTCTTGTTTTCAACTTTGCCCCCTCTTTGCTATTGGTAGTTTGGAGCAAACTTTTGTAATCAACCATGGGTAGGGAGAAGGTCCACATCAACATTGTGGTATTTTGGAAGCAGATGTTTTCATAAGGTGCCATTACTACAATTCAGCACGTAGTGATTTCAAATTTGATTAATGATGAGTATTTATTATTTTTAGCTCATTGATTTGTCTTTTCATCTTTTTGTATGTCTGTTTTCTTTTTTAATGCATCATAATTGCTCACATCTCTTAAGATGTTTCTTAAATGATATTATATCGGAGCAATTAAATGATATTTTAGTGCATCAAAATTTCAAGCTATAAATTTTTATGAATGACAATTTATAGGAGCAGTTACATGTTCTGCTATTAGAATATAGATGGTCGAATCTTTCTTAACTAGTATAGTAATCCGCGCGATGCAGCAAGTATATATTATTGAAATAATTATTTTTTCTATCATCATTGATCATCGATGATTGTCAAGGGCGTCGAACCCTCGACTGGCCGGTCCGCGGCTACGTAGCTCGTAGCCGTCGGCCGTCTTCTTCGGTGAGGTTATTCCCCTCGACCGGAGGCTTAACAGAAAGAGAGATAGATTAGAGATATAATTCTTGCTTAATTCATTGTTCAGCGATTACAAGTATATATGGCCAATGGCCCAACCTAAATGGAGAAGGTTCTCCTTGATTCTAGGGATTTCCAAAACAACCTACCTAAATGGAGAAGGCTCTCCTTGATTCTAGGAATTTCCAAAACAACTAACTAATTTCCAAAACAACTAACTAATCTAAGTTTACTAATCTAAGTTAGGCTAACCCATGCAGCGCCTGGCATATGTGCGTCCGCACATGACATCTCTCCCCGCCTCGAAGGCCAGCTCGTCCTCGAGCTGAAAGGAGGGGAACCGACCTCTGTTGTTGCGCCCAGGGCCGGCACGGAGGGGCTGGCCACGCCGGTCCAGGAGACGGAGCGCCCCCGGCGCTGGAAGGACATGCGCCGGCGGCCGGGGTCCCAAACAATGAGCCCCAACTCGCCGAGCCACCGGGTGCCGAGGACGACGTCGTACCCGGCCAGTGGCATGACGTAGAGGTCGGCCGGGAACGAATCGCCGTCGATGAGCAGGGGCGCGTCGCGGATGACGCCGGTGCAGGTGACCCGCTCGCCATTGGCGAGCAAGGCTGTGAGGGGGGGGGGGGCATTTGCGGAGGGGCAGACCGGAGCGCCGCGCCGCCTCCGCCGAGATGAAGCTGTGCGTGCTGCCGGAGTCGAGGAGGGCGACGAGGGCGCGAGCCGAGTGCCACGGCGATCTGCATGGTGCCCGCCATGGGAACCCCAGCCACGGCCTGCAGGGGAAAAACAGGGCGCCTCGGCGTCGTGCTCCGCGTCGCCCGCGGCGTCCATGGCGTCCCCGATCTCCACGCCTTCAAGGAAGAAGATGCGCCGGCAAAATCTGTTATGGCCACGGGTATATTTTTCATTGCAATTAAAACAGAGGCCCAGACGGCGCCGTTCCGCCATCGTCGTCCGGGGTGAGGTGCCTCTGGTTGCCCTCGTCGCGACCCTGCTGGGCGGCCACCGGAGGAGCAGGGAGCGCCAGCGGCTGCTGTGGCACCGGAAGCGCTGGCCGGGGCGCGGGGGCGGAAAGGAGGCCGCGCGGGGGGCGCCCGAGGGGGAGGCTGCACCGGGCGGTCGATCGCCATCAACTCCACTTGTCGCGCCAGGCTCATGGCGGCTGCGAGTGTCTCCGGGTTGTGGATGCGGACGGCGTGGCTGAGCGGCGGCAGGAGTCCGCCGGTGAAGAGCTGGACGCGCTGAGCCTCATCAAGGCGGCCCGCGCGAGGCAGGAGGGCCTGGAAGCGATCGGAGTACTCCTCCACGGTCCCTGTACGCCGGCACTCGGCGAGCTCGAACAGCGGAGCCGAGCGGAGGGGAGGCCCAAACCGCAAGGTCAGGAGCTCCGTGAATCGCCCCCACGATGGCGTGCCCTCGTCCTCCTGGAGTTGGATGTACCAGAGTTGCGCGACGTCCTCCAAATTGAACGAGGCCATCCACACGCGCTCCTCCGCCATGGTGCGCTGTTGGCGAAAAAAAAATAGGATGCGCACTTGTTGATGAAGAGCATCGGATCGGTCTTGCCGTCGTAGCGGGGAAAATCCAGTTTGTGGAATTTTGGGGGGGGGCGATCAAGATCGCGCGGCCCCTCCGAGCGGCCGCCGGCGCCGCTGTCCGACGACGAGGCCGACTTCTCCTTCATAGCCGTCATGTCGGCCTTCATGGATGTCATCCCCGTGGTGAGGGATTTCAACATCTCCATCACATCGGCGATGGTGGGATTGCTCATGGCTGGTGGCTGCGGAGCGGCAGTGGTGGAGGACTGCGGTGATGGTGGAGGGAGGGCTAGGCTGGTGGGCGGCGGATGTGGAAGAATGGGTGGAGCGGGTGGTAGAGGATCGACGTGGCTCTGATACCAGGTTGTCAAGGGCGTCGAACCCTCGACTGGCCGGTCCGCGGCTACGTAGCTCGTAGCCGTCGGCCGTCTTCTTCGGTGAGGTTATTCCCCTCGACCGGAGGCTTAACAGAAAGAGAGATAGATTAGAGATATAATTCTTGCTTAATTCATTGTTCAGCGATTACAAGTATATATGGCCAATGGCCCAACCTAAATGGAGAAGGTTCTCCTTGATTCTAGGGATTTCCAAAACAACCTACCTAAATGGAGAAGGCTCTCCTTGATTCTAGGAATTTCCAAAACAACTAACTAATTTCCAAAACAACTAACTAATCTAAGTTTACTAATCTAAGTTAGGCTAACCCATGCAGCGCCTGGCATATGTGCGTCCGCACATGACAATGATAATCTGAAGAAAAAAAATCTGAAATATATATTCATCAAATAAATAGAAAATAGTATTCTAGATATGAAATAAAGAATATTAATTTAAATAGTCCGCAAGAAAGACGATCAATAATCTAGAAGGAACGTTATAGAGATCAATCGATTGCTAGAAACAAACAAAAAGAAAAGATATCATTATAAAATTAAATTGATAAAATGAAAAATTAACAAAAGAACGGAACCAAACCCTAACAGTGTGAGAACTTGATTTTTAAATCTTGAGTTTGAATTCTTATCTGATCTTCTCTATCTCTCTCTCTCTCTACTTAGATATATGTATATATATATATATATATGTGTATATGTGTGTGTATATATGTATGTATTTATTGTTTGTATGTTTTGTGTGTTGGTGAAAGAGGGGATGGGTTTTGTCGCAAATTGGCGACCGTTCTTGGAGATCTAAGAGTGTAGGTTCGAAGTCTCGGCAGTGCTGATCGCGATGTCGCGATCCGTTCGTGAATCCGACCGTCGGATCGCGAGATATCGCGAGATCTTCGTCGAGAGGTCGAAAGTCCGATTTTCGTTCCTTTCGCAAAACAGTTCATATTTTATGCGCCGTTTTGCACGAGATCGGAAGTGGAGGGGCTTCGGCGCGTTTTACACGCGCTGTGGAGGACGTAGATTAGAATTCCAGGAGTTTGAGGGTTTGGGTGCTATTGTTCTTGGTGTATATATATAGGTGGTTTGGTGTTTGACCTAACCCTAACCCTTAAACCTTTGAATCCTGCCCTAGCCTCCCTCAGCCGTAGCCCCCTCCTCCTCCTACATCTCCCCAGCGCGCCGCCGCCGCTGCCGCCGACCGGTCCTGGCCAGCGGCAGCTCCGGCCATCCCTCTCCCCCTCACTTCTTTCCTTTATTCTCCCTCTTCTTCTTCCTCCTTCTTGGCCGAGGCCCCTGGGTGGACAACCCTGCGCGTGGGTCTCACTCTGGAGGTTGCCCCGACGCCCGGCGCCCCTCCCCGGCGACTGTCGCCGCCGCCGAGCGCTGCTGCTGCTGCTGCTGCTGCTGTTGCTGCGGCTTGGAGGTGCGGGCAGTGAGTCTTGGATCTCTGCTGCCGCCGCCTCCCGTCGACGAGGTGGTCCCTTGTCGGCTTCCGGAGGACCGCCGCCGCCGATCCCTGCCTCCCCGGCCGCCCTCGTGCCGCCGGTGAGCCGCCGCTGTCGCCTCTAGGGATCCTAGGGCAGCCACGGCCGAAAGCTTCTAGCCGACGCCGCTGCCCTTTGTTGTCGCGGTCGGCCACTTCCCAACGTCCGGCGAGGCCCTCTTGCCGGTGCTCGCCGTCCCAACCGCCGCCGCCGCCGTTCGTTGCCGGAGCAGCCGCGGTTAGCCGACCCGAGAGCTGTCGCTCTTCTCGCACCGCCGCCGCTGCTTCCTGCCGCCGGTAGAGGTGAGCCCCCTCTTCTCCACCTCCCCCGCGTCCGACCCGAGCCGCCGCGCGCGCCGCCTGGCCGCCGGCTGCCGGCCGAAGCTAGTTTGCTCCAGCCGGGCTTGGCATTGGCTGTCTTGGAGCCGTGCCTTGGGATTTGAGCCTCTGGCTGCCTCCCGAACCTCGTGGAGGTGAGCATGATGATCGCGGCAATGCGCTGATCACCATGCTCATCTCGGTTGGCTGATTTGACGTGCCGCGTTGCTGTTTCTGCGTTGTCGAGCCCTGTTATTTCATGTAGGGTCTGTTTTTGTGGATTTTTT
This sequence comes from Puya raimondii, assembly GCA_016920855.1. Lineage (NCBI taxonomy): Eukaryota > Viridiplantae > Streptophyta > Magnoliopsida > Poales > Bromeliaceae > Puya > Puya raimondii. Next base: position 44,842,154 of record JABWPP010000049.1, read on the forward strand.
GAGCCCGCGACTGTTCCTGTCGCAGAGGGGCTGTGAGCACGGTGTCCGTCGCGTCGTTTCCTATCCGCTGGTGCTCGCGGAGGGTTGTGCGGACGAGCGGATTGCTCTATCGACTTAGTTAATGCTTACTTTTTGTAATATAGCTGATTGTTTGGGATTCTGTGCATTTGTCGCAGCGCGGAGACGCTGGGGGCAGCAAGGGCTTGACCCTTGAAGCCCTGTGGACTGGTTGTCCAGGCTTGTAGCCCTTCGCAGAAATCCGGTTTGATAGATACCTACAGTTGCATGGTTTATTGAGATGACCTGGCTGGTCGGTGTTGATCGCCTATTGTTCTGAGCGATCGTATTTACTTCAGTTGCTATACTCGGCTTGTTGCCGGTCTGTGGATTGAGCATATTGCATCGATCGTCACAGCTCTTTTAGCACTTCACGTACACCCGCGGTCTGATCCACCGCTTAGGGTGTTCTTTTTCGGAAAAGGGTCGTGGTTTCCGACCCGTGAGACTCGTCAGGTTCTCCTGCGGAGGTTTTGTGCCAGTGGTGGAGCATGTGGTGACAGTGCCAGGAATCCGTCCCTGTGGCCTGGTTGCGATTGGGTTTGATAGATTATCTACAGTTGATGCATGTGCTTTATATTTGCAGTAGCGTAGTTGTTCAATTATCGTCATACTCATGCTTACTTATGCTACTGTTTACTTACCTATCTATCTGTTGACCCTCGTGCCGGTGTGTACACCTCGCCTTCGTCGGCTTGCGGTACCCACTGAGAGGGGAGACATGTTTATCATGTTCTCACCCCCGTCATCATTTTTCAGGTGTGCCAGGTGGTGGGAGTCGGGACGTGGTGAGACGCGAGTAGTTAGCGTGCTATAGAGGTCCCGACCAGTGCTTCGTCTGATTTGGTTATCACCCTGACACTCTATCTTTATTTAGTAGACATGTTTATGGTTCAGTTACGATGTTTGATTGCTTACTTATCTGCATGCTTAGATACTGTGGATGATTATTGGTTATTATATCATCGTGGATTTTTGAGACATACCTATGAGCTATCGGTTTATTGTGGATTTCTACCCCTCGTGGTAGCGGTTTTCAAAATAAGGTTTTTCGTATGGGAAACAGTTTTCAAATGGCTTTTCGATTGATCGAATTTGGGTTTTCAAAGAAAGTTCTCGTGTGGGAACAATTTTCAAAAGACATTTAAATGATTGAACTTAGGGTTTCAAAATGAAAGCTTCTGGATAGGAAGCACTTTTATAGAATGATCTGATGTGTTGTGCATTGCATCATCCTTCGCTTAAGGACTTGCTTAGATTCATGCAGGTATTAAGGACGGTTAGCTGTATGAGATGGTTATTGTTGTGTTGTGTGGCTGGTGAATGAATGATGTTTGGGATCCTGTTGTGTATCGGTTGTACGCCGTGCAAATACAGGGGAGATTCTGTCCGTGTAGACAGAGGGACCTGTATTTGTGGCGGGTCTGTATGTCGTGCGGGTTGGCTTTCAAAAAAAAAGACATGTTTTTCCGCATTCAAAATTAGCCCAGGGCGTGACAAACACCTTGAGGTGAAACACTACAAAGATCAATAGCATCGAAAATTAGATCGATCAAAGATGAAATTAATATAAAATGATGCGGAACCCTACCAATTTGAGGTTATTTTGAATGATAGCTATTATCTACCAAAAATTCTTGAGCTATTCGTAAATGGGGGAGTTACATAGAGAAAATAGGGAGTTACATAGAGGGGGGAAGATGGAGGGACGCGGGGAGAAGAAGGGAAGACGAAGGGACACGGGAGTTACAAAGAGGGATGGTAGGCGGGTCTTACCTAACTAAAAAAATAAAAACTCTAAAAGTAAAGAGGTCGCGCCACGTCAGCAAAGTTATTGGCAAATAATAGAGTATAAAAGAGGGATGGTAGGCGGGCCTTACCTAAATGAGGGAAAAAAAAAATATCTAAAAGTAAAGCATTTGCGCCACGTCAACAAAGTTTTTGGCAAATATATATAGTTAGTAGATTTGATAGTAATATAACTCCTGTTGTTGCTGCTAAGGTTTTGTTCAAGTAATTATTACTATTCTCATTAACTTTTCTTATTAATTTTTTAATTATTTTTTTTGGATGCTTGACCTTCTTTCTTTCTATAGTTGTTCCGTTTTATAAGATCTACATTTTATATCCTATTTTTAATTTTAATTTTTTAATTTTATTTCTTTTCTCTTTTTATATATTCATTTTCATGCTCGATTTGTAAGTATAACAATTGACCAATTTCATAAAACTAAAGGTATGTTTAAGTTTATTCTTTTCTCTTGATTTTTTTTTTTAATTCTCTCAAGTAACTTTATTTTGCAATTTTCACTGAAAAAAATTATTTTTTCTATGAAAGTATTTTTATTTTATTTTATCATAAGGAATGCAATTTGAAAATACTTCTTTTTCGTGATATTTTTTGGGAAGTTATTGTCAATTATAAAACTTGAAAAAGTAAGAAAAATAGTTATATATTTTTAAAAGGGGAAAAAATATGAGTCTTCTATAATCTTATGTAACTTAATCGTATAAAGAAACTTAAAAATCTGTGCATTGCGTGGGTAATTTGCTAGTTTTAGTGTATAGCATAGTAATAGATAATGATAGCTAGATAGATAATAGAGAGATTATTTTAGTTAGTCCAGTTAAAATTCTATAGAATTTTATACTTCAATTAGCTATTGGTCATTAATTATTTTCCAATCTCATTTGCCTCCCATGAAAAAAATTCAAAAGAGGTGTAGATCTTACACCCTCCATTCTAAAGTTCTACAAAAGTTTAATAGTTTTTCGTAAAAAAATTGATGTGAAAATGGAGAATTATGACCAGTGGATGAAGAGGGTGTAAGAATGTATGCCCAATTTTGGGGTGTCCCAAAGCGGTCTTTGTTTGCATTTAGCTCCCTTTTAAAAATTTTATTTTATAAATAATCTTGTCAAAATTATGAATACAGAAATGACTCTACATGTACATATAGGCATCACGTGAGATATTTTAAATGAATAGGTTAATTCTTTTCTCGTGTTTAGTTAAATAACATAATAAACTATTCTAAGCACGACGTGTGCCTATGTGTATAAATACAAGGTCATTTCTGCTTTTATAATTTTAATAGGTTCATTTATAAAATAAAAAGATTTTAAGGAGGTTAAATGCAAAAGAGGAGGTTAAATCCAAAAAAGTCTGGGCTCAAGAGTTGCCGACTTAAAGCCTGTACAAGGTGCAGAACCCTTGGAAAGATCAATCATGGCTTTTCATTTCTCCTTATTCAAAAATTTGCTCATAGAACCAAAATCGTAACCAGTTTGCTCATTTGGTTTAGTGGATTCATCCAAATCCCTCATTTTTCCCTTTGTTTTTTGGTGTTGAAATCTCCAATGAATCATTGTTTTCCCCCTTTTGTAACAGGAAAACAGAGATGGTTGTGATCGAAGATGATGGAGAATCCTTCGAAGATGCTCTCACTGATGAGCAGATGCGAGAGGTACAAGTTGTGTTAAATTGTTGATCTCATTCAATTGGCTCCAAATGCAGTTAATTAGAGACTGCTCAGGTTTTTTAGATCTAACACTCGTTGTTTGGCTTTCGCTTTGACATCAATGTTGTGCTGGAATAGTTTTACCAACATCCCTTAAGGGGGGAGAGAGAGAGGAAAAAACAAAGAAAATTGTATCATAATGGGGGTATGAGCCATTAGATAACACTTGAGTTTGCTTTAAGATTCACGAAAATTGTTATCTAACTTTAGGGACAAAGTTAGGAATTTTGATTTGGATAGACCAAGATTTAGATTTGGTAGAGAAAAGTTTGACCTCGTAAAGTTAGGAAAGGAGTTTGTCGGCGGCGATGTGCTCAAGTAGGAATAGGACTAGAGGCAGTGGAGGAGAATGGCCGACCTGATGGAGGGGAAGATTGGGAGCACAAGTTTTGTGAAAATTTTTTCAATTTGGCCTGCTCGCTAAAACGAAAAATTTGTAATGTTTTGAATTTTGCTACGAAAGACATATATGAAATTTTCAGAAGTTGGGGGTCGCCCATGGCAATGGTGAGCTGCGCAATGGCTCCATCCCTGTATAATGTATTGTATACTCTCTGATTTAGGTCGTTTATGGAACTTTTTTTTTTCGTTTCTTAGGATTTAGAGTGGACATGGCAATAAGGAAGTTAGTTTGATGTTGGGAGTACAGGTAATTTGGTTTTGGAGTTCACATGCCAAGGTGGAAAGAGTTAATACATTCTATTGTTTTAAGAGTTGTGTAACATGCTAGCTCGTTTCGAATGAATGCCGTTAGGGCTATTCGTCTTGCTTCACCTGGCCACCCGTTCTACTCCATACTCTAAGACTTATTTTTGATTTTAAATCTAGTATTAGCATGACTATGTCTTTGTTATACAATGAAAGTTTTTCTTTGTTGATATGATGAGTTAGGAAGATTTTTAGGAGTTGAAGAAAAATTGCCTTTTAAGCTACCTCTCTCATTATCGTTGCTTTTTAGTCATGGCTAGCGCATCTTGGAAGCTTTTATGGATTTTCATAATGATATATGTTGTCAATTTGCTTCGTGGACTTGAATTAACATTACATTTTTTTTAACCATATGGTGCACCTGAGGCCCTTTGGATCTTAACCTTGCTTACTGGGGATATTGATCGTATGGAGCTTCTATTGTTATGAAATTTAACTTTATAACAAGTTATTTTTCGTCTCAAACTTATACAATAGGGAGACAAAAATGTGCAAGAGTAAAGTGAGTTCAAGATGAGTCCATGAAGCACAGATAGTGCTTGTTGCTTGTTGAACGCCTACATGAATGTCATTGAAGTTCTCGAGTATTTAACTGCTAGGAAGAAAAGCAATTCTCAGTGTTTCTTATATTGACAATTTTTGTGTGCATATGTTGGTGAGCATGCATTATGCCACTTATCGCACAAGTTGGCAGTGTGCTGCTATTTAAAAGGCGTGCTGTTGTGGTTCTGTTGTGGGGTCAACTATGGTCCATCTCTAGATGGAGGGCTCTCCTCTCGTAGACAATATGAGTCTTATGCTCGCTTATACCCTCTAAAAATTTAATTGGATGGCCTAGTCCGTGTTGGATGCGCTCCATATGAATCAATGCATTGATTACAATCAACCAGCCCATTTATTGAGAAAGGAAATCGTACTGAAGAGGCTGGGACAGTGTGAGTAAGGACAATTGGTATGTTTCGAGAGCCCCTCGTGGTTCCATATAGACTCTTCTCATATTTAAGGTGACTTTACAATTATTTTCATGTTCTGAATCTTTAATGTCCAAACCAACAGAAATTATGGGAAGAAAAATGTGTTTTTGCTGCTATATTTATTTTGGTCATTTATATTATCTTCTGAACATGTAGAATTAGAATGCATCTTCCTAGTTCCTCAAAATTATCAAGGCTGTACATGAAATCCTTCAACCTGTTATATCAATTCTTCTCCAATTATTTGTACTAATGGGAGTATTGAGCCTTTGCAAACTTTTTATCCTCTTTCTTGTTATGCCAGAAAGCTTTAAATCAAGCAAATGATGCAAAAGCGGAAGGGAACAAACTTTTCAGTGCGGGCAAGCATGATGATGCACTGTCACAATATGAAATTGCTTTACAGATTGCTTCTGAAGTGCAATCATCAGAAGAAATTCGTTCCATGTGTCATGCAAACCGTGCCATATGCTTCTCAAAACTGGTATGTCAAACTTCTTGCTTGCTAGGTATATTCAGATCTATTTATCGAATACTTGTTATGTTTGTTGTATGACATTTAATGCTTGTAGATGGCAACTAGTACCAAATGTGCTCAATAGAGGAGGCTAGATATGATTTTTGCATAGCAACAAACCTTGATAATAATAAATTTTATCTGTTAGTTTGACATTTTGGCCTTATAGAGTTTTTAACTTAAGGAAAAGTTAAAAAATTCTCCTCATGGAAATGTTTTTGCTTGTATTCTACTGTTCCTTCGTGTTTTTTCTTGTTTATGCGTTTAACTCAGAAATGCCAGTGTAGGCTTGTAGAGAGCCCCTTTAAAGTATAGTAGAAAGCTTTTGGAGTGTATCATCTCATGCATTGAGTTTTTGGCTACATATCTTATCTGTTTCTTAAATTGGATTGAGCCACTCTTTGTAGTGACTGCCAACTTAGCCCTGCAATCCGCATTTAGTAATCATGCCATTCTGCAACATATTGCATTCTATGCCCATACGATCATTAGAGAATTGGTCGGTTTTAATCTTAAATTAGTACTTGGTCCAAATTAACTGTTGGGATTACAGGGTGAATGTGTCGGAGTTCATCATAGTCAGGGCTGACTTAATTAGCAAATGCTCAAGTGCCTTATGGTGTGTTTTGATCCATGTAAAATGGCCGCAAATTTTTTTTTTCCGGTTGATAAATAGATTTCCGATGTTTGGTTGCTCGTAAAAAGATTTTCTTGGATTTTTTTTTTTTGAATTCAACGGAAACGAGAGGTTTTCGTTTTCTGCTCGAAACGAGCAGAAAACAAAAACTTTCGCCACGAAAACACGTGGCGTTCGGGAAGGCGGAGATGTTCAGCACGTGGTCCACGAGGTAATCTCCACCTCGTGGACCGCATGAGAGAGGTCCACGGTGGACCTATCTCACCCCCACCTCTTTTCTTATATATATATATATATATATATATATATATATATATATATATATATATATATATATATATATATATATATATATATATATAGAGTAGAGCTATTATGCTATCGGAAGCACGGAGCCCTTCGTGCTTCCAACTCGTTTTCGATGTTGGGACTTTCAAATCGATGATCGGCTCCGTTAGACTTGATCTAGAGTATTTGAAGTACCTAGAAAATAAATTTCGTGATTTTTCGATATCATTTGCCTTGCGATCAAAGGAGCTCAAAAATCAATAATTTTAATGGTTATGGCGAGCCATTTGCAAGTTTAGCGGTGTAGAAATATCCAAATCACATGAAAGTTTGATAGAAAATTTTTTATACTATATAAAACAAGATCGATATCTTTGATCTAAAATTTTAGTGTCATGTCATCACATTTTTTAAGATTTTTATTTTCAGCCGTTGATTTTGAGCCCTTTCGATCACAAGGCAAATGATATAGAAAAATCACGAAATTTATTTTCTAGGTATTTCAAATATTCTAGATCAAGTCTAACGGAACCGATCGTCGATTCGAAAGTCCCAACATCGAAAACGAGTTGGAAGCACGGAGGGCTCCGTGCTTCCGATAGCATAGTAGCTCTATATATATAGGCTGGTATACTATCGGCAGTACGGAAGCTTCCGTGCTACCAAGTTGTTTTCTATGATATGGCTTCCAAATCGACGATCGGCTCCGTTAGACTTGATCTACATTATTAAAAGTATTTGAAAATTAAATTTTATAATTTTTCGACATTATTTGATTAGTGATCAAAAGATCTCAAAATTGATAATTTTAATGGTCGATATAATGCGTTTGTAAATTTAACGGTGTAAAACAATTCAAATCTGATAAAATTTTTATAGAAATTTTTTTTCACTATTTAGAATAAGATCAGTATCTCTGATCTTAAATTCAAGTCCTTTATCATCATTTCGTACGAAATTTTTATTTTGAGCTGTTCATTTTTAGACCACTCGCAATGCATTTGATAAAATTTTTATAGAAATTTTTTTTTCACTATTTAGAATAAGATTAGTACCTCTGATCTTAAATTCAAGTCCTTTATCATCATTTTTTGCGAAATTTTTATTTTGAGCCGCTTATTTCAAACCAAGTTTTTTTTTTTTAAAAAGTAAAACTTAATTAATCAATTTTCATCATATTTCAAATATGGGAACTAAAAAGAAGAGAAATTAGTGTAACAATCAAATATATTTAGACGAGGAGCGGTAATCCTATTCCGAAAATAAGTTTCCTTTTATAATATTTTTTCCCCTCACTTCTCTTTTCGGTAGTTGACTTAGGCCTAGGGTGGGCCAAAGTAGATTACGTTGTTTTGGGTCGAACCTTGGCCAAAGTCAATTATGCTGTTTTTGGGGAACCTGTGTTTGGGCTGTAGTTAGATTACAGTGGAAGTGGCTGTTTACGGACAACCGATTCACTCCTCTCCACTTTCGGCAAAACAAACAGGAACCTTTACTGAAAGCAATTTTCTTGTCTTCTCCATAGCGATTTGAAATTTAATGATTTGGTCCATTAACTTGCAATACTTCCAGGAATAGTGATATTTTTATTGTGCTTTTACAGGGTAAATATGATGAAACAATAAAGGAATGCACAAAGGCGCTGGAGTTGAATCCTTCATATTTGAAAGCACTACTTAGGAGGGGAGAAGCACATGAGAAGCTCGAACATTATGAAGAAGCTATTGCTGGTCTGTTTGAACTTCTGGATATATCATTTGATTCCTTTGTTTTGAATCGATTGGGTCATTTACTATGCTCTTTCCTTGCAAATGACCTGCTCATTATTTCATGTAAAATTTTTTCAAGTAAGTTATTTGCCATTGTTCCTTATTTTAACCTATTTTAACCTGCTATTTTATTTTAATGCAGATATGAAAAAAGTAATCGAGCTGGAACCTTCAAATGACCAAGCAAGGAAATCATTGCAACGTCTCGAGCCATTAGCAGCTGAAAAGAGAGAGAAGATGAAGGAGGAGATGATTGGTAAATAATTAGGCATAATTTCTGTTAATTTCTGTTTCAGTATTCTGCGAGGATGATAATTCTTGCAAACAAGCTTTTAAAATAGTCACTGCTGCACTCTTTAAATGTGGTCAATCTAACAATATTATTCAATTCTGCTGCAGCAAAACTAAAAGAGATGGGAAATTCGGTTTTGGGGCGATTCGGAATGAGCGTCGACAACTTTAAATCTGTGAAAGACCCAAACACTGGCTCATACTCTATCTCATTTCAACGCTAATTACATATAGTAGTCCAGGTACCATCACAAAGACCAAAAGAGGGGGGGGAAAAAGAAATACCTGTTGAAAACCAGTAAGGGAAAAGGCTTAAAAAAAAATAAAGAGAAAAGCTGAAACAAATGCAGTGTGCCGTTTTCGTGGAATTGTGAACCGGACTTGGGCTTCATACCATTTGCAGTTGTTGGATTGATAACCTGTTCATTGTATCAGTCCAGGCCAAATTAGCCATGTCTCTTCATGAAGCCCCCATGATACTTCTTGTGCTGCAGTTTGGTGTATAAATGATATAAGCATATGTAAGGAGCAAGCGATTGCGCTTTCTTTTCTTTGATCTATTATGTTTTTGAGAAAACAGATATAAAGGGTTATTGTTTCCAATATGTTTTCTACGATAAATTTGACTTTTGGTTCTCGAATTGTGAGGGGCGTGACACTTCGGTACTTAAATTTTAATCTATTGCGATTTTTGGCTTAATCTGTTTGAGCTGTTGTTATCAAGTCCTATAATCTAATTTAATTTGATAAATATGAATAATTTGGTTATGTCAAAGTACCGTGAGATAATGCATAATTTTTATTTTAATAATTTATTAATATTTAGCAAATAAAATTTTGTTAGAGGATAATAATTTGAAAAACTTAATTTAGGAATTTTGAAAAAATAAAGTTTGAGGACTAGAATGTCATGTGCTTCATAGTTTGAGGTCCAAAAGTGTGAATCTTTTTTTTGTTTTTAAGGTAAATGCTGCATCTTATACCCCATTTAGGGCCGTCAACGAGCTGAATTTAGGGCTGTCAACGACCCGAGCACGCGATGGCTTATGAACAACAAATTAAAATAGTCAGCCTTATTATTAGATGAAAAGTTGGAAAAAAAAATAAAAAAATTAGAAACTTAATCTTATAACTTTCATGTTTGGGTTGACCTAAAATCTAAATAGTAACAATTTGGTAATAGAGTTCGACTATATTGCTTCCGAAAGTATAAAGTAATTGATGCTTTCAATTTTTAATCTTTGGATCAACTCCTTAGATCAATTTTAGTCCTTAGATTAATATAATTTCTCTAAAGGGACCACTATTATCCTAATCCTACAGTCCTTGATCAAGCGCTAAACTGTCGAAAGCGTTATCATTTTTATTCTTCCGAAAGTATAGTAGCTCTACACTTGTAAGTACATATTATAGAGGTTGGTTATAATGATTTTAAAAATATTAAATACTTAGTGCCGGTAAGTTTTCCATCATTAGATTTATTCCTTTGATCAATTCCACTTTTTAGATTATGCTTTCAATCAATTACCCACTTACTCACTAGGGGACCACTATTATCCTAACCTATAAATCTTCATCCAAAGGCCGAAAATCTATAACTACCAGGGACTTGTGTTTTTAAAAGTATAAGATTTTAATTTTATAGATATATAGTTGAGTTAGAATTTAGAATGCTATCTGTAGTAGAAGAACTCTGTTGCTGCTAATTAATTAGGGGGGGTTTGGCCTTGATTCTGAAAAATAATTCTGAACCCAAAAGTGATTGTGGGCTTAGTAAAGCGTTTGGCAACAGATATTGAAAAATCTGATTCTATATTTCAGAATCAGAAAACATATTTTGAAGGCCGCAAAATCAAAAGCAGAAAAAGCTACTTCCTAAAAATTGATTCTTTTTTTGGACTCAAACATTAAATTTTTATTTTAATCTTAGATTCAAAGTTTCAATTTAATTTAACTTCAATTTTTAAATCATAAATTCATATTTGAATTTTTAGATTTCAAATTTTAAAATTTAAAATTTAAAATTTAAATTTAAATTTAAAATTTAAATTTAAAATTTATGATAAAATTTAAATTTTGACATTTCAGATTTTAAAACTTAAATTTAAAACTTTGAAAATTTCAAATTTAAAATTAAAAGTTTTAATTTTCAAATTACAAATTTTAAATATTTAAAAGTCAAATTTTAAATTCTTAAAATTCAAATTTTAAATTTCAAAATTTTGATTTTAATTTTAACTTTAAAATTCAACTTTTAAATATTCAAATAAGAAACTTAAAATTTTAATTTTAAATTTTCAAATAAATTTTAAAATTTAAATTTAAAATTTAAAATTTAAAATTTAAGTTTAAAAACATTAATTTAAAATTTTAAAATTTAAATTTAAATTTTAAAATTTAGAATTGTTAATTTAGAATTTTGAATTTAAAATTTTCTATTTAAAATTTATATTTTAAATTTAAATGGAAGATTTAAAATTTAAATTTAAATTTTAAATTTTAAATTTTGAGATTTCAAATTTAATTTTTTTATAAATGTGAAATTTAAAAACTTTAATTTTAATGCAAATTAAAATTTAAATTCAAATTCAAATTTTAAATTTTGTTAAAATAAAATTTAGTAAAATATTATTATATGCAAATATTAAAAAAAAATTGCCAAACAGTTTTGAAAAATTATTTCACAAAAGTCGTTTTTATCTAAACTCAGCCAAACGCTCGACAGCTTTGGCTGCGAGCTTATTGGCCTTCTTCTCTTCAAGGTTCGATTTTTTTTTCTCCACATTTTTAGTAAACATGCGCGATTCTATGCTTCTACTCATCATTGATTCTATTTCCGAACCTGGTAGAGCGGAGATCCAAAGGGCTCGCATTAACTGACGCACTCCAGATAGTGAGCATCTATCTTAACGCAGATCTGCTTCATCCTACCCTGCCCGACAGCATCCTCCTCCGCGACCCCCCCTTCGACTCACTCGCCTTTTGTAGGCAACACAACCGCCGCTAACCACGACGACTTTAATATCCGCCCCCGCATCGTCCGCCGCTGCAGCCGAAACTGCCTAGACGAGGAAGAGCTTCGGCCGCCGCTGCCACAGCGACTGTGGACGGGGATCTCGACGACCCTCATGAATCATGGCCACATCGCTTGCATTTAGGTGGGACGCCCTTCGTCGCCTTCGCCTTCTTGACGAACAGTAGTCGCCCTGCGCTTGGAATTGCACATCCCATATTTGTATGAAATAGTATAATTTTTATAAAAGATGCATGTAATCCTTGGTTCCAAAAATGTAATCCTTGGTCCCAGAATGTAATCCTAACTCCTAGATTAATGGAAAGTGCATTTTCTGTTTCAATATTTAATCTTCTTGTTGTTCTTGTATTGTATTTTCTATCATTTGCGAACTCGTGCTAGTTATAGCCAAACAACCCTCGGCGGAGATCAGGATAACATACGCCGATCAGAGAACACTGATAAAAAGTGATGTTGCACTGGTTAGGCAGTGGAGTTGCACTGGTCAGTGGCAGTTACACTATTTGACCAATGATGTTGCACTATTCTCGTCGTTATTATACTATTCAAAGTCTTGCTTGCGCTATTACCGACATGTTAGCAAATAATACATAAAAATATTTGCACGGCTTCTAGCCGAGCCAACATTTGTCGAAGTTGATGAGAACATTCGCCGGGCTGGAAAATAATGACTCACACCATTTACGTACTCTTTTGCACTAATATACTTTTGCCCCCAAAGTTGCACAGTTTGCATGCCCTTGTGGTTCCAAATCCTAAAACTCCCTCATTCATGCTTCCTCCACTTCTCTTCTGCAAGCACCGAACGCGGCGAAAACTGCGGAAATTAACTGCCAGTCTTGCATGGAGGAGTGCGAGAGGTCTACAAATAGGGACATCGGTTCAGGGAAAAGTATAACTGATTGCTACATCTTGTGGTCCGCACTGTTTTGCACCATTTTAAAGTTGGTTGCACTATTTTGCTTCACGTTGCAAGAGTATGCCGCGTAGACTTGAGAATAAAGTTTCGCATTATTTAAATATCGGAACCGTGAACAACAAACACCGCGGCTGGCGAATAGCGGGTGCGCTTTGGTTAGCGTACAGATTAATAGGAGCTTGCGTAATCCGGATATAGATGGCGCATTTAATGCGCTAGCAGGCATTTATTGCGCGCACAGGCGACGTACGCTATGTCACGCCCTGGGTTACCTGCGGCCAGGCGCATGACAAGATCCGCCGCATACACAGTATTTCTACCGTGTATACGAAGCGAAAACAACAACATCCACAAAGAAGCTAAAGGTATCAACAGAGCTGCTATATATATATAATCAAAAGATCACTGTACATACATCATCCATAACTATAATATAATACAACACTGATAATCTCTATCTCACTGTATGTACAGACTCATAACCATCTACCAAAACTCTGCAAAAAGGTGTCAACAACGGGTGTGAGAACTACTATCAAACAAGTAGTCCTCAGTGGGTACCGCCACCAGCCTCAGCGGTCTGCCCACTAAGTCCTCAATCTCAAAAGATATATATGGAGCAATAAAAAAAGTAGGAGATATACTACCACTACTATGCACAAAGCTCAACTGTCAGTATGAATACCAATGAACTGAATATACCAAATGAGGACTATCACGAATCCATAATGCCATACAACATAATACAATACGATACCTGCGGCCTGATCATGCTCTACCCGTAGGGAGCCTGCTAGAACAGGAACACCATCTGTCACTAGCCCCTCGTACAACCCTCTGTACGGAACATGCCAACTCCGGAGCGGTACTCGTGGGAGCGACCCAACCGAGTATAGTACAACCATATCAGCGCCAAGCACCCACAGGTATATGATCGACACGACTGGGTCAACAAAGAATCACATGCCCTCGGCACCTCAAAGGATAGTCAATAACATGACCCAATCAATGCTCCAGTGCTCACAATCAATCTCAACTCTACCACAAAGAGGAGGTACAACAACATAGCACGAGCCTCAATATGATCACCTACACTAATATGTACAACAACTGGTACAAGGGATATCAACAGGATAGGTGTAGGTCAAATCATGCAACAAAGATACAAGGAAATATTGCATGCTCATATATATATCATTAGCATATCATGCACATGCAAATCTCAACCTAACAGTTCATATCTAACATAATCTCAGCATGTCATGCTATCATAATCCCAATAGTATCACACTATCATAATCCAATATCATCATATCATGCTAACATAATCCAACACTATCATGCTAACATGAGAGTAAACACATATGAGGAAGTCCACTGAATCTGGCAAACATCAACCCACCTCAAAAGCTAATCCAACCACGGTGGGGAATAACAGAATCCTCAGATCCAACCCTCCAAGATAATCAAGCTCCAGCAGCACTCCGATCTGAATATCACCAAAAGGCTGCTAACTCCGACAGAACAACAGCTCAGCACCAGATCAGATCAACAGAATATAGGAGAGCAAGCTAGATCACAAACTAATGCCAACACATGGCCCTTACTCTAGCTTTCTCTCTCTAGAAATGGGATTCTCGAAATGGAATGCAAGCTAAAACAATCAGGAACTCACCTATTTATAGGCTCCCAAAATCCCACATTCGGGCGCCCGAATCCAACTTCCGGGCGTCCGGAAACCCTGCAATCCAGGTGTCAGCTGGTGGCCAAGCGGTCGGTCGTCGGTCGGCAGGCAGTGGGGCGGCGTGTCTCCGGCGGTCGACACGTGTCCTGCGTCGCGACACGTGGCTCTCCACGTCATAAGCCAATTCGGATCCTCATCCGGGCGTCCGGTTTCCTGCATCCAGATCCGAACCTCATCAGCACTTCCGAATCATCCACAAAATCAATTGGATCCAGATCTTTCGGGCGTCCACTTCCTCACTTTCGGGCGCCCGAAATCCGCCAAGTCCAGAAACCCTCAAAGTCCACAAAAATCCGAGTACTACACGCTACGTATGCGTATCTGAGCCATAAGCACATACGGTTGGGGCGGAGGGATATGAGAGGGGTATTTTGGTCAGAAACCTGAAAAACTGGACCGAATCTGCAAAAGCGAAAAAGGTGGCCCAGATTTGCAAACATATATACATATATATAGAGAGATCTAGGCTGCTATACTATCGGTAGCACGGGAGCCTCTGTGCTACCAAGTTGTTTTCGATGATGCGGCTTCCGAATCGACGATCAGTACCTCTGATCTTAAATTCATGTCTTTTATCATAATTTTTTATGAGATTTTTATTTTCAGCCGTTCATTTTTAGACCACTCGTTTGATAGATAAATGATTTCGAAAAGTTATGAAAATTTGAGAAATTTTGATCACTAGCCAAATAATATCGAAAAGTTATGAAATTTAGTTTTCAAATACTTTCAGTAGTGTAGATCAAGTCTAATGGAGCCGATCGTCGATTCGGAAGCCGCATTATCGAAAACAACTTGGTAGCACGGAGGCTCCCGTGCTACCGATAGTATAGTAGCCAAACAACTTTTCGATATTATTTGGCTAGTGATCAAAAGGTCTCAAAATTGACAATTTTAATGGTTGATGTGATGTGTTTGTGAACTTAACGGTGTAAAACAATCCAAATCTGATGAAATTTTTATAGAAATTTTTTTTCACTATTTTGGGTAAGATCAGTACCTCTGATCTTAAATTCATATCTTTTATCATCATTTTTTATGAGATTTTTATTTTCAGCCGTTCATTTTAGACCACTTGTTTGATAGATAAATGATTTCAAAAAATTATGAAATTTAGTTTCCAAATACTTTCAATAGTATAGATCAAGTCTAACGGAGCCGATCGTCGATTCGGAAGTCGCATCATCGAAAAGAACTTGGTAGCACGGAGGCTCCCGTGCTACCGATAGTATAGTAGCCTAGCTCAATATATATATATATGTATATATATATATATATGTATATATATATATATATGTATATATATATATATATATGTATATATATATATATGTATATATATATATATATATGTATATATATATATATATGTATATATATATATATATAGTGCTTGACCGGGCTACTATCGGTAGTAAACCGCCCCGTTTACTACCGATTTGTTTTCGATGCTGGAGCTTCCAAATTGACGATCGGCACCGTTGAACATGATCTAGACCATTTAAACTATCTAGAAATCAAATTTTATGATTTTTTTATATCATTAACCGAACGATCAAAGGGTTACAAAATCTGTAATTTTAATGGCCGATATGGTGTGTTTGCTCGTTTAACGGTATAGAAGAATCCAAATCAACTAAATTTTTGTTAGAAAATTCTTTGAACTATTTAAAATAAGATCTGTACTTTTGATCTTGATTACAAGACTTCTATCATCACTTTTTATAGGATATTCATTTTCAGCCATTCATTTTCTGTTCACTTGATGGACAAGAGAACAATATCGAAAAATCGTGAAATTTGATTTCCAGATAGTTTGAATGGTCTAGATCATGTTCAACGGTGCCGATCGTCGATTTGAATGCTCCAGCATCGAAAACAAATCGGTAGTAAACCGCTTGGTTTACTACCGATAGTATTCTAGCAAAACTCTATATATATATATATGTATATGTATATATATATATATGTATACATATATATGTATATATGTATACATATACATGTATATGTATGTATACATATATGTATGTTTACATATACATGTATGTATACATATATGTATGTATACATATACATGTATGTATACATATACATGTATGTATACATGTATACATACATGTATACATATATACATGTATACATACATGTATACATATATACATGTATACATACATGTATACATATATACATGTATACATACATATATATATATATATATATATATATATACATACATGTATACATATATATATATATATATATATATATATATATATATATATATATATATATATATATATGTAGCAGATCGAAGTAGTAGTAGCAGCAACAGCAGCAATAGCAATAGATTGTAATAGCAGCAGACTATAGGTTGAATTCTTTTAATCTTTTTGTTGATTAAAGATAATTTTTTTTTTCTCTTTTCTTTTTCTATGTAGAAATAGTTATGCGTTGTGGCTATAGACAACATGGATATCAAATTATTTTATGCTTTAATCTCGAGGAGATATGATTTGATTTTCTAACAGAATCATCATTTCATATTTTATTTTTTTTGTGTTTTCTAACATATTGTTCAGACATTATTTTTGGCATAATCCCTTTTATAAGTTGATATGATGGTGGTTTAGACTTCTTAAGAGGGGAAAAGAGAGAGAGAGAGAGAGAGAGAGAGAGAGAAGATGGCAGTAGTTTAAATTATATCATATGTGATCTAATCTTTTGTTATTTTTCATCCATGAGCTTCGATGCCTTTATCAGCTCAGAATTTTGAAGGTTTTTCTTCTTTTTTCTATTGGAAATGAGTGCAATAAATTTGACTACCAACTCTGTTTTTTTACTAAAATTTATAGTGGCAGTTTATATGGGCAGTTGGTTTTTTTTTAATCAAATTGGCTTCCTTCCTGTTTTAGTTCAATTCTTCCCTCTATAAGTTATGTTGCTACAATTTATAGAGTGTTGTAGAACAAGACCATATTGTCTTATTTTGTGGGATAGCAAGTTTCAAATAAATTAAAAATATTTAGATGTCTGAATAAGTTATCTAATATTATGGAGCTTGGGTTTACGTCATACAAGGTTCTACTATTTTCTATGATTATCATGTGATCTAAATAAATGATATAGAGACTACACAAATGATCCACCGCAACGCGCGAGCTCTACATTAGTTTTACATAATTTGACAGTTTTGTCGAATCATGAGGGAGGTTGTGGGTTGGCCACGTTGCCCATTAAAGCAAAAGCCAATGGGATTTTGCCACATGCCCAATGAAAGTTTTGGATGCACCTATTGCACGATAAGTCGCCTGTAAAATACGCATAAACGATAAATTTATGTAATATAATAAATTATTCAGATACTTTATATCGCGTATATTATATCACATTTTATTTTACAATATTAATTATATAATATTTTATCAATCATCTAATATTTTGTGTGGTGTATGAAGCGTTTGTATGCACCCGATGCAATCAAAAAATTTTCCTCTCTCTTGGAATTATGAGAGTACCTTATTGAACATTTTTTACACCAAGTGTATATTTATGCATACACCACATCCCTAAAATATTTTAATAAAAATTTTAAATTAATTTAACAAATATAATTTAAATTATTATGCTTTATTTTAGAATATTAATTATCAAATATTCTATAAAATCATCTATTGTGTGCGGTGTATGGAGCAATAGTATGCACTTGGTGTAAGTATTTTTTTTTTCTCTTTTGAAATTATGAGTGCATGCTATTGAACATTCTCTACACCACGTGTATATTTGTAAATACACCACATGCCTAAAACCTTTTAATAAAGATTTTAAAATTAATTTATCAAATATAATTTAAATTACTAGACTTTGTAAATTATATATATTTAATTAAAATTTGGTATTAGAATGTTAATCATCTAATATAAGTTACAGTGTATTGTAATATTAATATACACTAGGTGCATGTAATAGTTTCTCTTTTTTCAACCAATTTTAACTAGGTAAAGACATCCTCACCTATTGTTTAATTTGAGATAACCCTTCCAACTTTAACTATTTAGTTAAAAAATTATTTATAGAATAACTATGAAAGCTAAAAATTTAATTAAATTTTTAAATAAAATTATTAGTATAATTTAACTTTGCAAATGAATTTAAGAAAATATTGATAAAAAATTAGTTTTATAATATAATATAAGAGAACTTTATAATTTTTTATAATTTCTAATTAAAAATTTTTTATCTTAAAATTTTATAGCTATATATTTTAATTGTCTAAAATACTACCAATCCGTAGCGCAAGCATGGATCCTTTACTAGTTTGGCATAATGTCACAACTTTTGATGTGTATATGTTGCATAATTTAGAGTGTGTTGCACTATTTTTTTTTGCTTATTATATTTATTTTTTATTTTTGTGTCAGGTAAAGATTCTCATCTCTTGAGAAAAAGTATATACAATTATGACTTATCAATCATATTTTTTTTAAAAAATAATATTATTTTTATATTAGATTTTGTTGAAATTTTAACTTATAAAAGGGTGCTGCACTATTTCAAATTATACGAGTACTCAAAATGTGTAACGTGCTCTTTAATAGTGCAACTTTCTGTCTAATGTGCAAATTTTTGATATTTTTTAAATAAAAAATTCATACGTTAAATTATATTGCACTGTTTGTATATGTATTGTATTATTTAATGTGAATTTAAAATTTTTATTAGAGAAAATTAAAATACTATAATATTTAAAAATATGGTGTGCTAATCGACGGAATATTGCAAGAATTGAGAATATATTGCATATTTTTAGCACGTATTGTACATTATATTTCTTTTGGGTGTACGTGCAGCATTGTGAATAATTTTAAGATAAGAGTTTAGTTAATAGGACAATATCCTTCAAATGAGGAAGTTTACAGTGTCACGCTTGCACAGCATCATCGATAACAGGTTAATCACATATCTCAATTTGAAAAATAGGTATAACAAAAATATTTTTTATAATCATAATGAGACATATAAATTTAAAAAGGTTATTTAATTGATTGAGAATGCCCCGTCATCGATATAATTAGGTGTCGTCAATATAATTGGCGCTTTCAAGAATTTTTCCCTCCAAATTGCCAGCCGGATCTTAACGGGCCGGCCGGGTTCACGCAACATGAGAATTTCACTCGGGAGCGGGACTGGTGCGACGCTGGCTGACTCACTCAAGACTCACCTGGGGGGTGGGGGCGACGGTAACGCATACGGCGGGAACCGGGAATACGCTTCCGTAATAAGAATCCGCGCAGTAGGCCGGAGGAAGCTTGTTTGCGAAGACTAATACCACCAGTGGCATCTCAGTAATTACGGCCAAATGCAGGGGTGTTTACGTATCTTCGCTTTTTCAAGCTTTTCGCTGGGGAAAAGGGACGGGGCAGGTCAGTGGCGGGCGAACGGCCGGTCCCCGTCGGTCTCTCCGCAGCTTTTTTACTCGGAAAAAAATTTAAACAATATTATAAATAGAGAAATTACTTAAACAAAAAAAAAAAAAGTCATACTTTTCTTTTCCCATTTTGCCCTTTTCTCCATAATTAACTGTTCCGTAAAATGGACGGGGCAAATTATAATTCCGACCCCTGATCGCATATTTCGGTTTTCGTGGCTCGTCCGATTAAAATATTTCCATGTAATTTAAATATCACTTAATTTCTCATTTCTTTATTATTACTTTCTTTTCTCTCTTTCTTTTTTTTTAATTTTCTTTTTATTTAATTATTATTAATAATATAATTTTCTAGAAATATTTCTCTCTTTTCATTTTTTTTTTCTTCTCCGTCCTCCCCGTCTCCGGAGACCTCGCCGAGCGAGGAAATCGCGGGAGCGTTTTTACGACAGAGCGAGCCGGTTTTCTGACCCGGTAGCGGAGGACCGCGCCCGGTTCGGTTCGGGCAAGTTTTTTTTCTTTTTGGTCCCGGGAATTTTGGTGTGCGAGATGGAGGTACTCTACTGTAGCTTCTCTGTGGCTCCCAATGGCGAGAGCTGGAGGAAACTCTAGTGGGAGTTCGAATTTCGGACGGTGGGGATTTTCTAAATTGCGTCGCCGAAAGCTGATCCTAAGCGTCCGTCGTTTTTGGTGGTGCAGTGCTGTCCGCTGTTCTATGAAATGGAGGCAAGGGAAGGAGGGACGGCTGCCGCGGCGGCGATGACGGCGGCGGAGGAGGCCGCCGGGCGCTACCAGCCGCCGGCCTCTGCGGCGGCGGGGCCGAAGGCCGACAACCCTAGCCAGGGCGGCGGCGGGACGCCGGCGCCGGCAGCTCCTCCGACTAAGAAACATAACCGACTATGCTTCTTATTTGTGAGATCCCAATATATCTTTATCTTGCACCAATAGGATTGATATATTCCATAGACCTAGTCTATGCCACTTTCCACGAACCAACTTAATGGGTTAATTAATTTGACTCAACCCAAGTTCAAAAGCAGGCATATTCTTAACAAGTTCTTGTAGAAACATTAGTTTGTTTAGACTCTATTTAGGTTCATCCAAGAGTCTAACTTAATCCAAGAATATATCATTGGATTTGTCTTGGTCCACTAATCACAACCATATAACCATTTTTTCCGATCGGATTCAAATTTTCACATAAATTGTCATCTTGATATGTGCCTAATCAAATTAAATTCGAATATTTTAAAAGAATGATAATTGAATCCTTATGAAATAGAAAGGGGTCGGGTATTTATAGGATCGTCGATTCTACCTCAATCTTAGTCCATCTTATTATTGGTTGAATCATTATAGATCCCTAATATCCACATTATAGTTCCCTAATATTATGTGTGTAGGCTCATTAATGGACTAGGTTTGGACTGAATCGGTTGTAGTCGAACTCGACCCCGAAACATAGAAGGTTGATCCAATCGATTGATTTGAAGCCAACACCATAATCTTGACCTAACCTGACCCAACATCCTAGTGCGTTGATTTTAACTGACTTCCAAATTGTATAATTATAAGATAGTCCATTCTTACTCAATCTTCGTCTATCATATCTGGTTGGTTAAATCATTATACCCTGATATCCGCACTATAGATCCCTAAACAGGGATGTTAACGGGTGTGGTCCGTGTGGATACTCGAGATTTTATCGGAACCTGAACACGAACAGGGTGGGTTTAACCAATGCTAAATAGAGACGGTTTCAGTATGGACGAAACTCGATGGATTCGGGTTCGGTTATGGTTTTTCTCTGTACCCGAGTCAAACCGAAGCCAAACCCGAACCCGTATAAAAACCTATTTTATAAATATAAAATATATATTTTTAGATATTTATTTTAATATTAATCTATATTAATGATTTATAATATTCAGTATATTAATTATTCAGGTTTGATTTTTTGGTTTCAGGTTCGGGTTTTTTAGCGGGCAGCTTTGGTTTTGAATTTTTATACTTTGTCGGTGTCACGCCCCGCCGGGCCTTTTACACCAACTAGGTGGAAAGGAAACCGCACGGGCGCATGCCCCAGACCCGCCGAACGGATAGAGTCTTTTCTACCCGCCCAAGACGTCACAACACAAGCTTATCCACAATGTTCCAACTAGGAACGGAGTACAAGAGTTGCACAAGAAAAGCATCAACATAAAGAAGTTCTACTTCTATTACATCACATAACACAATATACATGCCCAAATTTTTCTTTTTCATTCCATACATTATGTTCCAAAACTAGGAAATATACAATTGGCATACATATAATGAAAATCTCCTATACTATCATAGTCCAAGACTAGGGGTACAACTCTATGTATCACCAAAATGGAAGGGCCGCTATCTATAGAGCCAAACCCTTGCCTCGCTCCGCCGCCTCACTCGCGGAAGGACCTGAAAAATGTGGGGTGAGAACTATAAACATAGTTCCCAGTGGGTAAGGCCACCCAAGAGAGAAGCTCGACCCACCAGGTCTAAAGAAACACCATATGCATATGTTAGATCACAAATAACTATGCAAGAAATATTTACATGCTAGTAAATAAACATAAAGGATGCAACCAAATGAAATATAATTTATCATTCTCTCCTAGGTTCATCATATATTCCACATTGACCAAGTTTAACTACTTGTCATTTACTTATGGTTTCGGAATCGCCGTCTCACCATAATAGTTTCAACATTCAAGGAGTGAAATCGTCACCTCCTAGTTCGAGTAGCGAAATCGTCGCATACTCGGGATAGCGAAATCGTCGCATACCCCATCTATCGTCGCACATCCCAATCAACACCGCCATCACATGGCATAGGTAGCAAAATCGTCGCATACCCGGGATAGCAAAATCGTCGCACATCCCAATCAACACCGCCATCACATGGCATAGGTAGCGAAATCGTCGCATACCCGAATAGCAAAATCGTCGCACATCCCAATCAACACCGCCAACTCATGGCATAGGTAGCGAAATCGTCGCATACCCGGGATAGCAAAATCGTCGCACATCCCAATCAACACCGCCAACTCATGGCATAGGTAGCGAAATCGTCGCATACCCGGGATAGCAAAATCGTCGCACATCCCATTGTTCACATTTTCACTTGCCAACCTAAGTCTCATGATCTTAGGTTCAAGTCACTAAGTCTCACCTATGTTCAATGACACTAGGCTCCATTATCACATATTCCAACCTATGTTCAATGACACTAGGTTCAATCCTCATATGTCCAACCCATGTTCAATACACTAGGTTTAATCCTCATATGTCCAACCTATGTTCAATACACTAGGTTTCATTCTCATCCCAACCTATGTTCAATAACACTAGGTTTCATTCTCATGTCCAACCTATGTTCAATAACACTAGGTTCTATCATACATGCAACCATGCAACAAGTATCAATAATCGAATTACACTTAAATTATATATCATGCAATAGGAGTTCATTGCTCTACCTATCATGATTTTACCTTTGCCAATATACAAATTCTAGGGTTCACAACACATACCATTTTATTTTTAAATTGATATTTATCCTAGACATGGAAGTGACCTAATCACTTCGGTAAACACAAACCCACCTCAAGAGCTTTCAAATCCTTGTATTCTTCAAGCTCCTAAGTGTCCAAGCCTTGAGTTCTTGCTTCAACCCAAGCTTCTACAAGAAAACGGTTCGTTACTCGTTACGAACCCCAAATTCAACTCAATATATGAAATCAAGTGTTCTAACATGATTTCCTATGCCTCAATTGCAATTCCCGAAGGTCCAAATATTTTTAGAACCTTCCAAGGCAAAAACCCTAATTTGACCTAGGTTTCACATGCATGCATGTAGAACCTCGAAATTTCTTGGCCAATCTCCACATTTTGTGTTTTAGATTGCCTAGGGTTTCCAAAAACCTCATAACAAAGGATTAAATCCAAGGTTTGAACCCAAAACGTGAGGTACTAATCTTAATCACGAAATCCCCAAGCTCCTTCTTGCACCAAGAAGCTTCTTTTCTCCTTTGGAAGCTTTTTCCAAGATCAATCCACCATTTTCTCCAAGTTTTGGAGAGATCTCTAGAAAGAGAAAGTGAAGGAGTGGAGAGGAGAAGTAGAGAAGAAGATGACTGAGAAAATGGGGGTGTTCCCTGCCTTTCAAACCCTCCTTTGAGTGCGAAAAGATCAAATTGCCCCTCTCCACACTTAACACCCACAACCAGCCAAACCAGGACACTGTATACCGGTATGCGCATATGCATACCGGTATACGGGTGTTGGTTCCGGTATACCTCGGAGATTCCGCAGAACCCGAGAGCTGGATTTACTGTTTCGACCATCGCATACCCGTATACCTCATCACATACCGGTATGCCGTGACAGTTCCGGTATTCTCCGGAGAATTCCGCAAAACCCGAGAGCTGGGTTTTCGGTTGCAACCATGGCATTCCGGTATACTCAGCACATACCGGTACTAATCACTTCAGTACCGGTATGAGCTCCACATACCGGAATCCAATGCAGAGTTTACAAATTCTACAGTTTTAACTTATCGAAGTCCGTTTTCACGCCTCTTTTGAGCCGAAAACACTTCGCACAAGTCCCAAACTTGGCCAAAGCCTCACATATAGCCTCACATGCTATTTTTCCACCGGAACTCCATAATTTGTAGAAGTTCGGTACGATGCACTGAAATTCAGTGTACTACATTCCACCCCCCTTAAAGAGAGTTTCGGCCGCGAAACTAAATCATACCTCAGCTGGACTCAGCGAAGAGGTAAGGAAACCGCTCTCTCATTGAGCTTTCCAATTCCCACGTAGCTTCGCGCTCACCGTGATTCGTCCATTGCACTTTTACATAAAAAATTTCACGATTCCTTAAACTTTTTACCTCGCGATTCATTATACACAAGGGAAATTCCTCATAAGTCATATCCTCATGAAGCTCCATAGGCACATACTCGAGGACGTGCGCCGGATCATACATGTACTTGCGGAGTGTCGATACATGGAACACATTGTGTATCCCCGCAAGTTTTGGCGGCAAAGCTAGCCGATACGCCACGGATCCCACACGCTCCAAAACCTCATAAGTCCAATGTAACGGGGACTCAACTTACCCCGAACACCAAATCGCTTCACCCCTCTCATGGGTGATACTTTCAAGAAGACGCGGTCTCCTACCGCGAATTCCAAATCTCGTCGACGTCGATCCGCATAACTCTTTTGTCTGGATTGCGCCGTCGATAGACGTTCACGTGCCAAGCGGACCTTTTCCTCCGCTTCACGCAACACATCCGGTCCTAAGACCCTTCTCTCGCCGACTTCGCTCCAATGAATAGGAGAGCGACATTTTCTTCCATACAAAGCCTCAAAAGGTGCCATACCGATGCTAGATTGATAGCTATTATTGTAAGCAAATTCAGCCATCGGCAAATGAGTAGGCCATGCACCCTTGAAGTCCAACACACATGCTCGAAGCATATACTCCAAAATCTGAATTGTCCTTTCCGATTGACCGTCAGTTTGAGGATGAAATGCTGAACTGAAATCGAGCCGTGTACCCAAAGCTTCTTGCAAGCTTTTCCAAAAATACGATGTGAAACGGGGATCTCGATATGAAACTATCGAGGTCGGGACCCCGTGCAACCGCATAATCTCGTCCAGGTAGACTTGTGCTAACTTGTCTCCCGACCAAGTGGTGTGGATTGGCAAAAAGTGTGCCGACTTTGACAAACGATCCACCACCACCCAAATCGCGTCGTGGCCACCTAACGATCGAGGTAAGCCCACAACAAAATCCATCGCGATATTTTCCCACTTCCAAACTGGAATGGGCAATCCTTGTAACTTTCCTGCTGGAAAGCGATGCTCGGCCTTCACTTGTTGGCATACTAAGAATTGTGCCACAAAGCGTCCAACATCAAGTTTCATCCCCGGCCACCAATAATGCAATTTGAGATCCTTGTACATTTTGGTGCCACCCGGGTGAATCGCATAGGGAGAAGTGTGAGCTTTTTTCAAGATCTCCCCACGAATATCCTCGACTTTTGGCACGCACAATCGATTTCGAAATCGAATTGCGCCCTTCGAGTCTACATGATAATCACCGACGCGCCCGCTCTCGATAGCACCCTGCACCTTTTGGAGTTCCGGATCACCGGATTGGTTTTCTTTTATTTGCTCCAACAAGGTCGGCCATACATTGAGATTCATAAGTCTAGCGGGGACGCCCGGGGCCACGATCTCCAAGTCGAATCGGCCCATTTCCTTGATCAACGGCATTTGTCCCGTCATTTCAATTGCGAAGTTTTCCACGGATTTTCTACTGAGCGCATCGGCCACCACATTGGCTCTACCGGGGTGGTACAAGATGGTCAAGTCGTAATCTTTTATTAACTCCAACCACCTCCGCTGCCTCAAGCTCAACTCCTTCTGAGTTAATAAGTATTTTAAACTTTTGTGATCCGTGTAAACCTCACAATGCTCCCCGTACAAGTAGTGTCTCCACAACTTGAGTGCGAAGACCACCGCCGCAAGCTCTAAGTCGTGAGTGGGGTAATTTTTCTCATAGCTCTTCAGCTGTCGAGAGACATATGCTATTACTTGTCTTCTTTGCATAAGCACACACCCAGACCACGCCGTGATGCATCACTATACACCACAAAACCCTCCCCCGTAATCGGCAAGGCGAGAACCGGAGCCGAAGTCAACCTTTCCTTTAGCTCCTTAAAGTTTTGGTCGCATTCCTCGCTCCAAATATATTTGGCCCCCTTGCGGGTAAGACGCGTTAGTGGACCGGAGATTTTTGAAAATCCCTCCACAAACCGCCGATAGTACCCCGCAAAACCCAAAAAGCTTCGCACCTCCGTGACATTGGTCGGGCGAGGCCAATCCTTGATTGCCTCAACTTTCATAGGGTCCACCGATACGCCTCCCGCGGTAATCACGTGACCCAAGAAAGCGACCTCACGGATCCAAAATTCGCACTTTTTTAATTTGGCGAACAATTTGTTCTCTCGAAGAACTTGAAGCACAATCCTTAGGTGCTCTTTATGTTCCTCTTCACTCCGAGAGTAAACAAGTATGTCATCTATGAACACCACCACAAATCGATCTAGTAGTGGCTTGAATACACGGTTCATTAAGTCCATGAACGCCGCCGGGGCATTAGTAAGCCCGAAAGGCATAACCGTGAATTCATAGTGTCCATACCGCGTCCTAAACGCGGTCTTATGCACATCCTCCGGTTTGATCTTCAATTGGTGATAACCGGATTGCAAATCAATCTTCGAATATACCTGAGACCCTTGCAACTGATCGAACAAGTCATCAATTCGGGGTAACGGGTACTTATTCTTGACGGTCACTTTATTCAACTCGCGGTAATCTACACATAACCGCAGCGAACCGTCCTTTTTCCGCACAAATAAAACAGAGGCTCCCCAAGGTGACACACTTGGCTTTACGAAACTCTTGTCCATTAAATCTTGTAATTGTGCTTTTAATTCCTTCAGTTCCGCGGGTGCCATCCTGTACGGGGCCTTAGAGATCGGCGCCGTACCCAGGAGCAAATCAATCACAAATTCTATTTCTCGATTCGGTGGCATTCCGGGCAACTCCGTCGGAAACACATCTGGGAACTCTTGGACAATAGGAATGTCCTCAAGCCCCAACACTTCTCTTCGGTCATCCACTACCGTCGCCAAATAGGCAATGCATCCACTAGCAATAAGCTTCCTTGCTTGTGACGTGGACACCATTGACGCAAAGAGCGAACTCTTGCACCCACGGTACACAAACTCTTTATGCCCGGGTTCATTGAACTTTACTATCCGGCTCTCACAATCAATAATGGCGTGATACCTTGAGAGCCAATCCATTCCTAGGATCAAATCATATTCGTTCATTCGATTTAACACCAGCAAATCAGCTGGCATGATCCAGTTTTCAACCCTCACTGGGCAATCAACACACGCGTGATGTATACAAAAGGTGTGTTCCGGTACTTGCACAGTTCTTGCATGCGTGGCTTCTATAATTTCTATTCCATGTGCAGTAGTAAATGATCGAGCAATGAATGAATGCGATGCACCAGTATCAAACAAAGCTCTACATCGAATGCCTTTAATTAACACAATACCTACCACGACGTCGTCCTGGGCAGGAGGCTCCTCCACCAGAGAGGCGAATACTCGTCCACTAGGCGCTGGCCGCTGGCCCTCCACTGGTCTCGGCGGCTGTGTACGGCCTGCCGACATCGCCGCGGGTGGGATGCCCGCAAGCTGCCTCGGTGGTGCAAACGCCGATGCCCTCGACGGTGCTCGGCCATCATCCATCGGACAGTTATACCGCATATGGCCCGGCTGTCCGCATTTGTAGCACCGACCCTCGCGATACTCACATTGTTGAGGGCCGTGGGAACCGCCACAAATCGGGCACTGGTTAGAGGGTCGATTCCGTCGGAACCCTCGCGATTGATTTTGCGACTGCGAGTGCTTCGGGGGTCGCGTGCGGGTACGGTTTCGGGTTTTAAATTTTTGTTTCGGTTCGTTTTTGAGTTTTGCAAAAGCCACCCCGAAACCGATCTGTTGACATTCCTAACTCTCTTGTAATGGTTGGTCCAAGATGTGGAATCTTAAATGCTTGTGCTGGGATTTCTATGACAAACGAAAATGGGGTATTCTATTCTGCATTGCCCTGCATGTTCCTGTCAACTCAACGAGTGTTGTGCTGTAGTTAAAGGATTCGCTTCAAATGGCCATAGATTGCTTTGAGGGTGTTCGAATCATGATGCCAAATGATCTCCTTTGGAATGAAAGTATGTAGGAAATGTATTAGAGCAAGATATGAAAACCGAAAACCACCTTCAATGTCTTTTACTTCTAATCAGGAGTCACCATAATGCATAGGCGTATGATATATAAACATTTGTCAGAACATATATGTAACAAATCGAATGGCATACTGTAATTTTCTGAGAAAGTGCCAACAGAAATATCGGATGAAAGCGTCAACAACGAAACCATTCAGATTGTTACTTGCCACATTTCTAATGTTAAATATATAAAGCGACAGGATCTGCCTAGTTAACAAGATCCGAGATACACCTAGAGTAGGGGTGAATAGGTGTTAAGAATAAAAATAGTTTGCTTAGACAATTTCACAAACTCGTTGGGAGCACCCAAAACAGAACGCAGCAGGAACAAAAAGGAAACAGTAAGAAAACCATATGAAGCAATAGAAATCAGCAATTGTTTAAGGAAATATCAAACAATACTCAATCACACAATACCACAGCTAAGAACATATGCAGGAAAATAAATGAAGTGCAACATTTTATGTAGAAACCCTATCCCGAGGAGAAAGACCACAGGACCATTGGAGAAAACTCCACTATGAATAAAATGAGATACAAAAGTGGAATAGATTCTATACCAACATCACCATAGTCCAATGGTGGTGACAATCGCACCTTCACGCACCACTGACGGCTCCTGTGCTCACAAATGTGGAGTCACAAACACTCCAGCTTCGGCTTGGTAGAGATCGTCACCTGTACCAATGCATGCGCCACCTCCACAGCTGCTCACCTCCATGAGCTTCCTAGCACTTGAAAGCTCTGACAATGAATGGACTAATGAAGAGTAAATTCTACTATGATGCAACTCTTGGAGTGAGTAGAGCTCTAAGATGGGAGATGAGAAAAGATAATCAAAATGGTAATAAGAATTAGGCTAAGGCCTCTCTCTAGTGAGTTGTGGTTTTTGGGGGGGAGGAAGGAGACGGGTTTCTGGAAGGGAAGTCCCCTAGAAATATCTAAGGACAAGTGCTCATTCCCTACACCCATGGGTATGTATATCTTAGGACAAAAATGGGCTTGACCTAATGATGTGCACGTGCAGTATATCAAACCCAACATTCTGGAGAATTGTTTCAACTTGGTCGAAACAAATTTCTCGATAGTAGGAAATTTGCGACAAGCTGACTTCAACTGGTCAACCAACCTGAATAAAATATCCAGTAAACTCAGTTTTTTTTTTTGGAACAGTTCAGAATAATGTTTTTAACGATTCCTGGAGAACACTTCTTCTACATAGACTACACTTTCAAGTGAAAGCAAAAAATCAAGACATTATGCAATGCATTCTTCTACCTACTTTGGATTCAAGTGTGAGGCTATCTCTACCTTTATCTTTACTATAACCATCCTTGTCACAATATGTCATGAATATGTAGTACAAGAAGGATATTTCATGTAACATAGGTTAAAAAGAATGTAACATACTTCTTGTACTGCTAGAATAGTTGGCGCTAACTTAAAGTAAATGCTCAAATTAGTTAACAAAATGATTATTAGTGTTGATGGTCAAAGAGTACAGTGAGTATTAGATAATAATAGGAGCGATCCATGAGACAAACTTGAAGGCAAGGAAATATGAGCCAAAAGTTAGAGGCTAAGACATGGGATTACTAAGATAGGTTTAGTACGAAACAAAACAAAGAAGCTGGATATACTAATAGAGCTTAAGACGGTTAAACAACAGTTGACATATGTATCAGAAAGCACAAGGAAAAAAAAAATTTGTTCAGCAGTTGTACAAATGTATCAGGAAACACAAGAGAAAAAAGCAAAGTTAAATTGGTAGTTGGAGTTTTGAATATTCTGCAAATATTTATGCTATTTATGATTCACAAACTTGCCAAATGTACCATCTCAAAAATTTCATGCTATCAAAAGGGTATTTCTGAGAGGCGATACTTTCTTAGTTAACTCTCATTTATGCTGGCAGGCATTATATTATATTTTATGAAGTCTATAACTCTCATTAGATTGAGTGTAATGCTTATATAATAATTGATTTGGGACGATCGGAATTTTGGATAAGGTGGCGTTAGTTCCAATCATTGCGGATAAGGCAGAGGCGATTCCAACTACTTTTGTTGGGATAAGGATTGAGGTGGTTTCAGCTGATCAGAAGAAGGATCATATTGTTTAACTAATTTGGATAAGGATAGAAACAATTTGGATGAGAATAAGATAAGGAGGTTAGATGGTTTTTTTCAAATATTTTGTTTTTATCTTTTTGTAAGCCTGAAAGGCTATAATAGGGCCCAATTGGCTCTTGTGAAGACATTCTAGTTAGATAGCAAATATATCAAAAAAATTCACCAAGTACTCTTTGTATGTTTCTTTTCGAATATAGTTTCAGGTATCTATTGGAGAGGCACTGCGACATTGCTTCCTCTTCCTCCGACGGATTAGGTGGTATTAGAGAATATGATCCTTGTGCATGGTACGAACCAGAAGCGTTTACAAAGTTACCGGCGAACAGCTCTCCATCCTCGACATCTTTCGTAGGCCACACTGACGAGGGAAACGAAGAGCGCGCCTACCATGTCGACAGATGAGCAAGCAGCAATGCCGTCCGACCTTGCCGCCAAGGTCGCCGCGCCGTCTGACGACATGAAGACCCTCTTAGATTGGATCAAGATCCAATCTGCAGCACCAGATAATGCCGGTGGAGAAGAGCGGTTGGCTTTCAGGAACCCCTCCTTCAAAGGCACGTGTGATGCCAACAAAGGGTGCTGAGGAGAATACCTCGAGTGCGTGAGACGATGACAACGACTCCGACGATGACGTGAGCATGGCTCCGTTACTTACAGAATGAAGACTACAACAGTTCAAGTTCGAGGCCAATGTCGAGATCCCCAACTACGGCGCTTCGACGCTGAAAAGCTGGACGCCTGGCTTGACCAATTGAAGACGTACTTCGACCTTTATAGCTATAGCAATGGAGAAAAGATAATTTTTGCGAAGCTCAAGCTGGTAGGTCATGCATTGACCTCGTGGAAATCCACTCTCCAAACTTCCGTTGACGAGAATTCCACCTGGTGTCAGTTCAAGCGACTGATCTGCCAGGAATTCTACCCTATGGGATATGAAGAGGAACGGTGGAAGCGTTGGCATGTCCTGCGCCAAAGGATCGACTAGTTAGTGCAAGATTACACCACCAACTTCCGACGCCAACTTTTGGCACTTGGCATCTCCCTTGATGATCCACAGGTCTTTTGCAAATACGCCGCCGGGCTACAAGAGCGCATCAATGATGAGCTCCGCCTCTTTTGTGTTCGCGATATCGTCTCAACGAACCAAATAGCTATGGCGATTGAGCGAAAGAACAAACTATCTTGCGGGGGAGAAACCATCTAGGGAGTCTACCGAGGGCTCCAAAAAGTCAAAAAAGAAGGGCTCTAAAAAAGGGGCCCTTTCATCCTGATTGGTACTGTGATCACTGGAAAGTCATAGGACATGTCAAGAATAGATGTTAGAAGCTCCATCTGGAGCTGAGACCGAAGAAGAAGGACGATCGTGGCAATCACACCACGACGATGGCAAGGACAATAGCAGCATCAATGAGTGATGCTCCTACCTTAGTTAGACGTATTGATAAGGCGGACACTAGCTTGTCTTTGATGGTCATGCCGAAGGAGACAAGCCTATGCTCGATGAATTTGCCTGACAAGAGGGAGGAGTTGTTCACTCTCTGAGTTCAAGTCAAGAATGACGTGATTGATGCCATCATCTATTCCGACAGTCAAAAGAATTTGATCTTGGAGAACCTAGTCCAAAAGCTGTGTTTATCGATTACTCCACACCGATACCTATATCCTTTGGGGTGGATTAACAACAACATCGAGAGGAAGATTGATCACCAGTGCAAGGTGAAGTTTGCAATGACCAGCTTCTACATCGACGAATTGGTGTGCGAGGTTGTTCCATCGAACATTTGCAACCTCATCTTCGGCAGTCCTTACCTATGGGACCGCGACGCCACTTTTTTTCGTCATCCCCAACAGTACCAATTTTTTAAGAATGGACAAAAAATTTTGTTCGCCACAAAGCCATTGTCAACGACTATAGACCTGGTGACCGCTTGCCAGGCCAAGAGATGATCAATGCCTGCCAAAAGTTGTCTTGCTGGTCATTCGGCCAGATTGAATTTGAAGAGGCAAGCAACAAGATATTGAGTTTTTCTCTTGCATGCAGGAAAAGGACTGACGATATCACCAAACTGATCGGCGAGCACCAGGACTTGTTTCAGGAAATTCGAGGGCTGCCACCAAAGCGTGCCATGGAACACGAGATTCAATTGATCAGCGACACTTCGTTAACGAACTTTGGCATATACTGAAACTCGGTAGTGGAGAATGAAGAGATAAAGCGACAGGTGACCGATTTGCTTGAGAGTGGTGCTATCAAACCGAGAAGCTACCCTTGTGGCTCCTCGATCGTGTTGGTGCCAAAAAAAGACGGCGGGTGGTGAATGTGCATCGACTACCGCACCCTCAACAAAATCAAGAACCGGTACCCTTTGTCTCGGATCGACGATCTCATGGACCAGCTAAAGCATGTTCATTACTTCACCAAGATGGACTTGAAGTCCGGTTATCACTAGGTTCGGATTCGGGAAGACGACACCTGGAAGACCGCGTTTCATTCGGCCTTTGTAATGACTGGGCCACTTTTATGTGGCCGATGAACGACATTTTGTGCCCATTCCTTGATGACTTCATGATTGTCTACCTCGACGACATCCTCATCTACAGTCGATCGTGGGAGGAGCACCTGGCGCATGTCAAGAAGGTTTTCATGCAGCTCGAGGAACACCAACTTTGCTTGAACCCTAAAAAGTGTGAGTTTGGCATGCAAAGCTTGGTGTACCTGAGGTTCGTGGTGGGTGGTGGCGAGCTTCAGATCGACTCCGACAAGGTGAGGGCCATCAAGGAATAGGCTCGACCCAAAAACATGATAGAGGTGCGGAGCTTCATAGGCGCTTTTCAATACGTTCGAAAGTTTAATCGGCATTTTTCTATCCTTACTACCCCGCTACATGCACTGATGAAGGCCAACCAAAAGTTTGAATGGATCTCGAAACATGAAGGCATATTTTGACTTTTGTAGCGGAAGATATGCGAGGCGCTTGTCCTTGCCTTGCCAAATCTACAACAACCCTTCGAGTTGGAGGCGGACGCGTCGGGATACCCATGGGGGCTGTCTTGATACAAGATGGCCGGCCTCTAGCGTACTATTCCGAGATATTCCAAGGAGCTTAAAAGAACTACTTGACCTACGACAAGAAACTCTTGGCACTGCACCAGGCGGTGAAGCATTGGCAGGTCTACCTCCCAGGAAGGAGATAGTGGTGCACATAGACCACCGCCTGCTTCAGTACCTCCAAATGCAATCAAAATTGCAACAGGTGCGTCATTGAAGTAGATGAAGTTCAATCTGGTGATCAAGTACAAGAAAGGTGTCCACAGTAAACTGGCTGATATGCTATTGCGGTTGCCAGTGGGAGCACTATGCTTGTCAGTGTTTATGCAAGTTCAACCAAGTTTTCATGAGTATGCTCGCTTGTATGCAGAAGACTAAGATTTTCGAGTGGCGCTAGCTAATTGGTCTACTATACAAGGGTGCACTGCTATGTGTACCTAAAGGTGGCGATCGAGTACAATGGATTTGGAAAGCCGATACCTTGAAGGTGGCAGGTCACTTTAGGGTCAATAAAACCTTGCAGAATCTCCTACGCCAAGTCTACAGGCCTCACATGCAGAACGATGTGGCACGATTTGTGAAGGGATGTGTACAGGCCTCACATTATTTAGTAACATTTGCATTTTAACCCATAAATTGATACTCTCTTGCCCATAAGTCCTCAGTGCAGTCCCATTTGCGTAGAAGCCCTTCCCACTACAAAATTTCACAGTTCCGCACTTGAAATGTCACGGTTTTTGTGAAAAGACCCCACAATCATTTTTCTCTCTCCAACTTCAACTCTGTCCTATTTTTCACAGAAATCTCAAAATTCATAAAATTGAGCCCATATGTTCCTCTTTGAGTCTAGTTTCCTATGAGTCCTTTCGGTCGCCAAAATTCTAAAATTTCTCACATGATATGATAACCCCTTTGCACTTTCCCATTTTTCATATTTTGCAAAAAATTTAATTTAGCACCTCTGGTTCACAATATCTAACTCAAAACTCGCCCACAGGTGTGTTTGGCTCCTAAGTTCCTCCATCTTATAAATCGTATAATTTGATATATGAAATGTTGTGCTTTTGAATAAATACTCCATTTTAAATAATTTCCTTGCATCCGTTTCTCTTTCCAAACATCACCATATCATGCGAAACTACACCGAGACCCACATAGGACTTAAAGCACTGATAGACCAAAAATGTGCTAATTTTTGTTTCATTAAAAATTGCTCCGAATTGCATGATAATCCCCCCTCTTAAGGAAATTCATCGTTAAGTATCATGACTTCTACAGGTTCACATAGCCCCGATGCACTCCTCGACCTTCGTTTGCGCTCCGCACATGAGCGCATGCTTCATTATGTCGAAACTTTCAGCCTACATTGTTGGTTGGATTCCAAAGTGTGTGATTTTCGTTAACGGACAAAAACCCTAACTTTTTATATATAACATTTGCAATAATTAAATGCTCAAGGGTTTTAGTGCAAATTGGCCTCAGGCAGTATGAACCCACTGTTTGTGACCTTTGGGCTAATCGTCCTAGGTCCGATGGCCTTTGTGAAGAGTATTTAGGATTTCGGTGCGTTTATCGGTAAAACCGTCGATCGAACGTGGTTTCGATTCAGGATTCGCATTCAATCAACGCGAATGCCCAATATTTTTTGTTTTCCCTCATTGTTTTGTGTGTCCAGAGATAGCAGGAGGGCGGCGGAGGGTTCCAGAGCCCATATCGGCATTTTCGAGAATCCGTTACGGCTTAGTTTTTGTTAAATGCATTTGTTAACGTTAACTTCTTGTGTTGTTGCCCGAACACCCAAATCGGTGCATTTTGAGGTAGTGGGTAGTTTAGTATATGGATTGGTACCTTCCGGGGGCAATTCATGAGTTTCGAAAGTGTTCCGATAAGTTTCCAAAAAATCTCGGCGGATTTCAGCAATTGATAAAAAGAACTGATTTCCCGATGGTTTTCGGGATGTGAGATTAGTGACTCTAGTCACTTAGGGTTAGTCCTATTTTAGTGGATCGGCTTGTGACTTCGTGAATCTTTCATAGGTCCGGTCGATGTTTAGGAGCACCTTTGGAGTTAGATGCCTCATCTAATTCAGGTGGGTGCTCGATCTGAATTCGGTATAGTGGTGTTAGCTTGGTGACAGTCTTTTCCTTTTCCCTTTTACTTGATTACACATATTGCATGTTGAGCACTTGATCACCACTTGACTTCACATTTTGTTTGCTCTACTTTTGCCCATATATATATTCATCAGGACTTAGTGGTAGAGCGGTACTTATCGAATGAATGTCATTACATGACTATTTACTAGATTGACCTGATTGGTCGTCATTGTGTGATACCTTTGAGATTGGGAGATCTGGTTGGTCAGCATTTTTCCTTGTGGATTCCATGTCGACTACCTGTCGATAGTTGGCTATTAATCATATTGCATCGATTGCCACAACTCGTGTGCATTTTATGTACCCAGCGGTTTGGCCACCGCAATGGTGCTCTTTTTCGAAAAGGCGGTCATACTCCCAACCTATGAGACCTAAGCGGCTTATTGGTAGGGCCATATGCCAGATTGAGTAGGACGTGGCATTGCTTGAGGTCTTTGGACCAACATGGCGGTTGATTGAGTACTTTTGGACTATTCGTTCGGTTGACGCATACCTTTTTTATTACAGTAGAGCTTAGCTCTTTACCTTTGTTTATTTTCTTTTTGATTTTATATGATACATGTACTTATTACAGTTTTCATACCATACTATACTATCTTTTATTTGCCAGTGAGTACAACTTATCTTTGTTGGTTTGCGGTACCACTGGGAATTCTCAGATTGGTTTCTCACACTATGTTTTTACAAGTGACACAAGAGATAAGGGTTGGGATGGTGCGTAAAATATCGAATGGCTAGTGAGATCTAGTGGTCTCATGCGTATCTATTGATCGACTACGGTTTATGATTCTTTCTTACCCTTCAGTTATTCGTTCAATAATTTAGACATTGTGGTAGTTCAATTATGTTTGAATCCTTGTTTTGGATTAAATAAACTGTGTATTTATGGTTTCATGGCTATGACATCAATTATGTTTTATGGCAAATGATTTTCTAGCTCTTGTAGTAGTCAAGTTTCTGTGCGAAAAATAGTTTTCAAAATTGGGTTTGCATTTTATCATTTATCCTAGGATTTTAAAAATAAAGTTTTCGAGTGTGAGACACTTTCAAAAGATAGAAAGTTTCATTGCTATACTGTGCACTCGCATCATTTTCGGTAAGGATTGTTTAGGTGTATGACAGGACATGCATCATCTCACTAAGGACTGCTTAGCTATTTGTGCATTCAACATGATTTGAATATCGTTTTGTGAGTGAAAATTGTTGGTTATAAAATGTAACAGGTGGTACGCCGTGTAAATATATGAGAGACTCTATTTGCGTAGATAGAGAAATCGTTATATTTGTGGCATATCTATCCGTCCCGTGGCAATATTGTTAAAAAAATGGACATTTTCTGCTGGCATTATTTTTCAACTTGGAGTTTTTTTTCTGAACAGCCTTTACAAAAAGGGTCCTGATGTGTGATATTCATAATTTGGCTCTATCAACAAACTATTTCAAATAAAAAATAATTAACTAACTTAAAAATAAATCAAGTTTGAAAGATAAATAAGTTGATAAATAAATCTATATCTCCAATAACTATTTGTATTCAAATTATATTCAAATTTTGAGCTTTGCTCATAAATTTAAATCTGAATTCATTAATTTAAAATTTAAAATAAATTCAAGTTTTAAAATTTTGGGTACACATTAAATAAAAATGTATATGTTATGAAGCACATATGAAAAATATTTAGGGCCTGTTTGGGTACTTCCAAAAATAGAGTAATAATCCAACTTACAGTGTATTTTGTATAACTCTTGAAATATCACAAGGAATCTGTTTGGATAAGTTTTGGAATTATAAAAAAAACAAAGTAATGAGCTCAAAACGGAATTTTTTTTTGAGGAAAAAAAAGAGCATAGATCACTTTTTTTTCTAGAGAACTCATCCCACCTCTTTCTTCTTGCCCCTGCATCCTCCACCACCTTCTCCTCCTAGACTCCGCCGCCGATACTCATGAGCTCTCCCACTCCGTTAACCGCGTGCCCCTCCACCTCCCTGGCGCCCTCCGCCGCCGCCGCCGCCCACAAGCGCTCCCGCTCCGAGATGGGACACCGGTGAATTTTTCGTGTTGGATTGTTATGGCGGAGGGTGATGATGAAGATAGGAGGGATGAGGAGATGGTAGGTTTAAGCGAGAAGGAGAAGGTGGTAGGGGTGGGTTTGAGTAAGGAGAAGGTGGTGAGAGTGAATTATTCTTTCACATCAAATTTTTTTTTTTTTTAATTTGTGCCAAACACTAAAAAATGGAGTAAAAAATTATAGAGTTTTAAGATTTTTGTATCAACCTATTACAGCAAAATATAAAACTCTGTTTTAAATTCCCATAATTGCCAAACAGGCCATTAGAGTATAACAAATTGATAATATATAAAACTTATGTGGAGACAAATTAAAGTTAAAAAAAGAATGAATTGATAAATAAACTCATACCACCAATAATCAATTAAATTTAAAATATAGATTTAAATTTAATTGAATTAAATGTGACGTACATCGCACGTGCACTATAACTAGTATAAAATTATGTATTTTGATTCGGATCTTTCGACAGACCCACTTTTTGGCAGGAAAAGAATTTTGGTTCTCCTTTTTTTTCTCATGCAAAGCAAATAACGTAAAAGAAATAAATTTTTAAATTTCTCTTTTACTCAAACAAATAAGTTCTTTATTTATTAATTATTTCTATACATTTCACATATTTTCTTTTTAGGTGAATATTTTTAGATTATCTCAATACTATCTACTAATATTTAATTGTTATATTAACTTTTTATTGATTCAATCAACAATCAAATTTGAATTTAATTTCAAATATATATTTAAATTTTAATCTTATTTGATTTTAAATCTTTATTTTATCTTAAATTTAAAGTTAAAATTTAATTATGCAGTATAAATTTAAATTTGTAATTTTTTTATTATGACGTATATTTGCACGTTCATGTATATCTGTATCTATATCTATACTACATATAAAAGTATATACTTGTCACGCCCCGGGCTAGTTCTAGATGCGGAAAAACGTGCCAATTTTTTTTTGAAAGCCTAGCTCGCGCCACGTACAGACCCGCCACAAATACAGGGTCCACTGTACACACGGACAGAGCCTCCCCTGTATTTGCACGGCGTCCACAACGAACAACAG
This sequence comes from Puya raimondii, assembly GCA_016920855.1. NCBI lineage: Eukaryota > Viridiplantae > Streptophyta > Magnoliopsida > Poales > Bromeliaceae > Puya > Puya raimondii. Next base: position 44,881,422 of record JABWPP010000049.1, read on the forward strand.
GATCACAACCACCATTCATTCATCACAACAACAACCCAACAACTCAAGAGATTCATACAGCTAACAGTCCTTAAACCTGTATGAATCTAAGCAAGTCCTTTAGGCGAAGGATGATGCAATGCACAAACAACAGATCATTCTAGGAAATTGCTCATTACCTAGAATCTTTATTTTGAAATCCTAATCTCAAACATTGAAGAATCATTTGAAAGCTGTTCTCCACACGAGAACTCTCTTTTTAAAATCACGAAAGCCGAACGATCAGAAATTCATTTGAAAACTGTTTTCCACACGAAAACCTTTACTTGAAAGCGCTACCATGAGGGGTAGAAAACCAAGACATGCGATAAAAGCCACGATGATAGAACAAAAGCATCGACATCCTCACATGGAAACTACACCAATAATCACCAGATCTAAGCATGCAAGACAATCACATATGAATACTGAATAAATCTACAAAACATAAGCATACTAGATAATATCCAAAAGGTAACTGAACCACAATCACATCTAACAGATGAGGGTAGGGTGATAACCAAATCTGGGGGAGTAGCCTCACAAGTCGGAACCTCTAGAGCTACTATCTAGGCGTGCCTCGCAGCGTCCCGACACTCACCACCCTGCTCACCTGAAAACAACAACGAGGGCGGGGGGTGAGAACATGTAAACATGTCTCCCCTCCCAGTGGGTACCGCAAGCCGACGAAGGCGAGGTGTACACACCGGCACGAGGGTCAACAAAAAGCTAGATATGGTATACAGTAGCATAAGTAAGTATGAGGCTGACATACAACTGAAACAACTATGCTACTGTAAGCAACTAGTATATGCATCAAAGGAGATAACCACAAAATAAACCCAATCTATAACCACCGGGACGTACCCCGGGCACTGTCACAACCTGCTCAACCAACTGGCACAAAACCTACCAGACGCCCTGCGTCGAGCCTCACGGGTCGGAAACACACGACCCTTTTTTTCCGAAAAATAAGCCCAAATGGTGGATCAGACCGTTGGCATACGTGAGGTGCTAGGGAGCTGTGACGATCGATGCGTATGCTCAATCCATAGAACAGCAACGAGCCGAGAAGCAACCAATAAACCACAACTAGGATCGCTCGGAACAACAGGTGATCACCACCGACCAACTGGGTCGTCTCAAGAACCATGCAAACCACAACTACTCTACTATCCAAGCACGCATATAAGTAGAGTCAACGGGAGTCAAGTGAACTAATAACTGAAATACAAGAGAAGGGATAGAAAGGTATCACCGTAGTCCACTGAACCGCCTCCAGATCGAAGTACCCACCTGTCGAAAGATCAAGTCTAACACCGACGGCTCTCGAAAACCGCGACAGGACCTACGAAAGACTCACAGGGTCAAGGTCCACCAAGTCGACGCTAAACACATAGCTCTCACATCCCGAAACCGACGAATCGCGCGGAAAACCCACCGGGACGATCCCGAACCACACTAAGCTCTACAGGGGTACCAAACAGCCAACCAAGTCCCTCGCTGTCCCCGAACACACAAAACCAAGTGACGGGACAGCGAGCACAAGCTCGGGGTGCCACGACCACAAACGCACCCGAAAAGGCTTCCCGGGTTCCCGAAAAAATACCGAATTGGCACCGGAACCCCTCGTCACTCATCCGCTGTCCTCGGAACTTCGGGACAGTGATGAGGAATAGCCAACGAGGCTAAACAACGAAGCCAAGTCACTCACGAAGACAGCGAGTGAGTCGCATGACTAAAAACACGCGTTTCGCCGATTAATTTATCGAAAAACGCGTCGGAAACGAATCCGGATCTCCGCGAAAGGCAAAAGGGTTGGACAACCAGTCCACAGGGTCCCAGGGACCATGCCCTTGCTGCCCGCAGCGTCGCAACACTGCCACAAAAGCCAAGGTCCACAAACAAGCAACTTATACATACATACAAGCAATAAACAAAACCGCTAGAGCAATCCGTACGTCCGCACGACCTACCGCAAGCACCAGCGGATAGGTAACGACGTCACGGAGGCCGTGCTCACAGCCCCACTGCGACAGGACCAGTCGCAAGCCGGGAAAACCCATAAAAATAGTGCAAATATAAGGTAAAAAGGCTCGACAAAGGCCGAACAACAAAACGGCTCAACCAAAACGAAAACTAAGGTGAGCATGATGATCAGCGCATCGATGCAATCATCGTGCTCACCTTCCCGAGCTTCGGGAGGCAACAGGGAGCCCAAACCCTCACATGCGGCCAAAAACCAAGCAAAAGGGACCTTGGCCTGAGCAACCAGCTCCGGCCGACTGCCGGCCGACTTGCACGGCCAGCGGCGGCCAGGGTCGGATGCGGGGGATGCAAGGAAGATGGGGCTCACCTCAGACGGCGGCGGGAAGCGGCGGCGGCGGCGCGGGGAGGAAGCCCACTCTCGGGTTGGCTAGGGCACGAAGGCGCGGCAACGGACAGCGGCGGCGGCCGGTGGCGACGCGAGCACCGGGAAGAGGGGCCCGCCGGACGTCGGTCTGCCGGTGACCGCGACAAAAAAGACCGGCGGCAGCGGCGGCGGAGCAACCTTCAGCCGCGGCTGCCCAAGATGCCCTAGCCGAGCCCGCGGCGGCAGCGGCGGCGCTCCGGCGGCACGGCGACGGCCGGGGAGGGATGGACCGGCGGCGGCGGTCCCGAGGGTGGCGGCGCGCACCCTCCGAGGCAGCGGCGGCTCAGCCTCCAGCTGCTCCTGCCCGCAAGCAGCAAGCAGGCGGCGCGGCGGCGCACCAGCGGCACGGGGCGGCCGGGGAAGGAGGCGACGGCGGCGGCGGTGCTCCCTGACGCCGGCGGGAGGTCACTGCGACGGCGGGAGGCGGCGGCTGCTCGGATCTCAAGCCACTGCCCGCACTCCCCAGCAGCAACCAGCTGCGGCGGCGGCGGCTCTCCGACGGCACGGCGACGGTCGGGGAAGAAGGGGGCGGCGCCGGAGGACCCGAGGGTGACGATGCTCACCCTCGTAGGCATCGGGAGGCGGCGGCGGCGCGGGCCCACCAAGCTCGGCCCGCAGCTGTCCAAGCAGGAGCTGCAGCAGCTCCGGCGGCCCACGGCGGTGACTCCCGGCGGCGGCGCACGACTCCGGCGGTCGTGCCACCTCAGGGGAAGCCCACGCATGGGTTTCCCCTGGGTGCACACCGCAGGGAAGAAGAGGAAGAAGAAGAAGAAAGAGAAGAAGAAGAAAAGGGGAGGGAGAAGTTGGCCGAGGTTGCTCCGGCTAGGGGATGGCCGGCGGCGGTCGGCCGAGCTCGGGGAGGAGGTTGAGGGGCAGGGGGAGCTGGTGCTCACCTCTGGGAGCTGAGGGGGAGAGAGAAAGTGAGGGGTTTCCAACAACACCCACACACACACACACACAACATATACACAAATGCACATTTGCATTTACACCCCTCAAACACAGCAAATAACCCCTGGGTCCCTCACAGCCAGCACAAAATGCCCGGACACCCCTCCATAAGCAATCTCAAGCGAAACGGTGCGAGAACAGGGTCCAAATCGCGAAACTGCAAAATGTGACATTCGACCTCTCGGCGAAGAAGATGGAAGAACTCTCAAACCGTCCATCGCATGTCGACACAGATCGCTCCATCGCGTTCAGCACTGCCGAGACATCGAATCTACTATTTTGGATCGTCAGATTCGGATTCCGGATCGCGCCGTTAAGCCGTTCTCTCTCCGCGACAAAAATCCAAAACCCCAAAACATATAAAATACCACTTATATACATATATATATATAAAGAGTAGAGCTACTATACTATCGGAAGCACGAAGGGTTTAGTGCTTCCGATTTTTTAGCCCTTGGATGAAGGTCCTTGATCATTTATAACCATTGGATTAATACTATTAACCAGTGGGGACTACTCAACCCTCGGGGGACCACTTAACCCTAAAGGGGACCGCTATCATCCTAACCGTATAATTCTTGATCCAAGGGCTAAAAAATCGGAAGCACCAACTCCCATATGCTTCCGATAGCATAGTTGTAGCACTTTGAATTTCGGTGCGTTGTTTCGAACTTTACCAAATTTGATGAAGTTCGGAGAGAGCCGGTAATGGCTAGAGTGGAATTGGGTTCCGCTGGTTTCGGGACATTTTGGGTGCGAGTGGGAACCCAGAAATCGAAGATTTCGAAGAAAAGGACCTACTGGAGCAAAACTGCTCACGGGGTCCGGACCCTGGAAACTGGGGTCCGGACAATGAAGTTCGTGGCCGGCTGCGGTCCGGACCCGGGTGCCACGGTCCGGACCCGAGCCGATGTCCGAGATGGGGAACGTACGGGTTCCGGACCCGGGACTTGAGGTCCGGACCCGAGCCGCGTGCTAGGTTGGGGTGCGTACGGGTTCCGGACCCTGATGCCAAGGTCCGGACCCGGCCTGCGCGCTGGTCGGTTATCAGTGCGGGGTCCGGACCCCACTCGCAAGGTCCGGACCCGGCTGAGGCAGAATGCCCAGTGAGGGGTATTTTGGTAATTTCGTGGGGGATAGGCTATATATAGAGGGCTGGGGTCCCTCTCCTCATTACTCCTCCATTTTCCCTCTCATTCCCTCTCCCTCTCCCTCACTTTCTTTCTCTTGAGATCTCTCCAAAGCTTGGAGAAGTGGAGGATTTGACCTTGGGAAAAGCTTCTAAGGTGGATTTGGAGCTTCTTGGTGCAAGAAGAAGCTTGGGAGCTAGGGCTTTGAGGTGAGTTCTTGTGATTTAGGGTTTGAACCTAGGATTTAATCCTTTGAAATGAGGTTTTTGAAAACCCTAAGCAATCTAAACCACAAATGGTGGAAGATTGGCCATGAAATCTAGGATTTGGCTTGCATGCATGCAAACCCTAGGTAGATTTGGGGCTTTTGCAATGAGAGGTTCTAAAAATATTTGGACCTTCGGGAATTGCAATTGAGGCATAGGAAATCATGTTAGAACACTTGATTTCACATATTGAGTTGAATTTAGGGTTCGTAACGAGTAACGAACCGTTTTCTTGTAGAAGCTTGGATTGAAGCAAGAACTCAAAGCTTGGACACTTAGGAGCTTGAAGAATACAAGAATTTGGAAGCTCTTGAGGTGGGTTTGTGTTTACCGAAGTGATTAGGTCACTTCCATGTCTAGGGTAAATATCCATTTAAAGATAAAATGGTATGTGTTGTGAACCCTAGAATTTGCATGTTGGCAAAGGTAAAAATCATGATAGGATGAACAAGGAGATCCTATGGCATGATGTATATTTCAAGTATAATTCAAATATTAATACTTGTTGCATGGTTGCATGTATGGTTAAACCTAGTGTTATTGAACATAGGTTGAACATGAGGCTAAACCTAGTGTTATTGAACATAGGTTGGACATGAGGATTAAACCTAGTGTTATTGAACATAGGTTGGAACATGTGAGATTGAAACCTAGTGTCATTGAACATAGGTTTGACATGAGATTGGAACCTAGAGTCATGGAACCTAGGTTGATAATGGGAAAGTAAGCCTAGTGTTATTGAACATAGGCGAGACTTAATGACTTGAACCTAAGGTCATGAGACTTAGGTTGGCAAGTGAAAAATGTGAACAACGGGATGTGCGACGATTTTGCTATCCCGGGTGCCACGAGTTGGCGGTACCGACACGGGATGTGCGACGAGTTTGCTATCCCGGGTAGGCGACGATTTCGCTACCTCGCCTTGAGTTGGCGGTGTCGAGAGGGGATGTGCGACGATTTTGCTATCCCGGATAGGCGACGATTTTGCTACCATGCCACGAGTTGGCGGTACCGACACGGGATGTGCGACGAGTTTGCTATCCCGGGTAGGCGACGATTTCGCTACCTCGCCTTGAGTTGGCGGTGTCGAGAGGGGATGTGCGACGAGGTTGCTATCCCGGATATGCGACGAGTTCGCTATCCATGCCATGTAATGGCGGTGTTGAGACGGGGTAGGCGACGATTTCGCTATCCCAAGTATGCGACGAGTTCGCTACTCGAACTCGGAGGTGACGAGTTCACTCCTCGAATATTGGAACAATTATGGTGAGACGGCGATTCCGAAACCATAAGTAAATGAACTTAGTCATTGTGAGACATAGGATGAACCTAGGAGAGAATGATAAATTATATTTCATTTGGTTGCATCCTTTATGTTTATTTACAAGCATGTAAATAATTGTTGCATAGTTATATGTGATCTAACTTATGCATATGGTGTTTCTTTGGACCTGGTGGGTCGAGCTTCTCTCTTGGGTGGCCTTACCCACTGGGAACTATGTTTATAGTTCTCACCCCATATTTTTCAGGTCCTTCCGCGTGTGAGGCGACGGAGCGAGGCAAGGGTTTAGCTCTCTAGATAGCGGCCCTTCCATTTTGGTGACACATAGAGTGTACCCCCAGTTTTGGACTACGACATCAAGGGGATTTTCATTATATGTATGAAATTGTATATTCCATCGTTTTGGAACATAGTGTATGGAATGAAAAAGAAAAAAAGGAAAAAATTTGGACATGTATATTGTGTCATGTGATGTAATAGAAGTAGAACTTCTTTATGTTGATGCTTTCCTTTTGCAACTCTTGTACTCCGTTCCTAGTTGGAACATTGTGGATAAGCTTGTGTTGTGACGCCTTGGGCGAATAGGAGGGACTCTATCCGTTCGGCGGGTCTGGTGCATGCGCCCGTGCGGTTATCCTTTCCACCTAGTTGGTGTTTAAGGCCCGACGGGGCGTGACAGACTGAGGTGGTATCAGAAAATAGAAACGGTCTAGGTTGACCTAAGAACCCTAGGATGGAAAAGACCCTAGGAGTGTAGGCTCGTGAGTGTTGGTGCTAAAAAAAAAAAAAAATTTAAAAAAAAAGAATAAAAAGGGGAAAGATTATGGTTGGCCCAATATTTGGGCTTATTTTCTTGGGTTCTATATATTTTTAATTCTAATAGGCCTCATATGAGCCCAGGCATAATTTGGGCCCAATAGATTTAGGCCCTCTTAGTAGGCCCTATTTATGAACATAAGCTTGTGGGCCTCATGAAAGTCTATTGAAATTTTGAGCCTATTTAATAATTCGGGCCTCATTTCAGCCCAATGAATATTATTATTTATGCCCAACAGGCTCTACCAAAGTGGGCCCAATCTCAGCCCACCCTATTTGATGACAGCCCACATTCGGAAATTCAAGTGAATTTTTAAAATCCCCAATCTCATACAAAATTTGATTTCGAATTTTAAATTCCCAACCGACAAGAAAATATTTCTCATCTCATACATATCCTTTTCCATTCAAAATTCGATTTCGAATTTTGAACCCCAACCAACTCCCAAAATATCTCATTCCCCAACCAATCACATCCACATCCCAAGATTCGATTTTTGAATTTCAAAAGTTAAAATTTTGAATTTTTAAACCCCCAACCAACTAGAAAATATCTTTCCTTCCAACAACCCGATTCAAAATTCAATTTTGAATCCCCAACCAACTCCTCAAAATATCTCTCGCCTAACCCCACGAATCGCTCCAATCCCAAAATATCTCATACCCTCAACGGTTCCTCAGACCATTCCCATTATAAATAGAGGATAAGAAAATAAGACAAAAAAAAAAGGGGTACGATACCACCATAACTATACACCATTCTACGTACAAAAAAGGAGAGATTTTTCCACCGTACCGTTCCATCATATCCCTTATCCAAATTTTCCCCCGATCTAATCACAGGTAAAATAAAAAATAAAAAAAAACTCCCTCTCCCCTTAGCCGTACGGCTATGAGGGGGAGAGGGAGATCTCCTCTCTCTCTTCCCTCTAAATAAAAAATAAAAAAAAAATCTCTTTTTTCTTTTCTTTTTTTCTTCTTTATTATTTATTTGGGCCCCGCACTTGTCACGCCGCTATCGCCATCCGACGACGTCACCGCCAAATCTCATCTAGACCTCTTCGATGGGAGAGGGGAGGAGGATCGATGATCCTCCGTTTCTTCGGACCTCTCTATACCCCATTCGAAGCCGTTAATTAACGGGACGGGTGGTTCACATGTCACATTGCCGCAATCGCCTTCAACCTCAGTTTGGCGTTTTCGAAGGAAGAGGGGAGGGGAATTAATGATTTTCCGTTTCTTCGGATCCTTCAACTCCTTTCGAGAACGTCGAAACAAACCCGCCGGCCGTCATCATCTATGCCATCATCGTCATCTACACTGCAGTTTGGAGAGTGTCAAATCGAGCCTGCTAAAAATATTACAAAATTGCATAGAGCCGTCTCGGATGATTTCTTCGGACATCCGAGCTCCGGTTTCTTTGTTTCGATCCAAACCGGCTTGTATGATCCAAAATTAAAATTGCAAATAAAGTTCAAAAGGGAAATCAAATCGCAATTTTAAAAAGGGGATTTCTTCGGACCCCAAAATTAAAATTGCAAATAAAGTTCAAAAGGGGATTTCTTCGGACCCCAAATCAAATCGCAATTTTAAAAAGGGAATTTCTTCGGACCCCAAAATTAAAATTGCAAATAAAGCTCAAAAAGGGGATTTCTTCGGACCCCAAATCAAATCGCAATTTTAAAAAGGGGATCTCTTCGGACCCCAAAATTAAAATTGCAAATAAAGTTCAAAAGGGGATTTCTTCGGACCCCAAATCAAATCGCAATTTTAAAAAGGGGATTTCTTCGGACCTCAAATCAAATCGCAATTTCAAAAAGGGGATTTCTTCGGACCCCAAAAATAAAATTGCAATTTTAAAAAAAAAAAAGGGATTTCTTCGGACCCTTGATTCAAATTGCAATAAAGAGGCTTTCTTCGGACCTCAAATTCAAATAAAAATAAATTCAAAGGAGTACGCAAAATGGCCGCAAATAAATTAAATTTAATGTTGACCCAGAATCCAGGCCCAGTCAACATTATGAGCTCCAATTCAAGCCCAGTCAACATTATGAGCTCCAATTCAAGCCCAGTCAATATTCGTGTTCTAATCCTGGCCCAATCAACATTTCGGGCTCCAATTCAGACCCAGTCAATAAGCAGGCCCAGAATGGCTCAGCTTAATTATGAGCTCCAATTCAGGCCCAATCGAGAAGTAACAATCCAAATCCATTCTAACCCAATATGATAAACCAAACTCATTCTAGCTCCATATAACCCAAACCCAACCAAGTCCACATAAAATCTAAACCCATTCTAGCTCCAAATAAAAATCCAACCCACATAAACCCAACCCAAGTCCACATAAAAAATCAAACCCAAACCCAAGTTCACATAGAATCAAACCCAACTCAAGTCCACCATAAATCCCACACCCAACCCAAATCCACATAAAAAGATTCCAACCCAATCAAGTCTAAATCCAACCCACATAAACCCAACCCAAGTCCACATAAAAAATCAAACCCAAACCCAAGTTCACATAGAATCAAACCCAACTCAAGTCCACCATAAATCCCACACCCAACCCAAATCCACATAAAAAGATTCCAACCCAATCAAGTCTAAATCCAACCCACATAAACCCAACCCAAGTCCACATAAAAAATCAAACCCAAACCCAAGTTCACATAGAATCAAACCCAACTCAAGTCCACCATAAATCCCACATCCAACCCAAGTCCACATAAAAAAATATAAACCCAATCCGAGTCCACATTCAACCAAAGTCTACATAAAGCCCAAGTTCATGGACCAAATTTCATGAACCATGAACCAAATTCCATACACCAAGTTCATGGACCAAATCCCATGAACTATATACCAAATTCCATACACCAAGTTCATGGACCAAATCCCATGAACCATATACCAAATTTCATACACCAAGTTCATGGACCAAATCGCATGAACCATGAACCAAATTTCATACACCAAGTTCATGGACCAAATCTCATGAACCATGAACCAAATTTCATACACCAAGTTCATGGACCAAATCCCATGAACCATGAACCAAATTTCATACACCAAATTCATGGACCAAATCCCATGAACCATGAACCAAATCCCATGAACCATACCCAAACCTCATGAACCAAATCTCATGAACCATATATCAAATTCATGGACCAAATTTCATGAACCATATACCAAATTTCATACACCAAGTTCATGGACCAAATCCCATGAACTATATACCAAATTTCATACACCAAGTTCATGAACCAAATCCCATGAACCATGAACCAAATTCCATACCCCAAATTCATGGACCAAATCCCATGAACCATATACCAAATTTCATACACCAAGTTCATGGACCAAATCCCATGAACCATGAACCAAATTCCATACACCAAGTTCATGGACCAAATCCCATGAACCATGAACCAAATTTCATACATCAAGTTCAAATCCCATGAGCCATGGACCAAATTCCATGAACCATACACCAAATCTCATAAACCATACACCAAATTCATAGACCAAATTCATAGACCAAAAATCATGAACCATATACCAAATTCCATGAACCAAACACCAAATCCCATACACCAAGTTCATGAGCCATACACCAAATGTCATTAGCCATACACCAAATCTCATGAACCATACCCAAACCTCATCATATCCAAATCTCATGAACCAAACACCAAATCTCATGAACCATAAACCATGCCATACCCAAATCTCATGAACCATGCACTAAGTTCATGAACCAAATCCAACTCTTATGAGCCATACCAAGTTCATACGATGTCCTCTACCATGGGCCAAGTTCATAAACTGAACCCGACCTCATCATGAATCTCGGTCTTTTGCTCTAGCTCATATACCTAGAGTGAAAATCAAAATCAAAATCGACTAACCCTAACACATATACTTAGGGTAGTCAACCTTTTGCTCTAGCGCGCATATACCTAGAGTGGAAGTCAAATCAAGTCCGACTAGTCCTAACACATATACTTAAGGTCTAGTCACCCTTTCGCTCTAGCATATCTAACTAGAGTGAAACCCATATCCAATCGAGCTCTAATACATATACTTAGAGTTCATTGAAATCAAACTCGACAAACCCTAACGCAATACCTTAGGGCTTAGTCAGATCCTCACTCTAGCACATATAACTAGAGTGAAAAGTATATTAAATCCGGTTAATCCTGATACATATACTCAGGAATTAGCCACTTTCTACCCTCAGGTAACATCAAATCCGGCCTATCTTAATAAGAATATACTTAGGATTTGGTCACATCTTCACCTTGGGACATACAACCAAGGCGAAATCAAATATAATTGGACTCTAAAGCATATACTTAGAGCCAATTAGAATCTAATACATATACTTAGAGTTTGATATCGATTAGGTCTTAATACATACACTTAGGACCCAGTCAATTCTAACCCCGACTGAATCCTAACATGTATATTTAGGATTCGATCAATCATCGAAGGTCTCTTAATCGAAGGTGCCCCAATCTCCATGGGGTAATTAACAGTAGATGCTTGCGTCTATTGGAAGCCATGGATCCGCAATACCTGATACCCATACACATATAAATACAAATCTGAATCATGAATACAACCCCCACGGGAAATCCATCGAACCGTGCGAGGTGCGTCATTCGTGGTGGCAGACAAAATGGCACGCCCGGTGGGACTTGGCTTCTCCTTCCATCTTCGAGACCTTAAAAAAAAAAAGAAAAAAAAAAGAAGTGAAAATGAGTCCTAACTTCTATCTTTTTGCATCAGAAAATGGCTCCAACATCAAAAAACGTTGTCACTACACCAACCAATTCAATGATATTGGAGGCGGGTTCGAGAGTCTGCTTGCCCACATCCGTTCTGACTTTCGGAGCTACAGGTGCCTTAATTCAATTCGGGACCATTCCAGAAGCTGACCGAGCTGCTGTTATGGCTCAAACTTCTGCTGCTGGGGGCATGATCACCCCTACTGATGTCATGGCTCAAACTGCCACTGCTGCCGGGGGCATGATCACTCCTGCCGCCCCTTCTCAGGATTTACGCAATGTTGTCATTCCTCGCCTACCATCTCGAGGAAGACGACTCAATGTGCTCATCCCCAACCCTTCTCGTCGACCCGCAGGCGAACGACCCACCTATCTCTCTGCATCCAAAAGGATGGTGTCCGAAGGAAGGCTCATATTTCCAATGGACCGGACGCAAAAAGCGTCGGTATTCGATAGGCTAGCACCTTCTAATAACACGACGATTACTTTTTCTTCGATCAGAACATCTTTTAAGAGGAATAGTCGCCGCCAACTCTACGAAGGAAATGTTACTGGGGGTAAGGACAATAACGTTCAAAACTGAGCAAACATAGCCGACAAAAATGAGACTGACATGTACAGTGGGGGCATACTCCCTAGACCATGTAATTGAAAGACATGTCGTCTCTCAATTGGTCTCAAAAAAAAAAAAAAAAAAAAAAAGAAAAAAAAAAGAAAAAAAAAAGAAAAAAAAAAGAAAAAAAAAAAGAAGTAACTCCCGGCTGTGGTATAACCCCCACAGGCAAAATTGGGATCCCCGCTGTGAGAAAACCTTTCGAGGCTCGCAGGCAAAAGTTAGGGGAAGGTACCTGGCGAAAACCCATTCGGGCGCCAGACTACCCAAGATATATTTTGCTTATGACGGAATGCTAACTCACCTTAGGGTCGGTTATGCGCAGCAATTTCGATTGTTTCTCGAGGCAAAATAAATCAAATAAACCCATGTTTCCTAATCCCTAAAATATATTTTGCCTATAACGAAATTCTAACTCACCTTAGGGTCGGTTATGCGCGGCAATTTCGATTGTTTCTCGAGGCAAAATAAAATCAAAATAAATCCACATTAAAAAAAAAGAAAAGAAAAAAAAGAAAAAAAAAAAAAAGAACTCCCGGCTGTGGTATAACCCCCACAGGCAAAATTGGGATCCCCGCTGTGAGAAAACCTTTCGAGGCTCGCAGGCAAAAGTTAGGGGAAGGTACCTGGCGAAAACCCATTCGGGCGCCAGACTACCCAAGATATATTTTGCTTATGACGGAATGCTAACTCACCTTAGGGTCGGTTATGCGCAGCAATTTCGATTGCTTCTCGATGCAAAATAAATCAAATAAACCCATGTTCCCTAATCCCTAAAATATATTTTGCCTATGACGGAATGCTAACTCATCTTAGGGTCGGTTATCCGCGGCAATTTCGATTGTTTCTCGAGGCAAAATAAAATCAAAATAAATCCACATTCAAAAAAAAAAAAAAAAAAAAAAAATCCCGGCTGTGGTATAACCCCGCAGGCAAAATTGGGATCCCCGCTGTGAGAAAATCTTTCGAGACTCACAGGCAAAAGTTAGGGGAGGGTGTCTAGTGAAAACTCATCAGGGCATTAGATTACCACCACAAAAAAAAAAAAAAAAAAAAAAAAAAAAAAAAAAAAAAAATCCCGGCTGTGGTATAACCCCACAGGCAAAATTGGGATCCCCGCTGTGAGAAAACCTTTCAAGGCTCACAGGCAAAAATTAGGGAAAGGTATTTGGTGAAAACCTATTCGGGCGCCAGGCTACCCAAGAAATATTTTGCCCATAACGGAATGCTAACTCACCTTAGGGTCGGTTATGCGCGGCAATTTCGATTGCTTCTCGAGACAAAATAAACTCATATCCAATCGACCGCCATGTCACTAAACTGAGCACTTTTATATCGACCGCCATGTCACTAAACTGAGCACTTTTATATCGACCGCCATGTCACTAAACTGAGCACTTTTATATCGACCGCCATGTCACTAAACTGAGCACTTTTATATCGACCGCCATGTCACTAAACTGAGCACTTTTATATCGACCGCCATGTCACTAAACTGAGCACTTTTATATCGACCGCCATGTCACTAAACTGAGCACTTTTATATTGACCGCCATGTCGTTAAACTGAGCAACCCATATCCAATCGACCGCCATGTCACTAAACTGAGCACTTTTATATTGACCGCCATGTCGTTAAAATGAGCAACCTATATCCAATCGACCGCCATGTCACTAAACTTAGCACTTTTATATTGACCGACATGTCGTTAAACTGAGCAACCCATATTCAATCGACCGCCATGTCACTAAACTGAGTACTTTTATATTGACCGCCATGTCGTTAAACTGAGCAACCCATATTCAAGCAACCCATATTCAATCGACCATCATGTCACTAAACTGAGCACTTTTCTATCGACTGCCATGTCGTTAAACTGAGTATCCAATCCAACTGACCGCCATTGAATGCCTATAGTGCGGTGATAATCTTAAATAAAAAAAGAGGGGATTAAAAAAAAAAAAAAAAAAAAAGAAATTTGTGAAAAATGGGGAGCGAATAAAAGTAATGATGTGAAATTGAACATGCATCTTTTCACCGTACTCGTGACTCGTACGACGAAAAGCTGGGGGGCATTTTGTTGGTGCTAAAAAAAAAAAAATTTAAAAAAAAAAGAATAAAAAGGGGAAAGATTATGGTTGACCCAATATTTGGGCTTATTTTCTTGGGTTCTATATATTTTTAATTCTAATAGGCCTCATATGAGCCCAGGCATAATTTGGGCCCAATAGATTTAGGCCCTCTTAGTAGGCCCTATTTATGAACATAAGCTTGTGGGCCTCATGAAAGTCTATTGAAATTTTGAGCCTATTTAATAATTCGGGCCTCATTTCAGCCCAATGAATATTATTATTTATGCCCAACAGGCTCTACCAAAGTGGGCCCAATCTCAGCCCACCCTATTTGATGACAGCCCACATTCGGAAATTCAAGTGAATTTTTAAAATCCCCAATCTCATACAAAATTTGATTTCGAATTTTAAATTCCCAACCGACAAGAAAATATTTCTCATCTCATACATATCCTTTTCCATTCAAAATTCGATTTCGAATTTTGAACCCCAACCAACTCCCAAAATATCTCATTCCCCAACCAATCACATCCACATCCCAAGATTCGATTTTTGAATTTCAAAAGTTAAAATTTTGAATTTTTAAACCCTCAACCAACTAGAAAATATCTTTCCTTCCAACAACCCGATTCAAAATTCAATTTTGAATCCCCAACCAACTCCTCAAAATATCTCTCGCCTAACCCCACGAATCGCTCCAATCCCAAAATATCTCATACCCTCAACGGTTCCTCAGACCATTCCCATTATAAATAGAGGATAAGAAAATAAGACAAAAAAAAAAGGGGTACGATACCACCATAACTATACGCCATTCTACGTACAAAAAAGGAGAGATTTTTTCACCGTACCGTTCCATCCTATCCCTTATCCAAATTTTCCCCCGATCTAATCACAGGTAAAATAAAAAAATAAAAAAAACTCCCTCTCCCCTTAGCCGTACGGCTATGAGGGGGAGAGGGAGATCTCCTCTCTCTCTTCCCTCTAAATAAAAAATAAAAAAAAAATCTCTTTTTTCTTTTCTTTTTTTCTTATTTATTATTTATTTGGGCCCCGCACTTGTCACGCCGCTATCGCCATCCGACGACGTCACCGCCAAATCTCATCTAGACCTCTTCGATGGGAGAGGGGAGGAGGATCGATGATCCTCCGTTTCTTCGGACCTCTCTATACCCCATTCGAAGCCGTTAATTAACGGGACGGGTGGTTCACATGTCACATTGCCGCAATCGCCTTCAACCTCAGTTTGGCGTTTTCGAAGGAAGAGGGGAGGGGAATCAATGATTCTCCGTTTCTTCGGACCCTTCAACTCCTTTCGAGAACGTCGAAACAAACCCGCCGGCCGTCATCATCTATGCCATCATCGTCATCTACACTGCAGTTTGGAGAGTGTCAAATCGAGCCTGCTAAAAATATTACAAAATTGCATAGAGCCGTCTCGGATGATTTCTTCGGACATCCGAGCTCCGGTTTCTTTGTTTCGATCCAAACCGGCTTGTATGATCCAAAATTAAAATTGCAAATAAAGTTCAAAAGGGAAATCAAATCGCAATTTTAAAAAGGGGATTTCTTCGGACCCCAAAATTAAAATTGCAAATAAAGTTCAAAAGGGGATTTCTTCGGACCCCAAATCAAATCGCAATTTTAAAAAGGGGATTTCTTCGGACCCCAAAATTAAAATTGCAAATAAAGCTCAAAAAAGGGATTTCTTCGGACCCCAAATCAAATCGCAATTTTAAAAAGGGGATCTCTTCGGACCCCAAAATTAAAATTGCAAATAAAGTTCAAAAGGGGATTTCTTCGGACCCCAAATCAAATCGCAATTTTAAAAAGGGGATTTCTTCGGACCCCAAATCAAATCGCAATTTCAAAAAGGAGATTTCTTCGGACCCCAAAAATAAAATTGCAATTTTAAAAAAAAAAAAGGGATTTCTTCGGACCCTTGATTCAAATTGCAATAAAGAGGCTTTCTTCGGACCTCAAATTCAAATAAAAATAAATTCAAAGGAGTACGCAAAATGGCCGCAAATAAATTAAATTTAATGTTGACCCAGAATCCAGGCCCAGTCAACATTATGAGCTCCAATTCAAGCCCAGTCAATATTCGTGTTCTAATCCTGGCCCAATCAACATTTCGGGCTCCAATTCAGACCCAGTCAATAAGCAGGCCCAGAATGGCTCAGCTTAATTATGAGCTCCAATTCAGGCCCAATCGAGAAGTAACAATCCAAATCCATTCTAACCCAATATGATAAACCAAACTCATTCTAGCTCCATATAACCCAAACCCAACCAAGTCCACATAAAATCTAAACCCATTCTAGCTCCAAATGAAAATCCAACCCACATAAACCCAACCCAAGTCCACATAAAAAATCAAACCCAAACCCAAGTTCACATAGAATCAAACCCAACTCAAGTCCACCATAAATCCCACACCCAACCCAAATCCACATAAAAAGATTCCAACCCAATCAAGTCTAAATCCAACCCACATAAACCCAACCCAAGTCCACATAAAAAATCAAACCCAAACCCAAGTTCACATAGAATCAAACCCAACTCAAGTCCACCATAAATCCCACATCCAACCCAAGTCCACATAAAAAAATATAAACCCAATCCGAGTCCACATTCAACCAAAGTCTACATAAAGCCCAAGTTCATGGACCAAATTTCATGAACCATGAACCAAATTCCATACACCAAGTTCATGGACCAAATCCCATGAACTATATACCAAATTCCATACACCAAGTTCATGGACCAAATCCCATGAACCATATACCAAATTTCATACACCAAGTTCATGGACCAAATCGCATGAACCATGAACCAAATTTCATACACCAAGTTCATGGACCAAATCCCATGAACCATGAACCAAATTTCATACACCAAGTTCATGGACCAAATCCCATGAACCATGAACCAAATTTCATACACCAAATTCATGGACCAAATCCCATGAACCATGAACCAAATCCCATGAACCATACCCAAACCTCATGAACCAAATCTCATGAACCATATATCAAATTCATGGACCAAATTTCATGAACCATATACCAAATTTCATACACCAAGTTCATGGACCAAATCCCATGAACTATATACCAAATTTCATACACCAAGTTCATGGACCAAATCCCATGAACCATGAACCAAATTCCATACCCCAAATTCATGGACCAAATCCCATGAACCATATACCAAATTTCATACACCAAGTTCATGGACCAAATCCCATGAACCATGAACCAAATTCCATACACCAAGTTCATGGACCAAATCCCATGAACCATGAACCAAATTTCATACATCAAGTTCAAATCCCATGAGCCATGGACCAAATTCCATGAACCATACACCAAATCTCATAAACCATACACCAAATTCATAGACCAAAAATCATGAACCATATACCAAATTCCATGAACCAAACACCAAATCCCATACACCAAGTTCATGAGCCATACACCAAATGTCATTAGCCATACACCAAATCTTATGAACCATACCCAAACCTCATCATATCCAAATCTCATGAACCAAACACCAAATCTCATGAACCATAAACCATGCCATACCCAAATCTCATGAACCATGCACTAAGTTCATGAACCAAATCCAACTCTTATGAGCCATACCAAGTTCATACGATGTCCTCTACCATGGGCCAAGTTCATAAACTGAACCCGACCTCATCATGAATCTCGGTCTTTTGCTCTAGCTCATATACCTAGAGTGAAAATCAAAATCAAAATCGACTAACCCTAACACATATACTTAGGGTAGTCAACCTTTTGCTCTAGCGCGCATATACCTAGAGTGGAAGTCAAATCAAGTCCGACTAGTCCTAACACATATACTTAAGGTCTAGTCACCCTTTCGCTCTAGCATATCTAACTAGAGTGAAACCCATATCCAATCGAGCTCTAATACATATTACTTAGAGTTCATTGAAATCAAACTCGACAAACCCTAACGCAATACCTTAGGGCTTAGTCAGATCCTCACTCTAGCACATATAACTAGAGTGAAAAGTATATTAAATCCGGTTAATCCTGATACATATACTCAGGAATTAGCCACTTTCTACCCTCAGGTAACATCAAATCCGGCCTATCTTAATAAGAATATACTTAGGATTTGGTCACATCTTCACCTTGGGACATACAACCAAGGCGAAATCAAATATAATTGGACTCTAAAGCATATACTTAGAGCCAATTAGAATCTAATACATATACTTAGAGTTTGATATCGATTAGGTCTTAATACATACACTTAGGACCCAGTCAATTCTAACCCCGACTGAATCCTAACATGTATATTTAGGATTCGATCAATCATCGAAGGTCTCTTAATCGAAGGTGCCCCAATCTCCAGGGGGTAATTAACAGTAGATGCTTGCGTCTATTGGAAGCCATGGATCCGCAATACCTGATACCCATACACATATAAATACAAATCTGAATCATGAATACAACCCCCACGGGAAATCCATCGAACCGTGCGAGGTGCGTCATTCGTGGTGGCAGACAGTGAGTGACGAGATCTTTGATGTGGCGAAAGATAAGAGATTGGGTTATGTCCTTATGCCTCTAGTTGGAAATAGAGGTAAATTCGAGGTGTGTCTTATTCTTCACCAAGAGTGTTCATGTTGGCGGCCGACAACATGAAAACCAAGTGAGGGGAATAAGGACCCTTGTGTGACTTTCGCCTAGATTGGGTTCACGTTTATTTTCGTGAAGTATAGTGTTGCGAATGACTTTGAAGGTCATGAAATGACCAAAGTCGTTGTGTTTTCAGGAGAAAATGGTACGTGGACGACCTCCTACGAGGGCTGGGCTCGGAGGATCGAGCGCGGCTCCCGAACAACTCGGGGAGGGCGAGAACTCGGGTCTTCGTAATGAGTTGGCCGAGTTGATGGGCGTGGTTCGGCGACAGGCCGAAGCCATGCAACGACAGGAGGAGCAAATTAAAAAGCTCCAAGACGAGATGGCACAGCAAGCGGCTGCGGTTAAGGAGGAGAGAACGGGAGTACCTCCGGCCTCTGCTTCGGCACCGGCCGAGGAGGTGACACCGGCGCCGGCTGTGGCGCCACCGGCATCACCGATTGTAGCCGGTAGGTCGGGTACTCCTATGCCCGACTCCGAGATGGAGGATGCGGAGCGAGAGCGCTTACTTGCGGCTCTCATGAGGTTCAAGAAGTTCAACCCGCCTATCTTCAGCGGGGAGAACGTGGATCCATAGGATGTGGAAACCTGGATCGACGCGATGGAGACGCTCTTCGAGGACCTCTATACCTTGGAGAGGGATAAAGTACATCTCGCCGTTCATTGCTTGGAGCGATCGGCGAAGGTGTGGTGGAAGGGAGTTCGGCGTGATCGACTCCCTAGCCTTCCGCCACCGACGTGGGAGGAGTTTCGGGGTATGGTATTTGCTGCCTACTTCCCCGATAGCGAGAAAAGGAAGCTTCAAGAAAGGTTCCGTAAGTTGAAGCAAGGGAACCGCACCGTGCGTGAGTTTGAGAGGGAGTTCTCGTACATCATCAATTGCGTGCCGCACGTTGTCCGCGGAGAGTTGGACAAGGTCGATTGTTTCGTGCGCGGACTTCGACCGGAGATCTTTCGGGCGGTTCACGCCCTCAAGCTAAAGACCTTTGCGGAGGTCTTGGACCGTGCTCTTTGGGTGGAGCACGGGAATGCATGTGCGCGCGAGGAGCGCGAGTCTTGGGAGAAGGAAAAAGATAAAGAGAAAGGAAAGAAGCGACCGGCGGGTGGCTCGGGTGGGCAGTCTGGCTCTAAGCGGCCCCCGAAGCACTCGCAGTCGCAAAACCAATCGCGGGGGTTCGGACGGAATCGACCCGCAACCCAGTGCCCGATTTGTAGCGGCCCCCACCACCCTCAGCAATGTGACTATCGTGAGGGCCGGTGCTACAAGTGCGGACAGCAAGGGCATATGAGGTACAACTGCCCGATGGATGATGGTCGAGCATCGTCGTCGGCATCGGCATTTGCACCACCGAGACAGCTTGCGGGCATCCCACCCGCGGCGATGTCGGCGGGCCGTACCCAGCCGCCGAGACCAGTGGAGGGCCAGCGGCCAGCACCCAGTGGACGGGTATTCGCCTCTCAGGTGGAGGAGCCTTCTGCCCAGGATGACGTCGTGGCAGGTATTGTGTTAATTAAAGGCATTCGATGTAGAGCTTTGTTTGATACTGGTGCATCGCATTCATTCATTGCTCGATCATTTGCTATTGCACATGGAATAGAAATTATAGATGCCACGCACGCAAGAACGGTGCATGTACCTGAACACACCTTTTGTATACATCACGCGTGTGTAGATTGCCCCGTGAGGGTTGAGAACTGGATCATGCCAGCTGATTTGCTGGTATTAAATCGAATGAATGAATATGATTTGATCCTAGGAATGGATTGGCTCTCGAAGTATCACGCCACTATTGATTGTGAGAGCCGGATAGTGAGGTTTAGAGAACCCGGGCACAAGGAATTTGTGTACCGTGGGTGTAAGAGTTCGCTCTTTGCGTCGATGGTGTCCACGTCGCAAGCAAGGAAGCTTATTGCTAGTGGATGCATTGCCTACTTGGCGACGGTAGTGGATGACCGGAAGGAAGTGCTGGGACTTGAGGACGTTCCTATAGTCCAAGAGTTCCCGGATGTATTTCCGACGGAGTTGCCCGGAATGCCACCGGACCGGGAAATAGAATTCGTAATCGATTTGCTCCCGGATACGGTGCCGATTTCTAAGGCCCCGTACAGGATGGCACCCGCGGAACTGAAAGAATTGAAAGCACAATTGCAAGATTTGTTGGACAAGGGTTTCATAAAGCCAAGTGTGTCGCCTTGGGGAGCCCCTGTTCTATTTGTGCGGAAAAAGGACGGTTCGCTGCGGTTATGTGTAGATTACCGCGAGTTGAATAAAGTGACCGTCAAGAATAAGTACCCGTTACCCCGAATTGATGACTTATTCTATCAATTGCAAGGGTCTCAGGTGTATTCAAAGATTGATTTGCAATCCGGTTATCACCAATTGAAGATCAAACCGGAGGATGTGCATAAGACCGCGTTTAGAACGCGGTATAGACATTATGAATTCACGGTTATGCCTTTCGGGCTTACTAATGCCCCGGCAGCGTTCATGGACCTAATGAACCGTGTGTTCAAACCACTACTAGATCGATTCGTGGTGGTGTTCATTGATGACATTCTTGTCTACTCTCGGAGTGAAGAGGAACATAAAGAGCACATAAGGATTGTGCTTCAAGTTCTTCGAGAGAACAAGTTATTCGTCAAATTAAAAAAGTGCGAATTCTGGATCCGTGAGGTCGCTTTCTTGGGTCACGTAATTTTCGCAGGAGGAGTATCTGTGGACCCTATGAAAGTAGAGGCAGTCAAGGATTGGCCTCGCCCGACCAATATCACGGAAATACGAAGCTTTTTGGGTCTTGCGGGGTACTATCGGCGGTTCGTGGAGGGATTTTCAAAAATTTCCGGTCCACTAACGCGTCTTACCTGCAAGGGAGCCAAATATGTTTGGAGCGAGGAATGCGACCAAAGCTTTAAGGAGCTAAAGGAAAGGTTGACTTCGACTCTGTTACTCGCCTTGCCGATTGCGGGGGAGGGCTTTGTGGTGTATAGTGATGCATCACGGCGTGGTCTTGGGTGTGTGCTTATGCAAAGAGGACAAGTAATAGCATATGCTTCTCGACAGTTGAAAAGCTATGAGCAGAATTACCCCACCCACGACTTAGAGCTTGCGGCGGTGGTCTTCGCACTCAAGTTGTGGAGACACTACTTATACGGGGAGCATTGTGAGGTTTACACGGATCACAAAAGTTTAAAGTACTTATTCACTCAGAAGGAGTTGAACTTGAGGCAGCGGAGGTGGTTGGAGTTGATAAAAGATTACGACTTGACCATTTTGTACCACCCCGGTAGAGCCAATGTGGTGGCCGATGCGCTCAGTAGAAAATCCGTGGAGAACTTCGCAATTGAGATGACGGGACAAATGCCGTTAATCAAGGAAATGGGCCGATTTGACTTGGAGATCGTGGCCCCGGGCGTCCCCGCTAGACTTATGAATCTCAATGTATGGCCGACCTTGTTGGAGCAAATAACAGAAAAGCAATCCGGTGATCCGGAACTCCGAAAGGTGCGGGGTGCTATCGAGAGCGGGCGCGCCGGTGATTATCATGTAGATTCGAAGGGCGCAATTCGATTTCGAAATCGATTATGCGTGCCGAAAGTTGAGGACATTCGTAGGGAGATCTTGAAAGAAGCTCACACTTCTCCCTATGCGATTCACCCGGGCGGCACCAAAATGTACAAGGACCTCAAACTACATTATTGGTGGCCGGGAATGAAACTTGATGTGGGACGCTTTGTGGCACAATGCTTAGTGTGCCAACAAGTGAAGGCCGAGCGTCGCTTTCCGGCAGGAAAACTGCAAGGATTGCCCATTCCGGTTTGGAAGTGGGAAAATATCGCGATGGATTTTGTTGTGGGCTTACCTCGATCATTAGGTGGCCACGACGCGATTTGGGTGGTGGTGGATCGTTTGTCAAAGTCGGCACACTTTTTGCCAATCCACACCACTTGGTCGGGGGACAAGTTAGCGCAAGTCTACCTGGACGAGATTGTGCGGTTGCACGGGGTCCCGACCTCGATAGTTTCAGATCGAGATCCCCGTTTCACATCGCATTTTTGGAAAAGCTTGCAAGAAGCTTTGGGTACACGGCTCGATTTCAGTTCAGCATTTCATCCTCAGACCGACGGTCAATCGGAAAGAACAATTCAGATTTTGGAGGATATGCTTCGAGCGTGTGTGTTGGACTTCAAAGGTGCATGGCCTACTCATTTGCCGATGGCTGAGTTTGCCTATAATAATAGCTATCAATCTAGCATCGGTATGGCACCTTTTGAGGCCTTGTATGGACGAAAGTGCCGCTCTCCTATTCATTGGAGCGAAGTCGGCGAGAGAAGGGTCTTAGGACCGGATGTGTTGCGTGAAGCGGAGGAAAAGGTCCGCTTGGCACGCGAACGCTTATCGACGGCGCAATCTCGACAAAAGAGTTATGCGGATCGACGTCGAAGAGATTTGGAATTCGCGGTAGGAGACCGCGTCTTCTTGAAAGTATCACCCATGAGAGGGGTGAAGCGATTTGGTGTTCGGGGTAAGTTGAGTCCCCGTTACATTGGACCTTACGAGGTTTTGGAGCGTGTGGGATCCGTGGCGTATCGGCTAGCTTTGCCGCCAAAACTTGCGGGGGTACACAATGTGTTCCATGTATCAACACTCCGCAAATACGTATATGATCCGGCGCACGTCCTCGAGTATGTGCCTATGGAGCTTCATGAGGATATGACTTATGAGGAATTTCCCTTGTGTATCATGGATCGCGAGGTGAAAAGTTTGAGGAACCGTGAAATTCCTTATGTAAAGGTACAATGGACGAATCACGGTGAGCGCGAAGCTACGTGGGAATTGGAAAGCTCAACGAGGGAGCAGTTTCCTTACCTCTTCGCTGAGTCCAGCTGAGGTATGATTTAGTTTCGCGGCCGAAACTCTCTTTAAGGGGGGGAGGAATGTAGCACTTTGAATTTCGGTGCGTTGTTTCGAACTTTACCAAATTTGATGAAGTTCGGAGAGAGCCGGTAATGGCTAGAGTGGAATTGGGTTCCGCTGGTTTCGGGACATTTTGGGTGCGAGTGGGAACCCAGAAATCGAAGATTTCGAAGAAAAGGACCTACTGGAGCAAAACTGCTCACGGGGTCCGGACCCTGGAAACTGGGGTCCGGACAATGAAGTTCGTGGCCGGCTGCGGTCCGGACCCGGGTGCCACGGTCCGGACCCGAGCCGATGTCCGAGATGGGGAACGTACAGGTTCCGGACCCGGGACTTGAGGTCCGGACCCGAGCCGCGTGCTAGGTTGGGGTGCGTACGGGTTCCGGACCCTGATGCCAAGGTCCGGACCCGGCCCGCGCGCTGGTCGGTTATCAGTGCGGGGTCCGGACCCCACTCGCAAGGTTCGGACCCGGCTGAGGCAGAATGCCCAGTGAGGGGTATTTTGGTAATTTGTGGGGGATAGGCTATATATGGAGGGCTGGGGTCCCTCTCCTCATTACTCCTCCATTTTCCCTCTCATTCCCTCTCCCTCTCCCTCACTTTCTCTCTCTTGAGATCTCTCCAAAGCTTGGAGAAGTGGAGGATTTGACCTTGGGAAAAGCTTCTAAGGTGGATTTGGAGCTTCTTGGTGCAAGAAGAAGCTTGGGAGCTAGGGCTTTGAGGTGAGTTCTTGTGATTTAGGGTTTGAACCTAGGATTTAATCCTTTGAAATGAGGTTTTTGGAAACCCTAAGCAATCTAAACCACAAATGGTGGAAGATTGGCCATGAAATCTAGGGTTTGGCTTGCATGCATGCAAACCGTAGGTAGATTTGGAGCTTTTGCAATGAGAGGTTCTAAAAATATTTGGACCTTCGGGAATTGCAATTGAGGCATATGAAATCATGTTAGAACACTTGATTTCACATATTGAGTTGAATTTAGGGTTCGTAACGAGTAACGAACCGTTTTCTTGTAGAAGCTTGGGTTGAAGCAAGAACTCAAAGCTTGGACACTTAGGAGCTTGAAGAATACAAGAATTTGGAAGCTCTTGAGGTGGGTTTGTGTTTACCGAAGTGATTAGGTCACTTCCATGTCTAGGGTAAATATCCATTTAAAGATAAAATGGTATGTGTTGTGAACCCTAGAATTTGCATGTTGGCAAAGGTAAAAATCATGATAGGATGAACAAGGAGATCCTATGGCATGATGTATATTTCAAGTATAATTCAAATATTAATACTTGTTGCATGGTTGCATGTATGGTTAAACCTAGTGTTATTGAATATAGGTTGAACATGAGGCTAAACCTAGTGTTATTGAACATAGGTTGGACATGAAGATTAAACCTAGTATTATTGAACATAGGTTGGAACATGTGAGATTGAAACCTAGTGTCATTGAACATAGGTTTGACATGAGATTGGAACCTAGAGTCATGGAACCTAGGTTGATAATGGGAAAGTAAGCCTAGTGTTATTGAACATAGGCGAGACTTAATGACTTGAACCTAAGGTCATGAGACTTAGGTTGGCAAGTGAAAAATGTGAACAACGGGATGTGCGACGATTTTGCTATCCCGGGTAGGCGACGATTTCGCTACCACGCCATGAGTTGGCGGTGTTGAGCGGGATGTGCGACGATTTTGCTATCCCGGGTAGGCGACGATTTCGCTACCATGCCACGAGTTGGCGGTACCGACACGGGATGTGCGACGAGTTTGCTATCCCGGGTAGGCGACGATTTCGCTACCTCGCCTTGAGTTGGCGGTGTCGAGAGGGGATGTGCGACGATTTTGCTATCCCGGGTAGGCGACGATTTCGCTACCATGCCACGAGTTGGCGGTACCGACACGGGATGTGCGACGAGTTTGCTATCCCGGGTAGGCGACGATTTCGCTACCTCGCCTTGAGTTGGCGGTGTCGAGAGGGGATGTGCGACGAGGTTGCTATCCCGGATATGCGACGAGTTCGCTATCCATGCCATGTAATGGCGGTGTTGAGACGGGGTAGGCGACGATTTCGCTATCCCGAGTATGCGACGAGTTCGCTACTCGAACTAGGAGGTGACGAGTTCACTCCTCGAATATTGGAACAATTATGGTGAGACGGCGATTCCGAAACCATAAGTAAATGAACATAGTCATTGTGAGACATAGGATGAACCTAGGAGAGAATGATAAATTATATTTCATTTGGTTGCATCCTTTATGTTTATTTACAAGCATGTAAATAATTGTTGCATAGTTATATGTGATCTAACTTATGCATATGGTATTTCTTTGGACCTGGTGGGTCGAGCTTCTCTCTTGGGTGGCCTTACCCACTGGGAACTATGTTTATAGTTCTCACCCCACATTTTTCAGGTCCTTCCGCGTGTGAGGCGGCGGAGCGAGGCAAGGGTTTAGCTCTCTAGATAGCGGCCCTTCCATTTTGGTGACACATAGAGTGTACCCTCAGTTTTGGACTACGACAACATAGGGGATTTTCATTATATGTATGAAATTGTATATTCCATCGTTTTGGAACATAGTGTATGAAATGAAAAAGAAAGAAAGGAAAAATTTGGACATGTATATTGTGCCATGTGATGTAATAGAAGTAGAACTTCTTTATGTTGATGCTTTCCTTGTGCAACTCTTGTACTCCGTTCCTAGTTGGAACATTGTGGATAAGCTTGTGTTGTGACGCCTTGGGCGGATAGAAGGGACTCTATCCGTTCGGCGGGTCTGGTGCATGCGCCCATGCGGTTATCCTTTCCACCTAGTTGGTGTTTAAGGCCCGGCGGGGTGTGACAATAGTAGCTCTACACTATATATAAATACCCGTATATATATACGTATACAGATCAAAAACACAGTATCAGGGGAGGGGAACACAGAATTCCAAATTTTCAAAATTCGAATTCTCACAACACTTCAAATTTGGGTCTATCTATCGGCCCAAGTTTTTGCAGGAATTTAAAAAAATCACTTGGAAAAATTCGAAAATTACGTGGTTATTTGGCCTAACTTCCCAACAGTGATTTTGGATCCAAAAGTGATTTTCGGCTGAATAGAGCGTTTGGCAACCTCATTTTAAAATCTGATTCTCATTTTTAGAATCAGTTTTCTGATTTTCGAGGCCCAAAATCAGAAGCAGCTAAAACCTACTTCCTGAGATCTGATTCTGATTTTGGACTAAAACTTCAAATTTTTACTTTGATTTAAGATTCAATTTTAAAATTTAAATTTTTAATTTTATATTTGAATTATTAAATTTCAAATTTTAACTTTTAAATTTTTAAATTTTAAAATTTAAAATTTAAAATTTACATAGTAAATTTTAAATTTAACTTTGAAATCAAAAATTAAAAAAATTTAAATTTAAAAATTAAAAATTTCATATCTCAAATTTAAAATTTAAAATTAAAGATAAAATTTAAACTTTGAAATTGTAGAATTTAAAATTTTAAATTTTAAATTTTAAAACTTTAAATTTAAAATTGTAAGTTTTGATTTTCAAATTACAAATTTCAAATTTTAAATTTCTAAATTTTTTAAATTTTAAATTTAATTTTAATTTTAAATTTTAAATTTTAAATTGGTACTTTTAAATTTTTATTATTCAAATTTTAAATTTCCAATTTTCAAATGTTAAAATTTAAATTTCAAATTTAAAATTTAGATTTTATATTTGAAACTGAAAATTTAAATTTAGATTTTAAAAGTTTAAAATTTATAATTTATATTTTAAATTAAGATATCAAAATTTAAATTTTTGTGCAAATTTAAATGTTAAAATTTAAAAAAATTAATTCAAATTTAAAATTTTAATTTAATTCAAATTTTAAATTTTTTTTAAAATAAAATTTAATAAAAAATTTATTATATGTGAATATCAAAAAAAAGTTTAGATTTACAAAATTATTTCAGAAAAATTACTTTGCATCTTAACTCAATCAGATATTCTATATATTTTAACTAAAATTAATTCTCCAAATCAAAATTAATTAATTGTGCCAAAATCACTTCCAAAGAGGCCCTACTTTCCCGTCATAAAATCGCGGTGCACGGCCGTCTGTTGTGGGATTGCTCTAGTACAATCAAATGAAAATTTGTTCCTTGTTCCATACACCATGCACTCTATTTGATGATTATGCTTTAAACTCAAAATCTAATCTACTAAATATAATATACATCATCTAAAGAGCCCAATAGAGAAAACTATTTATTTTTTTATAAAAAAAAATCTATAATCCAAGCAACAAGCAAATATAAATATTGATGGTAGAGAAAGAATCATTATTCGATTTATCAAATATCAAATTGTGAAATCTTTTATTTTTGATATATATGCTTTATAAATGTCTAATAACATGTTCAATGAATTAGATTTCAAATTTTAAGATCTTTATCACAAAGTTTGTGTTGCGGTCTATAGGTTGTACATATACACCCAGTGCATACAAGAAATTTCCTCTTTAAAGTCTGGCAGTATAAAATATTTGCCTACACCAGTGTATACATACACCCTATGGACAACATATTCTAACTGATAATTGGTGCTCTAAAGTCAACATCTAATTTTATAACTTTAATTTACAATAAGTAAAGAGTCTACCAAGAAAATAAAAATCCATAAATTTTAAAATATATTAAAAAATTAATGGTAGAGAAGTAGTCATTGTTTGAGTTGTAAGAAAAAAGTGTCTATTTTTTGTTTTTGAAATATAAGTTTGATTCTTCTAAAATTTAATTCAAGAAATCCATGCACATTAAAAAAAATAGATTTCAATATCGGTATTTTTCCTTGTAGATTCTGTGTCGACTACTGTTGATGGTTGGCTATTAATCATAATGCATCGATTGCCTAGACTCCGCCGCTGATACTCACGAGCTCTCCCACTTCGTTAACCGCGTGCCCCTCCACCTCCCTGGTGCCCTCCGTCGCCGCCGCCCGTCGACCTCCTACACTTCTTCTTCTACCTCTACTACCTCCTCCTCGAGATTGTGACGTTTTTCCTCGCCGCCGCCCTCCGCCTCTGCCGCCGCAGCCCACAAGCACTCCCGCTCCGAGATGGGATATCGGTGAATTTTTCGTGTTTGGGTTGTTAAGGCGGAGGGTGAAGGTAGGAGGGATGAGGAAATGGTGGGTTTAAGTAAGAAAGAGAAGGTGGTAGGGGTGGATTTGAGTCAGGAGAAGGTGGTGGGAGTGAATATTTTTTTGCACATCAAATTAACTTTTTTTGAATTTGAGCCATACACTAAAAAACGGAGTAAAAAGTTATAGAGTTTTAAGGCTTCGTTTGGTTCGGGGTTAAGTAAGAACTAGTTATTCCAGGGATAGGGTTAAGTTCGGGGTTAAGCCTGGAATAGACCAATTTTACGTTTTGATGATAATTGAGTTGTTCCCGGGATTAAGAAAAATAGCGTTTGGATAGATAAAATTGAATAAGAAGAATAGTGGGTAGTTATAAATAGAAAATAATAATTTCGCCCCAATTATTATATTTGAATTTAAATTTTTTATTTCATATTTAAAATTTTAAATTTAAATAGATAACTCTTAAATTTCAAAATTACAAAATTAAAATTAAAATTTTTAAATCTCAAATTAGAAAATTGAAAGTTCTAAATTTTAAATTTAAGATCAAATCTAAATTTTAAAATTTAAAATTTAAAATTTTAAAAAATTTAAATTTAAATTTAAATTTTAAAATTTAAATTTAAATTTTAAATTTAAATTTTAAAATTTAAAATTTAAATTTAAATTTTTAAATTTTAAAATTTAGATCTTTCAATTTTCGAATTTAAAATTTTAATTCTTAATTTTGAGATTCCAAATTAGAAATTTTTAAAATTTAAAATTTAAATTTAAATATAAATTTTTTTTAAAAAAAAGGGTGGGAGCTATTCCCACCCCTATTCCTGGGGTGGGGTGGGGTTTGTTAACTCCACCCCTAACGGGTATCCCAGGATAATCCGTTAGGGGTGGGGTTAACAAACCCCACCTCCCAAAATTTTTGTTTGGGGATAAAGGGGGGATAACCCCTTATCCCCCCTTATCCCCCAACCAAACGGTGGCTTAAGATTTTTGTACAACTTATTATAACAAAATATAAAACTCTGTTTTAAATTTTCATAATTGCTCTAAAGTCAAAATCTAATTTTATAACTTTAATTTACAATAAGTAAAGAGTCTACCGAGAAAAAAAAAATCCATAATTTTTAAAATATATTAAAAAATTAATGGTAGAGAAATAGTCATTGTTTGAGTTGTAAGAAAAAGGTGTCTATTTTTTATTTTTGAAATATAAGTTTGATTCTTTTAAAATTTAATTCAAGAAATCCGTGCAAATTAAAAAAAAAATAGATTTCAATTTTAAATTTTAAGTTATCTAAATTTAATTTAAATGTTGTACATTATTAACGAAATATGTGCACATTAAAAAAAAAATTAAATTTGATTTTGGATATAAAATTTGACTTAAAAATTAAAATTTTTAATTACAAGTGAATCCCAATTGATTTTTTATTTTTAAATTAAAATTAAATTAAAATATTGATTCTTTAATTTAAATTTAGATTTGTTTCAATTTTGAATTTTAACTAGATTGTGATTTGAGCTATAAAATTACATAATTGTTACGTACATCAAACGTAAATGTATTTTAAATTAGGGCATGTGGATAAACTCATTTCTGGCAAAAATTAAAAATAGCTTTTCTCCGTAATTAAATAATTTTCGCTCGAAAATTATTGCTGTGCACTTGCGGAAAATTACCTGCAGCTGCAGAAAAATTATAGCTGTGGAGTTGCAGATCACGGTGCGTGAGAGGAGCAATGCATGCATGAGCGCGGTGTACGAAAAAGTCTATTGTGTCACACTTTCATCACATCAGCAATAACTAGTCAATACCGACCGTCCCTAGCGCAAGTGGCAAAGGGCTTGGTGGTTGATACCCGAGGTTCCAAGTTCGAATCCTAGTTGATTCACATTTCAAGCTAAATTTATTTCTAAAAGAGATAAATAAAGCGGGTAGCGTGCTACCTTTCTCTCTCTAAAAAAAAAAAAAAAAAAAAAAAAAAAGCAATAACTAGTCAATTATGTCTCACTTTTTGAAAGAAAAATATATTAAAAATATATTTCTAATAATGGTGATAGGACGGGTGAACCCATAAAGAACTCTCTGATTGGTTAAAAATATTACATCAACAATATAATTGGTTCGCGGTGCACGATGTGTATGTATGTGACGCCCCAATTTTTCAGGGAGTCATTCATTCTAGAACTACTTTCGCCCTAGCATGCTTACTCTCTTAATCTTTTGGATCTAGCCACCGTTCAAAATACTTAGGCCGGATTAAAAATTTAACCCTATTATATTTTTTATATATAATTATATGGGATTTCACAATGTACCTTACATACTTAACGAAATCAGGGAGCATGCTGGGAGCGGTGCATGCATGAGCGCAGTGCACGGAGTGTACATACTCAACAAAATCACGGTGCATGAGAATTGCGGATCACGGTGCACGAGGAGAGCGCGGACAATGATTTCTCATTCTAGTGTGTGATTCATGCTTATTGTTAACATTCTTCTTTTCTTTTTCCATAATCTATACTATCTCTCGAATCCGGCTACTATTCTTTTCGGAGGAAGGAGACTTTCATTTCCCCATGAAGTTATTTTTGATGATAGAGATTTTGAGTCCATGATCAAAATCGTTAAAATTGATCTAAAGTATTTAAAATATCTAGAAATTAAATTTCATAAATTTTAAAAATTATTTACATAGTGATCGAAGAATCACAAAATCGACAGTTTTAGACAGCCAATATAAACCGTTTGCTTGTTTAACTATGTATAGAAATCCAAATTGCTTACATTTTGATAGAAAATTGTTTATACTATTTAGATAACGTTTAATAACTCCGATCATGAATTGAGACAGTCTAACATCTATTTTCAAAAGGTTGTTCATCTTTGACCGTTCATTTTCATCTCTTCGATGGACTTGATGGTAATTTTTAAAAATTATCAAATTTAATTTTTAAATATTTTAATAGTGTAGATCAATTTAAACAGTGTTAATTATCAATTTAAAGTTTCGATCATTCAAAATGACTATAATAGCTGGACTCCTATCTCTCTCTCTCTTCCTTTTCCTCCCAAGTTTAATTTATTCTTTTTCAAACAAGTGGGCAGGAAAGGCAAAATATATAAGTTGTTTACGAATTTTAAATACTTCTTATTTTTTTAAAAATTTAATTTATTTTATTTATTTATGGCGTGCAGTGTACGCAAAATATAATTTTATTATTATTTTTCCATATTATATTATTTTATTTATTTTAAGACGTAATTAATTAAGCGTTAGGATACCAATCCATGCACGCAATTATTTCTGGATTGACTGGGTCCAAACTCCAAAGGAAGGAAAAGCTTTTCCTCGTCTTTTGCACCGCATGCAGTTTTCTCTTCCGCCGCCGCTGGATGCCGGCAAGAATTCAACTCCACTCCTCTACCGTCCCCTGCCGTCCTCCCATGGCAATATGGCATATCTATACATTGTCCTCCCATGACGTATCTGCATGCCTCCCATCTGTTCGTGGCCTCAAACTCGCCCCCGGCCCCGCCTCGCCCTCTAGCGGTTGACTGCTCCAGATCCTGTTCCTTCAAATATTGCATTTGTATGCTCTCCTTTTAACGCCGTCTAATCGAAAAAGCCTATTATGTCACATTTGCACGGCATTATCAGTAACAAATTAATCATATTTCTCTTCTTGAAGAAAAGTATAATAAAAATATTTTTTATTAATCATGATGGGATGGATAAATCTAAAAAATACAATCTTTTTAATTGATTCACTGTTTGGTTCGGGGATAAGGGGTTATAAATTTTTTATCCGAAAATAATAATTTTCGAGTACCTGAAATAAACTGGTATAACTATCTCCATCTATATTCTCATTTTTTATATATAACTATCTACTATTCTTCTTATTCCATATTATCTATCCAAATACTCTTTTTTTTATTCTCGAAAATAATCTAATTTTCATCCAAACGCTATTTTTTTATACACACACTTGTACTTATTTCTAAAATAATCAGTTCTTGCTTATATCCGAACCAAATGAAACCTAAAAATATTACATTAGTAATATAATCGGTGCATTCTAATTTTTTTCACCTAATTACCATCCATCACCTTCCCTACCTCTATTTCCTCTTACCACGTAGACCTCACCCGAGCGGGTCCCACTAAGTGTTCCGGCCCACACATGGCTCCGTCTATCTCTTTTCTTTTTTTGTTTTTTAGCTTGCAGTTCATTCCCCTTTGACAGTGTCTAACAATTTGACTGGTCCTGCTGCTTCTTTTTCTTTTCAATCCCCTCAACTACAGCCCATTCTGAAATGGCCCCACTACCCTAAATATTTTCTAATTGAAAAGTTCCAAGTCTCTAATGAAAAAAATAATAATAATTTCGGCAATCCCTTCTCTAATGGTTCTAGGGTCTACTAGTTCTTTTTTAAGTTTAGTTAAAATAGAGAAGTAATAAAATTTTTAGGTCCTGTTTGGTTGACAAATGCGAGGACTAAATTTTTCCTCTATGATTATTTGACATCTTTTTCAATATTATTGTGTGTATTTTAATTTTAAGTTTGCCCATCAAATTTCAGCGAAAAGGAATTTTAAAACAAAGTTTTTTACGCGATTTTTAAATATGACTTAAAATGAATAGTAACCGACGTTTCCGGAATGGACCGAGAGAAGACAAGGGCTTTGGACGCGAATCGAACTCTGATTCAGGCGTTCCAATAGCTCGTTTTCAACGTCTCGACTATTCTGGAACTAATGGTGCTGATGGTTTTTATGTTCGATGAACGATTTTCGAGAAAAATAGATTTTATCAATGGAAAGGTTTTTATACAATAATATTTATGCTTTTTAGAAGTATTCATTGCTCCGTTTTGCGTGAAACTTGACGTGTTGGGGTCTTTCTGCATGAGGAATGTCCGTGTTGAAGGTTTGTGGTTGCTGCTTCGCTTATCGAATGATTTCGATGCCGACTTTTGATTATGTGCTTTTCTTCTATGAGTTTGTGTGTTGGAGAGCGTAGGGGATGGATTTCGTCGCGAATCGGCAGGTGGATTTAAATTCCACATTTTAAAGAATTATAAGATTCCGCAAAAAAATTTAATTCTTGCAACATTAGATTTTTGTGATAAAAAAAAGAGAATTTATAAAAAAAAAAATATGAGAATTCATAATTCTGATATTTCATTCTAGACATCTTAAAAAATTCTATGAACTAAACAAATTATGAAAATAAACTTTGGATGGAGTGGTGGTAGGATTACAATTTATTTCAGATCGTAGGCCTAGTAATGTTCTACTTTAATTTCCTCCTCTTAAACTTTTAGAATTTTCGTTAATTGATTTTGGTAAAATTAATTAAATATTTTATTATTACTAGTAATTTCATCACTATTTAGTAATTAGATCTAAATAATTAACAACTAATTAAAGTTATTAAATAGGATAATTTAATTTAACTAACTAAGAAAGTTCAATTAAAATAAGTTGACAAATAATTTAATTAAATTCTAAGGTCTAAAAATATATACACTTTTTTTTTTCAATGAATGCTCGCATACTCGTACTCACACTCAAGCAGAACAAACCTGCAATTTCCTCACTACAACTTGTAAAAGAGACACCTTACCAATCATACTATCTATAAATGACAAAGTCAGAGCTCTAATTTGAAGATCTTACTCTGCTAGACAAAAAAAAAAATTTGTCTCCCTGAAAAAGAGATGTTGTTAGAAAACATATAATTTTATTTTTAAAAAAAATATTTGGCATTTTTTTTTTATAAAAGATGCAGTGGTTTTATGACTTTGCAAAAATAGGATAATTTTTTTGAATTTTGTACATTTGGACCAGATTTTTAAAAATGTGATGAAATTGCCTATCCTTCAAAATACATATTTTTTTTTTTGAAAAGTACAATTGAGAAATTATAATTCTATGTCTCTTTTCTTTGAGAGACGACAGACAACAGCTAATACAAAAATAAAAACTAAATATAATAAGCAAAAACGAAAGAGTATAATAACTAGATCTTAAATAGTGCAACTTTTTGTAAAATGAAGTTACAAAAGTATAAATAATATGACTTTATAAAATGATGCAACACAAATAGTACAAGTTTTAGTTATATAAATATTGCACAATTTATACAGAACTTGCACTTTTTGTGCTACATCGAGAGTTGCATTGTTTACAATTCTGTTGCACAATTATTACTATATTGATGCAATTTAAGAGATATTCACTCTTTCTTCTCTTTTTAAATCCTTTATTATTTATGTTAGATAAGAATCTCGTCTTTCGAAGAAGATGTATATAATAAACATTTATATTTTTCAAGAAATATTAATATGCATATACCTTTTTCTCGAGAATTGATCTCATTTAACAAAAAAATAATAATTAATGCTATATTTTGTTGAGATTTTAAATTATAAAAGTGTACCGCTATTTTCAAATTGTATAACATACACTCAAATTGTGCAACATACTCTCTCAACATTCTGTCTAATGAGCAACATTTTGATCGTTTTTAAAAAAAAATTTCAAACATTAAACTATATTGCGCCATTTGAAAATATAATATTATTTAGTAAGAAATAAGAATTTAAAATTTTAATTAGAGAAATAAAAATGTTGCAATATTTGAAAACATATTGCGCACTATTTGACATAACGTCACAAGTTTTTATGTATATTGCATAATTTATAGTGTGTTGCACTGTTTTTCTTTACTTTTTTTTTTCTTTTGTGTTAGGTAAAAGATTCTCATCTCTCCAGAAAAAGTATATGCAATTATAACTTCTCAGTTATATTTTTCAAAAAAATAATATATTTTTGATATAGATTCTGTTGAAATTTTAACTTACAAAAGTGTGCTGCGCTATTTTCAAATTATACAATATATACTCAAATTGTGTAACGTGCTCTTTACTTTCTGTCTAATGTGCAAACTTTTGATATTTTTTAATAAAGGATTCAAACGTTAAGTTATATTGCACTGTTTGTATATGTATTGTATTATTTCAGGTGAATTTAAAATTTTTTATTAGAAAAAATTTCAATACTATAATTATTTAAAAATATGTTGTGTTATTCTACGGAATATTACATATTTTTAGAATGTATTGTATATCATACATTTTCTGTCACGCCCCGGGCTAGTTTTAGAAGCGGAAAAACGTGCCAAAATTTTTTTTTGAAAGTCTAGCCCGCGCCACGTATAGACCCGCCACAAATACAGGGCCCACTGCCCACACGGACAGAGCCTCCCCTATATTTGCACGGCGTACACAACATACAAACAGGATCACAACCACCATTCATTCAACACACAACCCACAACTACATAATAAGGTTCATACAGCTACTAGTCCTTAAACCTGTATGAATCTAAGCAAGTCCTTAGGCGAAGGATGATGCGATGCACAAACAACAGATCATTCTATAAAACTGCTCCTTATCCAGAAACTTTATTTGAAACCCTAATCTCAATCATTTAAGGATCATTTGAAAACCGTTCTCCACACGAGAACTCTCTTTTGAAATCCCAAAAGCCGGTCAATCGAAAACGGTTTGAAAACTGTTTCCCACACGAAAACTTTTATTTGAAAACTGCTACCACGAGGGGTAGAAATCCAAGATACACAATATAATGCCATAAATAATCCAGAATAGAGATCTAGTAAGCAAAATCATCCATAATGTCTCAGCATGCAATCAACACAACCAAAATGTAACTGAACCACATCCACAACTAGTTGGTAAAAGGATAAGGGTGATAACCAAATCAGGAGGGAGGAACCTCACAAGTCGGGACCTCTAGTACCACTATCTAGGCGTGCCTCGCTGCGTCCCGACTCCCACCACCATGCTCACCTGAAAACAACAACGATAGCGGGGGGTGAGAACATGTAAACATGTCTTCCCTCCCAGTGGGTACCGCAAGCCGACGAAGGCGAGGTGTACACACCGGCACGAGGGTCAACAAATAGATAGATAAGGTAAACAGTAGCACAAAAAGTATGAGGCTGACATACAACTTAACAACTATGCTACTGCAAGCAAATAGTATATGCATCAACAGTGATAACCACAAATGTATACCCAATCCATAGGCCACTGGGACGGATCCCTGGCACTGTCACAACCTGCTCAACTCTCTGCACAAAACCTACCAGACGCACAGCGTCGAGGCTCATGGGTCGGACACACGCGACCCTTTTTCAAAAAAGATGACCAAACGGTGGATTAGACTGTTGGCATACGTAAGGTGCTAGAAGAGCTGTGACGATCGATGCGAATGTTCAATCCACAGAATGGCAACGAGCCATGAAGCAACTGATAAGCCAATATACGAGGATCGCTCGGAACAACAGGCGATCGACCCCGACCAACGAGGTCGTCTCAATAACTATGCAACCAACAACTACTTTACTAAGGTAAGCACACATAGGTAGAGTCAACAGGAGTCAAGTGAACTAATAACGAAATGCAAGAGAAATGATAGAAATGTATCACTGTAGTCCACTGAACCGACCGGATCGAAGTACCCATCTGTCGAAACGATAGAGCCTAACAACGACGGCTCTCAGAAACCACGACAGGACCTATGAAAAGACTCACAAGGTTAAGGTCCACCAAGTCGACACTAAACACATAGCGCTCACAACCCGAAACTGACGGATCGTCCGAAAACCCACCGGGACGATTCTGAAACCACACCAAGCCCCACAGGGGTACCAACAACCAAACCAAGTAGTCCGCTGTCCCCAAACACACCAAAGCAAGGTGACAGGACAGCGAGCACAAGCTCGGGGTGCCACGAACACAAACGCACCCGAAATGACTTTCCGGGTTCCCGAAAAATGCCGATTTGGCACCGGAGCCCTTCGTCACTCATCCGCTATCCTCGAAACTTCGGGACAGCGATGAGGAACAGCCAATGAGGCTAAACGACGAAGCCAAGTCACTCGCAAAACCAGTAAGTGAGTCGCACAATTAAAACACGCGTTCCGTCGACTATTTCGTCGGAAAACGTACCAGAAATCAATCCGGATCTCCGCGAAAGGCGAATGGGTTGGACAACCAGTCCATAGGGCCTCAAGGGTCATGCCCTTGCTGCCCGCAGCATCGCAACGCTGCCACAATCACAAAAGTACCAAAACAAGCAACATTCACACATAACGGAGGCCGTGCTCACAGCCCCACTGCGACAGGACCAGTCGCTGGCTCAAACAACCCATAAAAGCAGCGATAAACATGCGATAATAAAGCCAATAAGGGCTAAATAGCGAAACAGCATGTCAAAATAGCAAAGTAAGGTGAGCATGGTGATCAGCACGTCGCCGCGATCATCGTGCTCACCTTCCCGAGCTTCGGGAGGCAACAGGGAGCTCCTGGCCATGCATGCGGCCCAAATAAGCCAAAAAACAACCTTGGCCGGAGCAACTTGCTTCGGCCGGCTGCCGGCTGACATGCAGCGCGCGCGGCGGCCAGGGTCGGACGCGGGGGAGGTGAGGAAGGGGAAGCTCACCTCAACCGGCAGCAGGAAGTGGCGGCGGCGGCGCGGGGAGAGTGAGAGCTCTCGGGTGGCTAGGGCACGGCGGTGCCGGCAACAAACGGCGACGGCAGCCGGCGGCGACGCGAGCACCGACAAGAGGAGATCGCCGGACGTCGGGTGGGAGGTGACCGCGACAGAAAAGGGCGGTGGCGGCTGCCCTAGCAGCCCTAGCTGCAACAACAGCGGCTGCGGCGGCGCACCGGCAGCACGGGGGCGGCCGGGGAGGAAGGCGACGGCGACGGAGGCCCTCCCGGAGCTGGCCGGAGGTTGCTGCGCCGGCTGGAGGCGGCGGCGGCTCGGGTCCAACACCCTCGGCCCGCAGCAGCTCTAGCAGCAGCTAGCTGCGGCGCGGGTGTATGTGTAGCATTGCGGATAATTTTAAGATAAGAGTTTAGTTAATAGGACAGTGTCCTCCAAATTGCCAATCGAATCTTAACTAGGGATGTCAATGGGTACGGGTGCCCGAAATATTACCCGAACCCGAACCCGAACGGGGCGGGTTTACCTGAACTAAATAGATATGGATTCGGGTATGGGTATAGAAAATAAAAACCCGACGGGTATGGATTCTGTATGTACCCGACCCGAACCCGAACCCGAACCCGAATAAATTATATATATATATTATTTGTTTACTTATATAATATATAAAATGTCTAATAATAGTTTAGCCATTGGATTTTCATCCAACTGTCAAATTATATATATATATATATATATATATATATTATTTTTTACTTATATTTGATTGTATTTTGAAAAGTTTTAATTTTATTATAATATATTTTGAAATATGGTAAAGAAAAATCATTACTTCAGGTTTGAATTTTCGGGTTCGGATTTGGGTTCGGATTTCGGGTTTTTGGTCGGGTCGGGTATGGGTATGAATTTTTAAAACCCGTCGGGTTCGGGTCCGGGTTCGGATTTCAATTTGATGGTCGGGTTCCGGTTCGGGTTTTTGAAAATCCGATCCAAATCCGACCCATTGACATCCCTAATCTTAACGGGCCGGGTTGACGCAACATGAGATTTGGACTCGGGATCGTGGGACTGGTGAGACGCTGGCTGACTCACTCACCTGGGGGTGACGGTAACGCATACGGCGGGAACACGCTTCTGTAATAATCTGCGTAGTAGGCCGGAGGAAGCGCACGCGAGCTTAAGCTTGCTTACGAAGATAAGTACCGGCAGTGGCATCTCAGTAATTACGGGCCAAATCCGGGGGCGTTTACATTTCGTCGCTTTTTTTTAGCTTTTCGCTGGGGAAAAAGGACAGGGAGCAGGTTAGTGGCGGGCGAACGGCCGGTCCCCGTCGGTCTCTCCGCAGCTTTACTACTCGGAGAAGAAATTTAAACGATATAAATAAATCGAGAAATTAATTAAACAAAAAAAAAGTCATACTTTTCTTTTTCCCATTTAGCCCTTTTTCTCCATTAATCAACTGTTCCGTAATGGACGGGGCAAAATTATAATTCCGACCCCTCATGGCATATTTCGGTTTTCGTAGCTCGTCCGATTAAAATATGTCCATGTAAATTAAATATCACTTAATTTCTCATTTCTTTATTATTACTTTCTTTTCTCTCTTTCTTTTTTTTTAATTTTCTTTTTATTTAATTATTATTAATAATATAATTTTCTAGAAATCTTTCTCTCTTTTCATTTTTTTTCTTCTCCGTCCTCCCCGTCTCCGGAGACCTCGCCGAGCGAGGAAATCGCGGGAGCGGTTTTACGACAGAGCGAGCCGGTTTTCTGACCCGGTAGCGGAGGACCGCGCCCGGTTCGGTTCGGTTCGGTTCGGTTCGGGCAAGTTTTTTTTTTGGTTGTCCCGGGAATTTTGGTGTGCGAGATGGAGGTACTCCACTGTTGCTTCTCGGTGGTTCCCAATGGCGAGAGCTGGAGGAAACTCTACTAGGAGTTCGAATTTCGGACGGTGGGGATTTGCTGGTTGTGTCGCCGAAAGCTGATCCTGAGCGTCCGTCCTTTGGGTGCAGCGCGTCTGCTGTTCTGTTCTGTGAATGGAAGGAAGGGAAGGAGGGACGGCTGCTGGGGTGGAGGTGACGGCGGCGGAGGAGGCCGCCGGCCGCTACCAGCCGCCGGCCTCTGCGGCGGCGGGGCCGAAGGCCGACAACCCTAGCCAGGGCGGCGGCGGGACGCCGGCGCCGGCAGCTCCTCCGGCGGGGACGGCGCCGCCGTCTGCGACAGCTGCTGCGGCGGCGGCGTCTTCGGTCCCGCCGGGGATGAAGAAGAAGCGGGGAAGGCCGAGGAAGTACGGGCCGGACGGGAGGCTGGTCCGGCCGCTGAACCCGATGCCGATCTCGGCTTCTGTGCCCGGAGAGTACACGCCGGCGGCGGCGGTCGGCGCGAAGATGAAGCGGGGTAGAGGGCGGCCAGGGGTCTTCGTGAGCAAGCACCAGTTCGGATTCGGCTCAGATAATTTAGGTATCTCGACCAAAACACCCATCTTTCACTCTTTCTTTCCTCACATTTTGAGCTTTTATTGCTTGGTTGTTATTTTCTCATGTTTGTTCTCTAGGTCTTATTTGCTGTTGCGCCTGATAGTTAGAGGAAAGTTTTATTTGAGATAAATGTTATTTGCTGCTTCAAATTATAGTTTTCTAGTGATAAAAACTCTAAAATTTGAATTTGCCTCTTACATTTCTGTGCCGATAACCCAAGTTGGGTTCTTTGGTCCGTTGAAATTAAGCCTGTGAATCCCACCCATATGGTCTCTCTGTCTCCCTCTGTGCGAGTCTGTTCCGCTTGGTTTACATGAGTTGGTAGCTTTCAACCTAGAGAGTGGGAACCAGTTTCTGTGGGGCCATAGATGACATACCTCCAGATCTGCCAAGGAATAGGTCTAGTTTCTTGTAAAGAATGCAAGTTCTGTGGGGTTGGATTCGGAATTGGGGACCTGGATAATATGATGTGCCCTTTTTACCCAAGATTTGGAATTTCTGATGCTTTGAACTAGTCTCTGGACAGTGCTGGAAATTAAGATGATCTGTGGTCCGATTATTCTGCAGACTATTGGTGGTCTTGTGTGGCCAGATGAGGATCCTAAGACAAGAAGCCTGTCTATAGGTGCTGGAACCTGATTCTGATTTGGACTATTTGTTAATGACCATATATGAAAAGGGTTACCGAAATGTTCACTATGCTTTCTTGTCAGCATTAGAACCCCCCATGTCAAATGAAGCCATAAGTGGAGTTTTTCAAAAGAAACTTATTATCGATTGTGGATAGTCAATTTAAAATTGTGCTGCTAAATTTCAAAAATTTGCTTGTCTGCCATTTTTTCCTTGTAGATTGTTTGGCTTTTTTCTAATTTTCAATGGGGGATGAGGTTAAGGTATTGTGGTTTACTGCAGATTCATCAAAAATGACTTTTTTTCCCCCCCTTTTTCTTTAAACCAGGAGAAATGGTAGCATGCTCTGCCGGTGCAAACTTCACTGCTCATATTATTACTGTTGCTGCTGGTGAGGTATAGCTTTCTTGAACCTAATTTCGTATCTATCTTGTTTGTTTCTGAATTTCTGGACAATTATTTACTAAGAACCTATAATTTTCATGAAGAATTTACTGTAGATATCGGCTTATTAGTGGACTGGGTTTGGATTGGATCATCCCAAGATATAGAAGGCTGATCCAATCGATTGATTAGAATCCAACTTCAAAATCTCCACCTGATTTGGCCCAATAAACTAGTGCATTGATTTTAGGTTGTGAGAATTCCAAACAGCATAGATATAGTATATGTCATGCCCTAGATCCGGTATCTTAAATTCGAAACATGACATTCAACCACATATTTAGAGAATATTCTTCTCTAAGCATGACAGGCCTAATACAAAAGTTCCCATATCGATAGCTTCATAGCATACAAGATAAGTTTTAAGCCAAAACTAATTAACTTTTATTAATAAAAGCGGACAAAAACCCCCAGCTAAATTAATAAGTGTCCCAAAATAAGAAAAGTTGTCTAAATAGTTTAATAGCAAAATAGATAGAAGTCCTCTAAGTGCTTTTAACTAATGTTGCATCCTCTCCCGCTATGATACACTGATACTTCACGCTGCCTACTATTAGGGGTAAAAACGGACCGAATATATATTCGGAAAATAATACATACTAACATGTATATATATTCGGATGCATATTATTTTTTTTCGCGAATATATATTCGGATGCGGATGTGTCAAATGCTAAATTTTCGTTACTGTATCTGCTAAAAACGGATTCAGATACGATAAGATATTTCTTCGGATTTGAATATGGATCGAATTTGTATTCGGATAATAATATATACTAATATGTGTATATTCAAGGATTTAAGTGCCGTGGCACGGGTTGTGCAAAAAACTTGCCGGCACGGTATGGCACGGTGCATGCCGAACCGTGCCGATGTCTGCCGGTCACAAAAAATATATGTGTGCCAACACATAATTGCATGAAATATTTACTTTCTTTAGCAACAAAATATTCTAATTACTTATTATGTATCTTTATCAAGTCTTTTGAACTTTATTGAAAAAATCACTTACTAATTTAAAGAAAAGAGTGTCTTGAGCTGTGTCATCAGCACAGCGGGTTCTATCATGCTGATATTTTGTTGGCATAATACGGCACGTTAGGGACGGCCTGTGCCGATGGGCACTTAAATCTTTGTGTGTACGAATAGAATGAGCAACAATGCAACTAAAGTTTCATACTCGTGTTCAAATTTTTATATGCCTATGTTTTATTGAATAAAACTTAAGATTAACAAATATAAATGCAATTTTAACTCATAATAAAATAAACAAAAACACAATCAACAACTTTATTCCCCCGCAATAAATATTAACATCCTTATTATCTCTCCACAAAAAGCAATCGAACCACACCTTTCCCACAAAATAGCAATTAAGCCACTCTTATCTCCCCAAAAAAAAGGAATTTAGCCCCCCCATCTCCCCACGCATATTGGGAATCAAGCAATCTAGAACTATTGTTTATCAAATAAAAAAAAAGGGAATTCGATTTGATTTGATAATAATATGCCTATACCTTATTCAAACTTTACGTGTCTATACCTTTCTTTGATTTGATAAATAAAAGTTCTAGATTGCTTGATTGTTAATATGTGTGGAGAGATAAGGGAGGACTTAAATTCTAAACTCAAGTTTATGGTCAAAAATTAAACTTAAGTTCAAAGTCACACAATTACAATTCAAGCTCAAGTCCAAAGTCAAAATTAAAACTAAATCTATATTCAAATATCAAACTTTTGTTAAAAGTAAATTTTAAAAAAGTTAAAATTTGAATTTTAAATCCATATTTCAAATTCAAATTTAAAATTATAATTTAATTTAAATTTAAATTTGAATATATATTCAAATTTAAATAATTGTTATTTAATTTAAAAGATAATTTGGTGGTTCGAGAAATTGAACCCCGCACCTCTCGCATGTGAGAAATCCCTCTACTATCTAAGCTACACCACCCTTTTATTTATCCTCCCACGATATATGAATTAATAATATATGTATTAATTTTCGGATATTTGGATCCATATTCGATTTTTTTGGATATCTGAGCAAGTTTGCACTCGGATCTAGATATTTCTTATTCGGATACGGATGGGATCGAATACGAGCACGGATA
Organism: Puya raimondii; assembly: GCA_016920855.1. NCBI lineage: Eukaryota > Viridiplantae > Streptophyta > Magnoliopsida > Poales > Bromeliaceae > Puya > Puya raimondii. The sequence goes on from JABWPP010000049.1 coordinate 44,925,709, forward strand.
CCCCCTATCTGTCATGTACGTATCGAATACGTATCGGATATCGATACTCACGTGATACATGCCAAATACATGTTAGATACTTCACAAGGGTATCCAACATACTTTAAAAATTTTGAAAAAAATGGCTACTTGACGGATACTTGAGAGAGATATGCTAAGGCTTTGTATAACAACCTAGTCCGCTAGCGCTAATAACTGTTGGGCCCAAACCACCAGCCCAAAATGTTTAAGCCTAGTTATTATTATTAGGGTCTATGGTCCCTTATATTCCTATCACAATTCCTTTTTCATCTGATGTGAGACTATTGCGGTGTCACAGACTCTCCCTGTTTATGGCCCGACGTCCTCGTAAGCCCAATTACACAACCAAAATCACCAAATGATGTGATGCACACCTCACACTTCTTACTAGTGAACTAGCTCTGATAACAATTGTAACGACTCAGTCCACTAGCACTAATAACTCGTTGGGTCCAAACCACTAACCTAAAATGCTTAAGCCTAATTATTATTATTAGAGTTCATGATCCCTTATATTCCCAATCACAATCCTTTCCTATCCGATGTGGGACTATTGGGGTGTCACATGTTAGCGAGAAAAGAGGTAGAGTTATTTTGGCGCTAATTAAGGATGAAATCATTCTCAAGTGGCCTAGATCCAAAGCACTTAGTATATGAGCTATCTCACTTTGCATTGCGATGACACTTGCATCATGAATTCATGGTTTTTAAAAACTAAAGCAGCCGCTAATGTTATTAATTTTTTTTTTTTGATGAACAACTATCGAGTAATTTTATATCTTTACACAAGTTAGTCAGTTATTTCTTATATTAACTAATCATCCAAAGATTCTAAACTTTTTTAAATATATATATGCTAATAATAATATACGAATTAAAAATAACTTTTTATTAATGTATTGTAACGACCCGACCCGCTAGCAATAATAACTTGTTGGACCCAAACCACCGGCCCAAAATGCTTAAGCCCAGTTATTATTACTAGCGTGTGAGGCCTCATATATTCTAATCAGAATCAGTTTCCCATCCGATGTGGGACTATTGGGGCGTTACATGTATCCCCCCATATATCATATTCTAAGATTTTTTAGAATTTGTCTTATCACCATATTTGTATCTTGTTGTATCTATAGCCGTGCCCTTTATAGTGCAACAAAGTCTCCTGTGACTACTCTCGATACTCCTCACCTGAAACGCTCAAATAACCCTTCGTGAGTGAATGATTAGTAAGAATTTACCACCGACAAATAATAATAAAATAAAATAAAAGTAACTAGCAGATAACTTGATGTGAAAGCAAGAACAAAAAGCTATGCATGTCGCCATCTACATGACTTTTCTCACACTCACATGTTGCCATAACATATTCACTATTGTCTTATTCACGTTCTTGTTTATAATGGTGCACATTAATTCTCACTCCTAAGGCTCTTGTCTTGTAGCGAATTAGTTCGTATTCTCGAGACTTCTATTGTAGGGCGAGCTCCTATTACGAGTTAGTTCCCAAATACGCCTACACTGTGCAGAGGTTTGGGGGCTCGATAGAGGCCAGCTTCCAGTCCCATTACTATCATAGTTCATGTTTCAATATCATATGTTCATAATTCATAATGATTCCCAAGTTCATAATCATAGTTGCCGATTTCTGTTCGGTGTCACAAATTCAAAAAATAACATTTGCATATAATTCGTATATTCATAATATTCCCAGATATCATGCGAAGTCAATATATTAGCATGTCATGTATGAAGAAAATAGCATATAATTATAATTCTCATTAGTCATTCATAGAATCACAAGTACGACGTCATTAAGTAAGGGTCTACTTGCTTGTTAGAAGTAAAAAAAAAGGTTTGTAAAAGTGCTTGTTTAGTAGTCCTCTTCTGTCTAACACCTAAATCGAGATTAATTGTTCGCTATTACAAACATAATGTTCCTTTGCTGAGATTTTTGTTTTAAAAACTTCGCAATTAATATGATTCTAATCCCCGGATCCCGTGGTCCCGTATGGATTTTTCGAGATGAATCCTTAGACACTTGAATCACCTCAATCCGAGCCATAACAAAAAAGTTATGGCTATTTTGCAAATCAGTCTTGGGAATAATTCTGTACGTTGCAAAGTAGTCCCCGACTATAAATCTGTAAAACAGTCAAAAGTGATTAGATTTATTGATAAAACTCAATATATATATACATAATAAACCCAAAGACCATTCTACCCTTTTTCATCTCTAACACTCCCCCTCAAGCTGGAGCATAAATATCAATCATGCCCAGCTTGTTACAAATATATCCTATTCTCCTATTACCCAGAGGTTTAGTAAAAATATCTGCAAGTTGTTCACCAGTCCTAATATAACTGGGAAGAATCATTCCACTCTGGAGCTTCTCTCGAATAAAATGACAGTCAACTTCGATGTGTTTAGTTCTCTCATGAAACACAGGATTGGAAGCTATATGTTTTGCTGCCTTGTTATCACACCATAAAAACATAGGAGCCGAAGCTTTAAAGCTTAATTCAGTCAGGAGCTGCTGAATCCACATCAATTCACATGTCACTTGTGCCATGGCTCTGTATTCTGACTCGGCACTAGAACGAGCAACAACATTCTGTTTCTTACTCTTCCATGACACTAGATTTCCTCCAACCAAGGTACATTAGCCAGTAGTTGATCTTCTATCATCTGGAGATCCTGCCCAATCAGCATCAGAGAATCCTTCAACTCTACTATGACCATGATTTTGATAAACAATTCCTTTACCTGGAGCCTTCTTCAAGTATCTCAAAATTCGAATAACTGCACCCAGTGAGATGTACGAGGGGAAGATAGAAACTGACTTACCACACTAACTGGAAAGGCAATATCTGGTCGAGTAACTGTGAGATAATTCAGCTTACCTACCAATTTTCTATAGCTCTCAGGAGTATCAAGAATTTCTCCTCCATTAGCTACCAGTTTAACTCCTTGTTCCATAGGTGAATCGATAGGTTTTGACCCCAACATACCTGTCTCAGTGAGCAAATCTAGGACATACTTCCGCTGTGACAGGACAATACCTTTCTTTGACTGTGCCACCTCAATTCCTAGGAAGTACTTCAACTTGCCTAAGTCCTTGGTCTGAAATTGTTGCTGAAGATAGAGTTTTAATTCAGCTATACCAGCCGAGTCATCTCCAGTGATGATAATATCATCAACATACACAATCAAGAACAACCTGCCTCTCCCTGATTGTTTATAAAAGAAAGAATGATCATTTTCACATCTAGATAGTCCAAATAAGAGTAAAACCTCAGAGAATCTTCCAAACCATGCTCGTGGAGACTGCTTCAAACCATACAATGACTTCTTTAACTTACAAACCAATCCAGCAGACTCCCCCTGAACAACAAATCCGGGAGGTTGCTCGATATACACCTCCCCATCAAGAGTTCCATGCAAGAAAGCATTCTTTACATCAAGCTGAAACAAGGACCAGCTATATGTAGCAGCAAGAGAGATCAAAATGCGAACAGATGTAAGCTTAACAACATGAGAAAAAGTGTCCAGATAGTCAACCCCATACACCTGAGCATACCCTTTCGCAACAAGTCTTGCTTTCAAGCGAGCAAGAGAACCATCAGGATGGACTTTCACAGTAAAAACCCATCGACAACCAATAGCAGTTTTGCCTGACGGAAGAGGTACCAAGTCCCAAGTCTCATTAACCTGTAATGCCTTTAATTCTTCTTCCATAGCTGTCCTCCAGCCAGGGCTTTGTAATGCCTCAGCTACAGACTTGGGAACAGGATATTGATCAACAGTGGATAAAAAGGATCGAAAAGAAGAAGATACAGAATTGTACGAGACAAAGTTTGCAATAGAGTGTTGAGTACAGGCGCGTATACCTTTGCGGTGAGCAATAGGTAGGTCAAGATCAGATATTACCGGAGTATATCCGGAGCTGAAGATGACGCAGTAGTGACGGGAGGATGGGGGGGATCGGTAGTTGCGCGAGAACGCCGAGTGTAAACCTTGAGAGGAGGAGGTTCTTGTGCAGACACTGGTGAGGCAAGTGGAGTAGGTGACGGAATGATAGTCACATGTAAGTCGTCATCCATCTCAGAAACAGTAATTGGATCCTCACGATAAGGAGTAGACTCAAAGAATGAAACATCAGCAGCTATAAAATATTTCCGCAAGGTTGGGGAATAGCAATGTGACGCCCCAACTTCCCAGGAGGTCACCCATCCTAGGACTACTCCCGTCCTAGCACGCTTAACTCTCTTAACCTCTTGGGCCTAGCCACCGCCCAAAATGCTTAAGCCGGGTTCAGAGTTTAGCCCTATTATATCTCATATATAGGACTACCTGGGGTCTCACAATCTTCCCCCTTTAAGCCCTGACGTCCTCGTCAGGCTCAGACTCACAAGTACCAGGCGATGTGAGACTCGTCTCGCTAGCCTAAACCGACCTTGTGGTGAGCCACGCTCCACCCACAACAGTCAACAGCATGAGAGCCTCGCTCTCCCTGCTGTATAATCCTGGCTCAGCCGAGACTCATCTCACACTTCTGGCTGGTAATTGGCTCTGATACCAACTGTGACGCCCCAACTTCCCAGGGGGTCACCTATCCGAGGACTACTCTCGTTCTAGCACGCTTAACTCTCTTAACCTCTTGGGCCTAGCCACCGCCCAAAATGCTTAAGCCGGGTTCAGAGTTTAGCCCTATTATATCTCATATATAGGACTACCTGGGGTCTCACAAGCAACAATATCCTTTTTGAGTACGAGAGTAGCCCAAAAACAGACATTTAATGGCTCTGGGATCAAGTTTTGATACCCCAGGTCGATGATCACGAACAAAGCAGACACACCCAAAAGTACGGGGTGGTAAGGCAAACAAAGGCTGATTGGGAAATAAAGTGGAGTAAGGAATATCAACTCGTAAGACAAAAGAAGGCATACGATTAATAAGGTAGCATGCAGTAAGAACAGCATCAGACCAAAAGGTTTTAGGAACCTTCATCTCGAATAACATAGACCTGGTGACTTCCAATAAATGTCTATTCTTCCTTTCAGCTACACCATTTTGTTGAGGTGTATCGGAACAAGAAGATTCATAAATTATACCACGTTGAGCCATAAAGGCAGAGAAAGGTGCAGAAAAGTACTCTTTAGCGTTATCAGAACGCAAAACTTTGACATGCACACCAAACTGATTGTAAATTTCAGAAATAAAGGCTCGAAAGATGGAAAATAATTTTGAACGACTTTTCATTAAATATAACCAAGTAACTCTGGAATGATCATCAACAAAAGTAACAAAGTACCTAAAACCCAAATTGGAAACCAGACGACAAGGACCCCAAATATCTGAATGAACTAATGAAAAAGGAGATGCCGCTCTTTTATTGACTCGAGGAAGGTAACTAACACGATGCAATTTACCAAGTTGGCATGACTCACACTCTAAACTAGAAAGAGACTGAAAGCTAGAATCCAACTTCTGAAGACTGTGTAGCGAAGGATGTCCAAGACGACAATGAATCTGATGGAGAGAAGCAATACTGGGGCAAGCAATGGAAGGAGCATCTTTAAGTGCATACAGCCCCCCCGCCTCTCGTCCTCTACCAATCGTCTTCTTCGTAGCCAGATTCTGAAAAATACAAGAGTCGGGGTAAAAAGTCACTGAACACTGAAAGTGTTTTGTTAATTTACTAACCGACATGAGATTGAAGGAAAAGTTTGGAATGTAAAGTACTGAGGATAATGAAAAAGAAGGGGTTGGATGAACTGTACCAACTCCCTTGACTTGAGAAGATGAACCATTAGCTAAAGTAACAGTAGACGATGATGAAGTAAGAGAAAAAAATATACCTGAAAGACCGGACATATGATCGGATGCCCCCGAATCAATGACCCAAGGGCGAGAACTAGTTGAAATGCATGCAGTGGCATTACCTGTCTGGACTAGAGTAGCAGAGGAAGAAGTAGGCTTGGAAATCTGAGACTGGTTGTAACGTGCAAATTCCTCATCAGAGATAACCACTACATTGCCTTGAGAAGACTGTGATAAGGACAGAGAGTCAGTGTTGGATGCAGCATTGGCAAACTGCTGCTGTTGTCCCGGTCTACCATGTAACTTGTAGCAAAATTTCTGAATGTGACCAGGTTTTCCACAATAATGACAAGTCCGAATAGCCCTTGAGCTCTCAGTAGGGGTTTGGGGCTGTCCATAAAGCTGTCGTTGTCCTTGGCCTCTTCCTATTCCTGTGTTTTGACCACCACGGCCACCACGGCCACTATATCCTCCACGATTTCCGTCACCCCTACCTCCACCAGTTCGATATTGAGAAACAAGAGCTGAACTATCAACAATAGATGCAGTGCTTTGAGAAGAACCACGGGATACTCGAAGAACTCTAGCATATGTATCCCTAAGCGATGCAATAGTCTCTCCTCCAAGAATTTGAGACCTAACAACATCGTAGGCCGGACCAAGACCTCCTAGAAAATTCATCACAGCCAATTGTTCCCTTTGAAGTCGCATCTGTTCAGCATTAAAAGAAATAGGAAGAAGAGCATTCAACTCTTCATACATTTTATTAAAATTAGCAAAGTATTGATCAATGGAACATTCCTTGCTCTCAGATCGGTGAAACTCCTGAGACAGTTCATATATCCGAGAAAGATTGTTCTGGCCAGAATACAATACATCTAAATACTCCCACAACTCCTTGACAGTATCAATATGAGTTACCAAGTCAACAACATTACTCTCTATAGAGTTCAAAAGCTGACCCATAATACGTGCATCAATGACATCCCAATTTGCATCATTAGTAGGTTTAGTTCCAGTCAAGTGTATATGCTGATTTCTTCCCGTCAAGACGAACTTAACAATCTTCTTCCATTGTTGAAAGTTAATAATACCCTCAAGCTTCTTATCAGTAATTCGAGACGGCGAAGAGGAAATTACCTCAGTTGTTGCGGTACCACTCTTCTCAGGATCAACAACAGCCATTGTAATTTATAAATATCAAGCCTCCAATACTCAACACGCCATTCAAAGAGTCACCAGCCGAGAGCACAACACAACATCAGCAAGATATGCAAAACACAAAAGCTAATTATCAAATCTACATCCAACAGAGAACCCAATTTACGCAAGATTCAGCAATAGCAGCCCCTCACGGCTCTAGAAGCTCCAACATGGGCAGCAAAGAACACCAAAGCTGTCGCTAGGCCTGGGAATGCCGGATCTGGGGTCACTGGCATCGGGCGACGCCAACTTTAAGGTCGCCGGCCCTGGGCGACACTGGGCTGACGTTGTCGGCCCGTGGGGACGCCGGCGACGCCGGGTCGAGGTCGCCCAGGCCTGGGTGATGCTGAGCTAGGGTGGCCGGCGAGATTGACGGTGGTGGCGGCTGGCGGCTGTAGGTTTTTTTTTTTTTAGGGTTTAGGTTTAAGGTGGTTTGGCTCTGATACCATGTAAAACAGTCAAAAGTGATTAGATTTATTGATAAAACTCAATATATATATATACATAATAAACCCAAAGACCATTCTACCCTTTTTCATCTCTAACAAAATCCAACCTAGCCATCAATTAGACTTCACAAGTGGGCCAAAATTAAGCCCAAAACAAATCTTAGCCAGCAATGCGCAAGTTGTAAGCCCAACCCAACTCTATTTTTTTACTCTTTTTTTCCCCTTCTTTTTCTCTCTTCTTTTTCTCCTTCCTTTTATTCTGTCTTCTCATTTCTCTTTTCCTCTTAACCGACCATTGTAATCCATGGTGGCCCACGTTAGCCTGCACCACTCTCCTTTCCTCGACCTCATCGAAAAGCGATGCTCCGCCGTTGTACGAAGGAACGAGAAGAGAGGAAGAGGAAGAGAAAGCAAAAGGGAAGCAGAGGAAGAATAAGAATTCTAACTCACGTCTCTTATTTCGAACATGCTGAAATCTCGCTTCCGATCTCGAGCTCATCATTGCCAGCTACACACAACTCGGCAGTCTAGAAATGTTTGGCTGATCCTCCCCCCTTATACACTTACTGATAGGTATAATTATGGTGAAATTCTAATTCCATTTTAAATTTACTAAACCTTATCTTAATAATATTTATATCTAATAGCCTGTATTATAAGTTCTTCATAGATAAAATCTAGAGGTTTAAGCAAATCCTTAGTCAACTAGGACAAGGAGATGCGGCTTCCTCAATGAGACAAGTCTGTGCTCGATGAATTTGCCTGACAAGAGGGAGGAGTTGTTCACTCTCTGAGTTCAAGTCAAGAATGAGGTGATTGATGCCATCATCTATTCCGGCAGTCAAAAGAACTTGATCTTGGAGAACCTAGTCCAATAGCTGCGTTTGTCGATTACTCCACACCCATACCTATATCCGTTGGGGTGGATAAACAACAATATCGAGAGGAAGATTGATCACTAGTGCAAGGTGAAGTTTGCAATGACCAGCGTCTACATCGACGAATTGGTCTGCGAGGTTGTGTCGTCGAACATTTGCAACCTCATCTTCGGCAGTCCTTACCTATGGGACCGCGACGCCACCTTTTTCTGTCATCTCCAGTAGTACCAATTTGTTAAGAATGGACAAAAAATTTTATTCGCCACAGAGCCATTGTCAACGACTATTAGACCTGGTGACTGCTTGCCAGGCCAAGAGATGATCAATGCTTGCCAAAAGTTTGTCTTGCTGGTCATTCGGCTAGATTGAATTTGAAGAGGCAAGATATTGAGTTTTCTCTTGCATGCAGGGAAAGGACTGACGATATCGCCAAACTGATTGGCGAGCACCAGGACCTGTTTCAGGAAGTCCGAGGGCTGCCGCCAAAGCGTGCCGTGGAACAGGAGATTCAATTGACAGCGACACTCCGTTAACGAACTTTGGCATGTACCGAAACTCGGTAGTGGAGAATGAAGAGATAAAGCGACATGTGACCGATTTGCTCGAGAGTGGTGCTATCAAACCGAGAAGCTACCCCTGTGGCTCCCCGATCGTGTTGGTGCCAAAAGAAAGACGGCGGGTGGTGAATGTGCATCGACTACCACGCCCTCAACAAAATCAAGAACCGGTGCCCTTTGTCTCGGATCGACGATCTGATGGACCAGCTGAAGCATGTTCATTACTTCACCAAGATAGACTTGAAGTCCGGTTATCACTAGGTTCGGATTCGGGAAGATGACACCTGGAAGACCGCGTTTGCCATTCGGCCTTTGTAATGACTGGGCCACTTTTATGCGGCTGATGAACGACATTCTGTGCCCCTTCCTTGATGACTTCGTGATTGTCTACCTCGACGACATCCTCATCTACAGTCGATCGTGGGAGGAGCACCTGGCACATGTCAAGAAGGTTTTTATGCTGCTCGAGGAACACCAACTTCGCTTGAACCCTAAAAAGTGTGAGTTTGGCAAGCAAAGCCTGGTGTACCTCAGGTTCGTGGTGGGCGGTGGCGAGCTTCAGATCGACCCCGACAAGGTGAGGGCCATCAAGGAGTGGGTCCGGCCCAAAAACGTGATGGAGGTGCCGAGCTTCATAGGCACTTTTCAATACGTTCGAAAGTTTAATCGGCATTTTTCTATCCTTGCTGCCCCGCTACATGCACTGATGAAGGCCAACCAAAAGTTTGAATGGATCTCGAACATGAAGACACATTTTGACTTTTGTAGCGGAAGATATGCGAGGTGCTTGTCCTTGCCTTGCCAAATCTGCAACAACCCTTGGAGTTGGAGGCGGACGCGTCGGGATACACCATGGGGCCTGTCTTGATGCAAGACGGCCGACCTGTGGCATACTATTCCGAGATGTTCTAGGGAGCTTAAAAGAACTACTCGACCTACGAGAAGGAACTCTTTGGCACTGCACCAGGCGGTGAAGCATTGGCAGGTCTTCCTTTCAGGCAAGGAGACAGTGGTGCACACAGACTACTGCCTGCTTCAGTACCTCCAAACGCAATCAAAATTGCAACATGTGCGTAACTGAAGTGGATGAAGTTCCATCTGGTGATCAAGTATAAGAAAGGTGTCCACAATAAACTGGCTGATATGCTATCGCGGTCACCAGTGGGAGCACTTTGCTTGTCGGTATTTATGCAAGTTCAGCCAAGTTTTCATGAGTATGCTAGTCTGTATGCAGAAAACTCAGATTTTCGAGTGGCGCTAGCTGATAGCGAAGCAAGACGACCTACTGAGTTTGTCTTGTAAGGCGGTCTACTATACAAGGTTGCACTGTTATGTATACCTAAAGGTGGCGATCGAGTACAATGGATTTGGAAAGCCGATACCTTGAAGGTGGCAGGTCACTTTAGGGTCAACAAAACCTTGCAGAATCTCCCGCGCCACGTCTACAGGCCTCATATGCAGAATGATGTGCCGCGATTTGTGAAGGGATGTGTACTATGCTGTACATCCAAGTCCATTAATCGCAAAGTGGGCCTCTACACCCCTCTTCCAGTGCTGACTCGTTCTTAGGAGAGTGCCTCCATGGACTTCTTAGGAGGCCTCTCGAGGACCCGACGGAGACACGACTATCCAAGGATTAAAGTGCGTGGCACAGGGGCGTGCCGATTGTTGCCTGGCACGGTACGGCACTGGCATGCCTCCGTGCCAACACGTAGCATGCTTGCGTGCCGATGGATACGTATGACCTCCCAGTGGTACGCTTTGGCACGGGATTATTTTAGTTTTTTTGGTCCTAATATACTCTTAGAATATTGTTTTGAAAGATTTAGTAAAATAATTATGAATATTGACTCTATATAGCTTATTACACTTATCAATTAATATAGTGGTAAACTTTTTTATATGTAAAATACAACTATACCTCATAGAGAAAAAAAAATACAATAATAAAATTCACAAGTATAATAATAATTTAAATTTGCATCTTTACAAAGAGATGACTGCTTTGTTCAACATAGATCGTCGCGGTGGATTATATAGCATATTGTCATATGCAGATACAAGATTTATTTGACAATTTTGGAATAGATATTGCTGATACTGTTAAATTAAATTGGCTATATAATCTACTATAATCAACTATATATTCTAATATATCTAATAATACTAAATCAAAATTATTTTATATTTATGCTAATTTACAAATTCTAGATTGGAATAGAACAGCTTAAATAATTCTAAATCATATTAGTTTGTTCATGAGATTAGATTAGACTAAATCAGATTAGGAAACTTAAATATAAAATAGATTAGATTAGATTCGATATTAGATTAAATAAGGTAATTTTAGGTTAGAATTTTTAAACTAGGTTAGATTAATTTAGGTAATTTGGAATTACGTAAATCGAATTTAATTAATTATATTCTATCATATTTAATACTCTAATAGATTATTCTAGATTAGATTTGATTAGGTTTTGCAATTATAAATTAGAATAGATAAATTTAAATATATGCTATAGTAGATTCTAGATTAGATTAGATTTGACTAGATTTTATAGATTAGATTAGGCAAATCTAAATTGGATTAGGTTAGATTCTAGAATAGATAAGATTAGAATCATTAGGTAACTAAATTAGGAAAAAGAAAGAGAAGGAAATAACAAATCATAACAAAAGAAAAAATCTTGGCACCTGCCGCGATACCATAGCAGGTATCGCGGCACGGGGGGGGGGGTCCTACGAGACACCCCCTGTACCGTGCCCCCATCTTGGGGGCACGGTACGTGCCGCCCCGTGCCGTACGGCACGGGGTGGCACTTTAAACCTTGCGACTATCTTTACGTGGTGGTCGATTTTCCAAAATGAAAGTACTTGTGCCGTGCAAGAAGATAATCACCGGCGAGGAAGCTGCGTGGTTGTTCTTCCAACATGTTTGGATACACTTTGGTATGCCAAGCTCGATTGTGTTTGACCGTGACAGCCGTTTCTTAAGCAACTTTAGGCGGTCTCCGTGGTCTATGACGGACACAAAGCTACAATGGAGCACGGCCTTCTATCCTCAAATCGATGGTCAAACTGAAGTAGTTAACCAGACGGTTGTACATCTACTGCGAGGGTATAACGCTCAACATTCCAAGATTTGGGACGAGAGCCTTCCTCACTTGTAGTTCGCCTTTAATCGATTTATGCACAGTTCTACTGGCAAGACTCCCTTTGAGGTGTGCTTGGGGGTATTTTTCACAAAGCCCATTTGACTTGGCATTCACGGTCAAGCAACCATAGGCCGCCAAGGAGGAGAGTGAAATGGCGAAGGCACAACGCTTTTTAGAGGGCATTTAGAAAGTGCATAGCGAGGTAGAGCGACAACTGCAAAAATCTCAACAGAAGTATGAAGAACGACTTGACCGACATTGAGTGAAAGGCTACTTCTAAGAGGGTGATCTCGTCTGGCTCCATCTCAGCAAGGAGCACTTGAAAGGCGAGGGTAAGAAGCTTAAACCTATTCGTTATGGACCTTTCAAGATCCTACGCAAGATTGGTGAGAATGCTTGTCAATTGGAGCTGCCCGCCTATATGAAGATGTATTCGGTCGTCAATGTGGAGAACCTAAAGTGCTTTAAGCCGTCGATGTTGGACGATGAGCTCGAAGAAATATTGCCATCCGTGAAAGATCTTGTGGTAGAACGAAAGGAGCAACTAACTGAAGATACTATTCTGGAACACAAGGTCACAATGATACGCAAAGGTAAACGTGAATCCTTTCGTGTTGGACAGAAAGGCCAAAAGCCAAGTGCCGCCAAGTGGTTCACAAGGAAAGCTGGAGAAACTCAATTACCTCACTTGCAGTTCTAGATCCAGCAGGTGCTGGCTCCTCTCAAGAGAGGGGAGTCATGATCCGGGACGATCGGAGTTCCGGATAAGTTGGCGTTAGTTCCAACCATTGCAGATAAGACGGAAGCTGTTCCAACTACTTCGAATGGGATAAGAATCGAGGTGGTTTCAGCGGATCAGAAGAAGGGTCAAATTGTTTAACTAATTTAGATAAGGATAGAAACAATTTGGATAAAAATAGGATGAGGAGGTTAGGTGGTTTTTTCAAGCATTTGTTTTTATCTTTTTGTAAACCTGAAAGGCTATAAGTAGGGGCCCAATTGGCTCATGTGAAGGCATTCCAGTTAGATAGCAAATATATAAAGGTTTTCCACCAAGTGTTCTTTGTATGTTTCTTTTCTAATATGGTTTCAGGTATCCATCGGAGAGGCGCAGCGACATTGCCTCCTCCGACGGATTAATAATTGCCATTACTAATAGCAATTAGTTAAGACAAAAGTCATCAGGTAGTTTGAATAGTCTAATATAATTAGAATCTGTTACCTAATTAATCATAAGATACTTCGCATGAAGTGCCTATGAATTATAAATTAATGCCTGATCTCTCTTAAACTGATTTCACCATTGTCTTCTAGTAAACAATTAATTGTTGTGCTCTGTAGTTTTATAGCAGAAGCTTGGCTTTCTAGTGCTCAGAAGTAAAATATGAGTTACATGTACTAAAATAAGTATATTTGGTAACCGCTCCTTCCACAAGTAATCTTATACTCTTTAATGCTTTTCCTCAGGATTGATTACTGATCTTTAAGTTTATGAAAGCTTTTTGTTAAATGTAATCTATGATTTATTATATCATGATCTAATGCAAGAAGTTCTCTAAGATCCTACTAAGTACTTTTCATCTTGTTGCTCATGATATGTATGAAATCTTCTGATTTTCATCTATTATTGCTTATTGTTTTCCGATATGATTAGGATATCACAATGAAGATAATATCATTCTCTCAACAAGGGTCGAGAGCTATTTGTATTCTCTCTGCTAATGGTGTAATATCAAATGTTACACTTCGTCAATCTGATTCCTCTGGTGGTACATTAACTTACGAGGTTTGTGAAGGAAATTCTTTGTTTTCTGAACTTGCACTAATGCTTTATGTTCTGAGAAGTTGCTATTCTTTTTGAAATTTTGTATTATCACTTAAAAATTCATTATCAATTTATTATTGCCCATAAATGAATATTTCGCTTCTGATATGTGGAGTCATTTGTCATCCTTCTGTGAAAGAACTGCATCTATAGGCGTTCTACTTTTAGAAACTTTATTAGATGCTCGCTGAAGGAATAATTACTGTCCTAGATGTAATTTCTGCTGGCTATTGTCTATTTTTAGATTAAGATTTCTTTGTTTTGCATTATAAGTAGAGTAACTATTAACTAGATTCACCTCTAGTTAGAGAGGGAAAGAGACGGTTAAGACTTGAGGTTTTATACGGACATCGAAAGATGAGAGGATCTGTCTTTGGAAGGCCTGTGATTTTCAGTTTTATAGTTCGTCAGTCTAGCGGTCCCCATCATTTATCTGGCCCTCTAATACAATTTCATATAGCCTGATCTGTATTCTTAGCCACATGTTCAAGATGTACCATAAGAAGCTGTAACTTAGCAACTACTTTAGAAGCAAGCAATGAATTGTAAATTCTTGATGTGTTTCTTCCTATTTAGATTTTCATTTGTTATTATCTCTTTAAGTTACAATGAAATTAGATTATTTTAATAAACAAACAACATGGCACATAGTTCTTACAAGTCAAACATCAGAAGCATCATGCAGTAGATTTTTAGCATGTACAATAGATCTTCCTGCTCAGGAATTTCTTTCTTGAATGCTTGAAGTGAATGAGGAATTTGAGACTGCTAAAATCAGATCAAAGCTTTATTGTATTCTCTTTTTGTTTTACTATTTTTTATGGAATTATCCGATTTCAGTGTCTGAAGATGGGTCTTCATAGTTCATGCTGGTTATGAATGTGACAATCTGCGGTGCCGGTGATTCCCAAGTTAGTTCCGCTACTTGTACAATGTTTCGCATTGTGGACCACCTTCTCTCTATCTCACACAACATAAATATACCTTAAGGCTAGAATACTTAAAAAAAAAATCTAAGCCATGATACTTCTTTGACACTAGAGCACTTGAACTTATGATTCATACCGTTAGATGTAATCTTAGATTATTTGAAGTTTCTAGAATCAAATGGCATGCCTTTTGTACATTGGTTCCAGATGCATCAAATTGGATACGATGAATTGTGTAAATTGATCAACCTCATAAATGCTGACGATAAGATTCCTCAATTGAGTCTTTAATCTTAATTTAGATAATTAAAAACTATTTTTGGCAAAATTTAACCAATTTGGGTTGTTCTAAATTGGCAACTGGACTTTTTTTTGTACCCCAAAAAGGAGTTTCTGGGCGACTAACTCTACAGAGTTTTTTAATTGTAAAAATAGGCATTCAAAATTTTTATTTGTAAAATTAGGCTAAGTGGTGAAGAAAGTGGTGAATCATTCACCACTTCCTAAAAGCGGTAAATCATTTGCCGCTTTTACCAAACTTATATATTTTCGACATGCGAACTCCAAAGGATGTATCACATCAAACAGTAAAAATAATTTTAACATTTTGAGAAAGCGATAAGCGATTTACCGCATTTAAAAAGCAGTGAATCATTCACACCCTATGACCGCATAAGAGTAATTTTGTAAATAAAATTTTTAAAGCACTATTTTTATAATTATAATATTTTTAAGCCTATTAATAAAAAAAATTCTCCCAAAAATATAGATGTTCTATATGACTAGATACTCAAAATTTTTAGTGCTTTTAAATGGGGACTTGATGAGGTCGTCTAGCTTGTATTCGATATTTTGAGTATGGATTCTCTATATCAAACAGTTTCTTTGATACTCCTTTTGGTCCAATCTAAAGAAAACTAAAGATGCTTCTGCAAGTTTTACTGAATCAATTCCATCACCTACTTACTTTATATAACTATCGAATTTTCGACCATCGATTTACTAAAACTCGAGGAATTTCCTCAAAACTGTCTATGCATTGTAATTTTTTGTACAGACATGAAATTACTAAAAACTAAAGGAATTTCCCAAAACCTTTGTCTATGCATTGGAATTTGAACATGGTTTAAGGAAGTTTCTCTTGGTAACTTCTGTCCTTGGCATTTACTTAATAGCCAATAATGGAGGCAACAAATTTTGGTTTTTAAGTATTGCCCATTTGCTCATCTTTGATAAGTTTACATGCAATGTTCTATAAATCTGCTGCTGTTTGCAGGCAGATGGTCGACGGCTTAGCCATTTTGAGGAACGCGGATGCATATACGATTTAGCAATAAAAATAATATTACAATATTGTACATAGCTAATATTTTTATTGAATCTGGTAAGCAAGAATGAAGAGATAAATGCATAAACCATGATTAAATATATTACAATAACTAGCAACGAAATAAGCCGTGAACTAAATATTATAATCACACTGTACGATGAACAATTAAATGTTGCACATTGAACGATCTCAGATGATACACAATACAAAACTTAACATTATGATGACTGTAACTTTTAGTAAATAATTTGATAGTATTATTTTCATATTATAGTAAACTGTATATATGAGAAAAGAAAAGAAGTAAACAATTATATAAAATTCCGTTTTTGTTTTTTACCTTCAATTGAGTAATGAATGGTATTAAAAAATATCAAATCTGTAATTAGTCAGTGTTGGACACAATTTTGGCCTAAAACTTTTCTTTATTTTGGGTGCGCAAATACGTTGTAAATTGGCATCATTGGCACCCGTGGGGTTTGCTTATATTGAACGTACCATGGAACCAAGGAAATCCCCCAATTATGGTTGCTTATGTGTTTGAGTTGAGCGGAACGCGTGGTGGGCATGTGTTAGTAACCTTTTTTTTTTTCCATGGACGCACGGGATGGAAAGAAACATACCCCTCCTTAGGGTGCCAAATGTGGGATGCAGAAAGTAAATATTCGGACTGCTAAATATCTTCATAATGCAGTTTGGGTTGAGCATATACGTGTTGGAGATTTGAGCAGCCTTCGGTTTAGAGCTGGCAGTTGCGTGCCACACACATAGGCGCACACACTTGGGGGGGGGGGGGGGGGGGGGGTGGGGGGGGGGGGGGGGGAGGCCTTGGGGGGGGGGGGGGGGGGGGGGGGGGGGGGGGGGGGGGGGGGGGGGGGGGGGGGGGGGGGGGAGAGAGAGAGAGAGAGAGAGAGCAGCCTTTGGTTTAGAGGTGGTGGTTTGCATGCCACTCACAGGCACACTTGATGGGGGGGGGGGGGGGGGGGGGGGGGGGATTGCTAGGTCTGTCGCCACTTGATAACCCCAATCGCAGAGAGAAAGAGAGAGAGAGAGAGAGAGAGAGGTTTAATCGTCTCTTGATAAATCCCAATCAGTGTTGCTAATGTAGCTGGTACTAATAATGCACCATCATTGCGGTTTATCAAACTGTAAACGTAACCTATATATAAGTCCGTTGCGAAAATTGACCACATGAAAGATGTGCAGTCTTCCTACCACAATGACAATGTGGCTGCTTGGTTTGTGTTTTAGAACAACTTCCATATGAATTATGAGGATTTCTCATGATCTTAAGAGCATGAATAATACAGGATGCTAGCCTGTAATTGAGTAACATATTTAAGTGAAAGGATTTCATTGTAGTGACATTCTTCTTTGTTAGTTGGTCACCAAGTTAGCTATCACTGTCATGTGACATAGTGCAGAATGTTGCCGTTACAGTGTCTCCATCACCGGCATGCCCATGCATGAAGTTCTCAAAATTCTATATTGCATAAATTTATACTTATATTCCCGTATAACTTTTTCGATAATTTTTTACTATATTTGTTTCATAGTTTCTTTTCTTGGTACCTATTTTTTTGGTTATATTGTTTCCTTTGATTAGTCCAAGACAAAGAAACACTTAGACATTCAAAGCTTAAGATTGGAGTAATTTACTTTGGATAACATTATGATATAATTCAATATTTTATTTCCTTTATTGGGAGTCATTTCCAGATCTGGTTCTATCCTACCCAATATTTGATGGGTCTTATAAACTTTTGGACACCTTGGCTGACCTGATCGTGATATGAGTATAAATGGGTAAGATCCAGGTTCCTTAACGCATTTCCCTTAGTATAGTCGGGATTGGCATGAGTACTGGTGCCTAAACCGTACCCAATCACACAAGGTAGCATCTTCTACCCTCTGGTGT
Organism: Puya raimondii; assembly: GCA_016920855.1. Taxonomy (NCBI): domain Eukaryota; kingdom Viridiplantae; phylum Streptophyta; class Magnoliopsida; order Poales; family Bromeliaceae; genus Puya; species Puya raimondii. The sequence goes on from JABWPP010000049.1 coordinate 44,943,796, forward strand.
TGGCGCGGATGCTAAGGCCCTAGTGGTCTCTGCAACTTGTTTCAAACCAATACAACTGGCGTGGTAAATACTGTTTAAAATCTCTTTGGTGGATTACCCATCAATAACCTAGGCAATAATGAAGATGATGATCATGGTGAAAAACTACTTGTAAAATCCTCGGTGAAAAACTACTTGTAAAATCCTACTACGAGGATATTGGATCATTGTCATGTCCCATAGGTTACCTACCATCAGCAGCTGTGGAAACTGATTGTCTATCATCTTTTGCTTGGGAACTACGCACTAAAACAAGCAGATAGCACAAAATAGGTGGTCGGAAAACCCATTTACATTTTACGCTATCTGGAAAATCTATCTGCACTGGGACTTTTTCATTTTCTTTTCAATTGTTTTTTGGGCAAACACATGGTAGGAAAAGAAAACAAAATTCTGATTTTAGAAAACAATGAACTATTTATTGTACAGTTAGATCCTGGTTTCTGTTATCCGATGGTGGCTTAAGCTGCCAAAAGATATTTCATTGGTTTCAAATCTTGCTGCTAAATGATCTGTTTTTTACATCATACTTTAATCCATAGAAACAGAGTCTACTAAATATCTGTTTGGTTCTTAAGTTAGATGTTCATTGCAGTGGGTTGGGACCTTAATAACATAAGAGCTTTTCGTATGCTTCAATTTAGGGCTAATTTCAGAATTAGATCTTTGGAATTTGGTTTGAATGGTAGTTATATTCAACATCGTACGCTGCAAATCTTGCAATTATGTGTCTTATAATTTGGTAGGCACATTAGTCAAATCTGTCAACTCTTGTCGGTTTGTAACCCCAGTGGAGCTTGCAACTCAGGTGACATAAAAAGACCGTAGGTAAGATAAAAACATTCTCAGAACCATAATGAGTATAATAATAAGCAAAATTTGGGCACAGAACTGTAATTTTGATTTTCTGCTATAATCTGTCTTGTCTGCAGTAGATAGGGCTTTTGAATCAGTTCCATTTGGGTTCCTGAGTAAATTTGTATGGATGGATTTGATTGTATAGAAACTATGGCCACTTGATTGAGGACCAATAATTGCAAGGTTCTGAGTTATAGGTTGTAAACTCAAACTTGACCTGAAAACTAAAGGACTGATAATGTAATTTAATCTTCAAAACATTACTGAGTAGCCAGAAGTAATTTTTGAACTCATTGTGAAAGTTCTGAAGCTCTATTATGGATGCTTGATGATTATTCAAATCATTCTTCTATCAAAATCTCGTTGTTGCATGTGTTCTTTGTGTCTCACTATAAAATGCAAAAAAACATCTAAGCTGTTACTTACATTCTGCTTTTATGTAGGGCCGCTTCGAGCTGCTTTCCTTATCTGGATCGTTCATGCCAACTGAAAATCGTGGAACGAGAAGTCGATCTGGTGGGATGAGTGTTTCTTTGGCCGGCCCGGACGGCCGTGTCATAGGGGGAGGAGTTGCTGGTCTTCTCGTTGCTGCTAGTCCTGTTCAGGTATTATTGTTGAGCTTTGTGTAATGCAATGTTTAATACTCTTATATCCTCCTTGTGCTATAATATACAGCCCACCAACCTCTTCCACAGTTACCAATTTCTTTGTTTTATGTATTTAATCTCTTTACTGAGATATCTCCATACATTCAGCAAAAAATAATTGGTACTTTCCTATCTGCAATCTTTCAACAAATTATTTGTTTCAGTGCTTTTGCTTAAATATCCCTGGCAAATCACCCATGATGTTTGTAACATTGTAAAATAAATTAACCTTGAGAGTGCATTTTCTTATGAAAATATTTTTTGGTTAGATATTCATCTAATTTGTTGGAGTAGTTGATTTTGCATTAGAAAAAGTTCTTTAAAGAAGGGCTCTTTAGTTTAAGGTCAACGGTATAAATGTAAGAGTTTAGGTTTTCGAATGGCATAGATGAAAAATCTAGATTTCTTTGGAGATATATGTAGAATATAATTATTCGGGGGTATATTTGTAGATCCTTTTTTTTTTTTTTTTTTTTCTGTTTTAAACATATATGGTCGAACAGGTTGTGGTGGGAAGTTTCTTGCCAAGCTACCAGTTGGATCAGAAGACAAGGAAGTCAAGAACGGAAACTGCAGCAATCCCGACAACTGCAGCGACTATTCCTATTTCTGGTGCAGAGATGAACAATTATGGTGGTTCTCCTCCACCCAAACTGAACGCCGCAACTCCATCCTATCGGGCAGAATCTTGGGTTTCGCCTGTAATGCAGTCGGCGCCTGATACGAGGAACTCCACGATGGATGTCAACATTTCCGTCCCGGGAGGGTGAATTATTGACCCCAGATTAGTGTCTGTTCGAAACCCTTGTGAGGTATATCTAACTTACCGGAAGTAGGAAAGATACTTTCACAGCTGCCTCAATCTACTAGGAATTTTTTCACTTTCTCAGCATCGCTAACTTGTACAACTTGTTCTCATGCATATCAGACAACGAACTTGAATAGGTTTTCTTGCAGCCCTTCATGTTCTGTGACTGCAGTGAGTTGTCTAGTTCTTTTATGTTTTCTACACATTCTTATTGAATGCTGTTTAGATTCTATCATTAGTACCAGTGTTTCTTATGAATAGATGCTAGATATCTTAAGCTTGTAACGATAATGCCGTATTTCTATTAACAGTGAGCCTTTCTATGGCATGTTGAATGGTATGAAGCAACAGAGAGGCTGTTGCTCTCTATTGCCGGGGAATCTCCCTCGCTCTCGACATATAAATTTGCCTTTTAAGTTCCCGGGTTGCTGTGGCTTTTCTTTGCCCTATTTGTTTTATGTTGCCCTATTTCTTCGTAAGTCCTTCCTCTTGATACCAGGTTGCTTGAAAGGGGTAAATTGCAGAACTTGCCTCTGAACTTGTCTCTGAACTTAGTAAGTAGGAATTTTAATTTTTGTTTTTGGAATGTCTTGCTATCCATGATTAGGGAGGATAGTATATTTCACCAACGCGATAATTTATTTTATTTTAAAAAAATGATTTGAAGGCTGAATATAATATTTTATGTCACGCCCCGGGCTAGTTTTAGAAGCGGAAATACGTGCCAATTTTTTTTTTTTTAAAGCCTAGCCCGCGCCACGTACAGACCCGCCACAAATACAGGGTCCGCTGTACACACGGACAGAGCCTCCCCTATATTTGCACGGCGTACACAACATACAAACAGGATCACAACCACCATTCATTCATCACACAAACCTCAACAACACTATAAGATTCATACAGCTAACAGTCCTTAAATCTGTATGAATCTAAGCAAGTCCTTAGGCGAAGGATGATGCGATGCACAAACAACAGATCATTCTAGAAAACTGCTCCTCACCTAGAAGCTTTATTTGAAATCCTAATCTCAAACATTTAAAGATCCTTTGAAAATCGTTCTCCACACGAGAACTCTCTTTTGAAATTTCAAAAGTCGATCGGTCGGAAATCCATTTGAAAACTATTTCCCACACGGAAACCTTTATTTGAAAACACTATCACGAGGGGTAGAAATTCAAGATATGCGATATAAAGCTATAAGAAAAGATCTAAAAGCATCGACATCCAAAAAGTCTAAGCATGCAATCCACATATAAAAGCTAAACCAAATCCACGAGATCTAAGCATGCAAGACAGAACATCCACAATGTAACTGTAACAAAACCACAACATGCTAGACAAAACAACTACAGTGTAACTGAACCACATCCATAACTAACTGATAAAGGATAAGGGTGATAACCAAATCTGGAGAGAGAGAAGCCTCACAGGTCGGGACCTCTAGTACCACTAACTAGGCGTGCCTCGCTGCGTCCCGACTCTCACCACCCTGCTCACCTGAAAACAACAACGATGGCGGGGGGTAAGAATATGTAAACATGTCTCCCCTCCCAGTGGGTACCGCAAGTCGACGAAGGCGAGGTGTACACACCGGCACGATGGTCAACAAAGAGATAGATAAGGTAAATAGTAGCACAAACAAATATGAGGCTGACATACAACTGAACAACTATGCTACTGTAAGCAAATAGTATATGCATCAACGGAGATAAATAGTATATGCATCAACGGAGATAGCCACAAAGTATACCCAATCCATAGCCACCGGGACGGATCTCTGGCACTGTCACAACCTGCTCATCTCTCGGCACAAAAACCCATCAGACGCACTGCCTCGAGGCTCACGGGTCGGTCACACACACGACCCTTTTCCGGAAAAGAACACCCCCAGGCGGTGGATCAGACCGTTGGTGTACGTGAAGTGCTAGAAGAGCTGTGACGATCGATGCGAATGCTCAATCCACAGAACGGCAACGAGCCGTGAAGCAACTGATAAGCCAATATACGAGGATCGCTCGGAACAACAGGCGATCAACACCGACCAACGAGGTCGTCTCAATAATCATGCAAACTACAACTACTCTACGAAGGTAAACACACATAAGTAGAGTCAACGGGAGTCAAGTGAAGTAATAACTGAAATGCAAGAGAAGGGATAGAAAGGTATCACCGTAGTCCACTGAACCGACTCCGGATCGAAGTACCCACCTGTAGAAACGCTAGAGGCTAAGACCGACGGCTCTCGGGAACCACGACAGGACCTACGAAAGACTCACACGGTCAAGGTCCACCAAGTCGACACTAAACACATAGCGCTCACATCCCGAAACCGACGGATCGTCCGGAAAACCCACCGGGACGATCCCGAAACCACACTAAGCCCCACAGGGGTACCAACAACCAAACCAGGTCCTCCGCTGTCCCCAGACACTCAAAACAAGATGACGGGACAGCGAGCACAAGCTCGGGGTGCCACGAACACAAACGCACCCGAAACGGCTTTTCGGGTTCCCGAAAAATACCGATTTGGCACCGAAACCCTTCGTCATTCATCCGCTGTCCACGGAACTTCGGGACAGCGATGAGGAACAGCCAACGAGGCTAAATGACAAAGCCAAGTCACTCGCGAAATCAGCAAGTGAGTCGCACGACTAAAAACACGCGTTTCACCGACTATTTCATCGAAAAACGCATCGGAAATAAATTCGGATCTCCGCGAAGGGCGAAGGCGTTGGACAACCAGTCCACAGGGCCTCAAGGGTCTTGCCCTTGCTGCCCGCAGCATCGCAACGCTGCCACAACCACCAAAGTCCCAAAACAAGCAACATTTACATATAAACAAGCATAATTAAGGCCGTTCGAGCACTCCGTTCGTCCGCAAGACCTTCCGCAAGCACCAGCGGATAGGTAATGACGTAACGGAGGCCGTGCTCACAGCCCCACCGCGACAGGACCAGTCGCAAGCACAGAAAACCCATAAAAATAGCCTCTACATGCGATAATATTGCTCGACAAAGGCCGAACAGCGAAACGGCTCACCCAAACAGAAAACTAAGGTGAGCATGGTGATCAGTGCGTCGCCGCGATCATCGTGCTCACGTTCCTGAGCTTCGGGAGGCAACAGGGAGGCCAGAACCAAGCATGCGGCCCAAAACAGCCAAAACTACACCCTGGCCGGAGCAACTAGCTCCGGCCGGCTGCCGGCCGACATGCACGGCGCGCGGCGGCCAGGGTTGGATGCATGGGAGGTGAGGAAGGGGATGCTCACCTCAACCGGCGGCAGGAAACGGCAGCGGCGGCGCGGGGAGAAGAAGAGCTCTCGGGTTGCTAGGGCATGGCGGCACCGGCAACGAACGGTGGCGCCGGCGGTCGGGACGGCGAGCACCGGCAAGAGGGGCCCGCCGGACGTCGGATGGTCGGTGACCGCGACAATAAAAACCGGCGGCGTCGGCGGCGGCGCAGGGCGCTCGGCCGCGGCTGCCCTAGCAGCCCAGGCTGAGCCCGCGGCGGCTGCGGGCGGCGCTCCGGCGGCACGGGGGCGGCCGGGGAGGAAGGCGACGGCGCCGGAGGTCCAGAGGGTGGCGGCGCGCACCCTCCAAGGCGGCGGGAGGCGGTGGCGGCGGCTCGGGTCCAGCAACCTCGGCCCGCAGCTGCCCTAGCAGCAGCTGGCAGCAGCTCGGCGGCGGCTCTCGGCGGCGGGGCTGGTCGCCGGCAGTCGTGCCACCTCAGGGGGACCCGAGGCATGGGTTCACCCTGGGTGCACACTGCAGGGAAGGAGAAGAAGAAGAAGAAGATGGAAAATGAGAGAAAAGGGAGAGAGAGGGAGTCGTCGGAGTTCCCACCGGCCAGGGAAGGTCGGCGGCGGTCGGTGGCGCTCGGGGAGAGGGCAGAGGAGCCGAGGAGATGGGTGGCACCTGCTGGGAGCTGCGGGAGAAGAAGAGGGAAAAGGTTCTCTCTCTCTCTCTCCACTCTCACACACACAACACATATACACCCATGCACATTTGCAAAAAGACCCTCAAAACAAAAGAATTAACCCCTGAGTCCCTCACAGTAGGAACAAAATGCCCAGACACCCCTCCACAATCAAACTCACGCAAAACGGTGCGTGAAACAGGGTCCAGATCGCGAAACAATAAAATATACATTACGACCTCTCAGCGAAGAATACGCGATATCTCTCGATCCGTCCTTCGCATGTCGAAACAGATTGCGCCATCGCGTTCAGCACTGCCGAGACATCGAATCTATCATTTTGGATCGTCAGAAACAGACTCCGAATTGCGTCACAAACCATCCTCTCTCCGCAACCAAAAACATAAAACAACAAAAAACCTAAAATACAATACAGATACATATATATATACACTTATACCTATATATATACGTATACCGATACAAAAACACAGTAAAGGGAGGGAAATACAGAATTCAAATTTCAAATTTCGAATTCTCACATCACTCCCACCAAACAAGAAGTTTCGTCCCCGAAACTTACTCACACACCATCCGCAAACAACTGCGGATACCTCTCTCGCAAAGCAGACTCCAGCTCCCAAGTAGTCTCACGCTCCTCGTGACTCGTCCACTGTACTCTCACATACAAAAAGCTCCGGTTCCTCGACTGCTTCACCTCGCGAGCCAAAAACCTCAAAGGCACCTCATCGTAGCTGAGATCCTCCCTCAGCTGAACTGTCGTCGGGCTGATCATGTGAGAAGGGTCGGGGATGTACTTTCAAAGCATGGACACATGGAAGACATTGCACACCTGAGCAAGACTAGGAGGAAGAGCTAACCGATAAGCCACTGGACCCACACGCTCAAGGATCTCAAACGGTCCCACGAAACGCGGACTAAGCTTGCTCCGCAATCCGAACCGCTTGATCCCTCGAGACGGCGACACCCTGAGCAGCACATGCTCACCGACCTGAAACACCAGGTCACGTCGTCGCTGGTCCGCGTAGCTTTTCTGCCAGCTCTGCGCAGTCAGCAGCCGCTGCCTCGCACTGCGAATCCTAGCCTCTGCGTCCTCCAACAGGTCAGGCCCGATCACACGACGCTCACCCACGTCATCCCAACAGATCGGAGATTGACAACGACGTCTATACAGAGCCTCGTACGGTGCCATCCCAATGCTCGCTTGGAAGCTGTCGTTGTAGGCGAACTCCACCAGAGAAAGATACTTGAACCATCCCTCACCAAAGTCCAAAACGCATGCCCGGAGCATATCCTCGAGAGTCTGGATGACTCGCTCCGACTGCCCATCACTCTGAGGGTGGTAAGCTGAGCTGAAGTTGAGCTTCGTTCCCAGAGCCTGCTGCAAGCTCCTCGAGAACTGAGAAACGAAGCGAGAATCCCGATCCGAAATGATCGACACTGGCACTCCATGCAGCCTGACGATCTCATCCAAGTAGAGCTGCGCTAGTCGATCCCGAGACCAAGTCGTGTGTACCGGTAGGAAGTGAGCTGCTTTCGTCAATCGGTCCACAATAACCCAGATCGCATCATGACCTCGCTGAGAACGAGGCAACCCGGTGACGAAATCCATGGTGATCTGCCCCCACTTCCATATTGGTACAGACAACGGTTGAAGCTTCCCTGCTGGTCGCTGATGCTCAGCCTTCACCTGCTGACAAATCAAACACTGTGCCACATGCTGAGCTACATCCATCATCATGCCAGGCCACCAGAAACTCTGCTTCAGGTCGCGGTACATCTTCGTCCCTCCAGGATGAACGGTGTACGGCGACCGGTGTGCCTCAGTCAAAATCTCTCGCCTCAAATTTCGATCACTGGGCACACACCTTCGTCCTCGAAAACGAAGGGAACCATCAGCATGAATCGTGAAGTCACCATCTCTGCCCTGCTCGGCCTCTGCTCGCACTCTCTGCAAGTGCGGGTCCACCAGCTGTTCCACTGGAAATCCGGTCAGACAAGGTGGGCTGCACCACCAAAGTCAACAGCTGTGCGGTAGCTCAAAAAGGTAGAATCTCCAACTCTAGTCGATGAAACTCCTCCACCAAGCGCTCCTGGTCGGTGATCATGAGAGATAGCTCCGCCGAAGGCTGCTTCCGGCTCAAGGCGTCCGCCACAACGTTCGCCTTGCCCGGATAATACAGGATGTAGATGTCGTAATCCTTCAAAAGCTTAAGCCATCGACTCTGTCTGAGGTTCAGCTCCTTCTGAGTGAGGAGGTACTTCAGACTCTAATGATCCGTGAACATCTCGCAAAACGGTCCGTACAAGTAGTGTCTCCAAAGCTTGAGAGCAAACACCACTGCTGCTAGCTCGAGATCCTGCGTCAGATAGTTCTTCTCGTAGTCCAACAACTGGCGCGAAGCATACACGATGACCTTCTCTTGCTGCATGAGCACGCACCCCAATCCTATCCGAGACGCATCGCAGAAGACCACAAAATCCTCACCAGGCTGCGGCAATGCTAAGATAGGGGCACGAGTCAGTCTGTCCTTCAGCTCCTGGAAGCTCATCTGACAAGCGGGAGTCCACAGAAACTTCTCGCCCTTCCTCGTCAACTTGCTCAAAGGGGCGGCGATCTTTGAGAAACCCTCAACAAATCGCCGGTAATAACCTGCCAAGCTGAGGAAGCTCCTGATCTCCGTCACAGAAGTCGGCACAGGCCAATCCACCACAAAGTCCACCTTCCTTGGGTCCACCGCAATACCAGACTGCGTCACGATGTGACCCAAGAAGGAAACTTCTCGAAGCCAAAACTCACACTTCTTGAGCCTAGCGTAAAGCTTATGCTCTCGAAGCGTCAGAAGGACTCGCCGAAGGTGAGCCTCATGCTCCACGTCACTTCTCGAATAGATCAGTATGTCGTCAAAGAAGACCACGACAAACTGATCCAAGAACTGCCGGAACACCCTGTTCATCAAATCCATGAAAGCTGCCGGGACGTTCGCCAAACCGAACGGCATAACCGTGAACTCGTAATGCCCATAACGAGTCCGGAAGGCCGTCTTCGCAACGTCCTCGGCCTTGATCTTCAGCTGAAGATAACCTGGCTGCAAAACAATCTTCGAGAATACCGAGGCTCCCTAAAGCCGGTCGAAGAGATCGTCGATACGCGGTAGAGGGTACTTAATCTTCACCGTCACCTCGTTGAGCTCGAACTCACGATCAAACCAACGTAAAAAAACTTGCGAGTCCATCACTCCGGTGCACAGGGTTGCCAATCGCAACAAGCGATAAAATCACCAGTGATGCCAAACACCTGTCTCCAAGTGATCAGACACGCACTCCAAACCAAGACTACACGGAAGCCATGACGAAAACCTTGTACGCAAACACACGCACAGAGACCTCGGAGCCAACAACCAGGCTCCCGACATTCGATCACCAAGGCACCAAAACTCCTGGCAAAACCGAGATCACCTCACAAAACAAACCTTTTAGCTGTGAAGGCACAACTACCGAGCTAAAAGGTAACCAGACTTAACCGGAGTCCAACCATCCGCAGTGATGGCAAATCAACTGCGCAAAACCACTCCAGGATTAGCTCAAGGCTCACCACGTGATCAGGGATGACCACCACATAGCTTTTCCACAAGACGACGTAAAGAGATTGTCTTGCAAGAGAAAGCACCGGCCCAAACCAGACAGTCCCAAAAGGGATAGGGTATTCCGTCCTAACTTTTGACACTACGTTGTCTGCAGCCAACGTACTTATCAAAAGAAAAACGAAATATCCGAAGATCAAATGCCAACAACAAGTTGGCAACACCACAAGGTACCAGGCCCACTCAACCCAAAAGCTGGACCAAATTCACGGAAGAATCACCGAATTAACGGAAAAAGCAAACCGACCCACAAAACAAGGTCTACCCAGAGCCAACTCCCTAGGAGTCTTCGGCTTCCAATAACAAACCGACGACTACATGCGACGTAGGGTCGCCAACCACACGAACCAAAGCGAAGGAAAACACAAATTCCAGCGTCGATTAACCAACGTCAAACGCGGTGAGATCTCCAACAACAACCTGAAAGATCTCGCGACAACACGAAAGCCTACAAATACCACCAGAAATCCCAAAACACACCAATTTAGGCGTTAGGATAGCCGCATACAATGTAGGCACCAACAAAAACCTGACACCGAACAGTGTCCACTAAGTCTAGTACACGTCAGTTTGAAGCAAGAACTAGCTAAAGGTCGAAAGATCAACACTGACGATTCCACCAGCAATACGTCAGTGGGGTAGGCTTCACCGCCCTACCCAACAAAACAGAACAGGTAACACCAAAGTTGCGGTCGAAACCGCTCAAAGCACCGTCTCCGTAGAGACGCTCGCAGTGGCCCTCGTGCTCTACACAGAAAGTGGGGCTAGGGCAAGAATAGCCCAAACGACAACACAGATCCACCAAGTGACGCCACCTAGCCCGATAGGGCCACCACCTGCCAACGAGTGGTTACACAAGGGAAAAAACACACCCTGCCACTTGGTATCTGCCTGGTATTCCACCACCACTTCAAATAGAAGCACGAGTCTGCGAACAAGGGCGGATCGAACCTCAGGAAATCTGCCAATCGCGCTCGGATGTGGCCACCACCCCCAACCACGGGGTCGGCGTCCACACGCGAAACAACCGACGTAGTCGCTGTCGTCGTCGCGGTCGTGGCCACAAGCGGCGTGGGTGCCACAGGAGGGCCTGCAGTCATCGGGGCACTCGGCGGAGGAGGAGGAGGGGCTAGAGCGGCAGTCGCCGTAGCCTGCTGCTGCAAAAACTATCGGAACACGCCGGAGAGGGTCGTCAGCTGACCCCTCGCCTCGGCCTCAAGCACACAGGGTACGGTCAACAGCAGGCTGCTCGCCTCCTGCCGGGTTCTCGCTCGAACCAACCGCAGTAGCCCGAGCCTGAACACCTGTAGACGGCTCCGCAGGCACACGCCCACCACCACGACCAGGACGGGGAGGTCTACCACGACCACAAGCCATCTGCAAAACACAGAAACCTGCGCCAGAGAAAGGGGTCGGTAACTCCCACAAAACACAAGCCGAAAATAAACCCCTCGAACTCGCGCACCTATACATCTTAGGTCTTCCTATGGGTCAGCCTAACCAATGGTTCAGTTACAATTTTATGAATGAATGAGTGTTTGTACCCTTTACTCTCTTATACCATCTCAATCTGTCATGCCCCGAGCTAGTTTTAGAAGCAGAAATACGTGCCAAATTTTTTTTTTGAAAGCCTAGCCCGCGCCACGTACAGACCCGCCACAAATACAGGGTCCGCTGTACACACGGACAGAGCCTTCCCTGTATTTGCACGGCGTACACAACATACAAACAGGATCACAACCACCATTCATTCATCACACAAACCTCAACAACACCATAAGATTCATACAGCTAACAGTCCTAAAACCTGTATGAATCTAAGCAAGTCCTTAGGCGAAGGATGATGCGATGCACAAACAACAAATCATTCTAGAAAACTGCTCCTTACCCAGAAGCTTTATTTGAAACCCTAATCTCAAACATTTAAAGATCCTTTAAAAATCGTTCTCCACACGAGAACTTTCTTTTGAAATCCCAAAAGTCGATCGGTCGGAAATCCAATTGAAAACTGTTTTCTACACGGAAACCTTTATTTGAAAACGCTATCACGAGGGGTAGAAATCCAAGATATGTGATATAAAGCCATAATGAAAGATCTAAAAGCATCGACATCCAAAAAGTCTAAGCATGCAATCCACATATAAAAGCTAAACCAAATCCACGAGATCTAAGCATGCAAGACAGAACATCCAAAATGTAACTGTAACAAAATCACAACATGCTAGACAAAACAACCACAGTGTAACTGAACCACATCAATAACTAACTGATAAAGGATAAGGGTGATAACCAAATCTGGAGAGAGAGAGAAGCCTCACAGGTCGGGACCTCTAGTACCACTAACTAGGTGTGCCTCGCTGCGTCCCGACTCTCACCACCCTACTTACCTGAAAACAACAACGATGGCGGGGGGTGAGAACATGTAAACATGTCTCCCCTCCCAGTGGGTACCGTAAGTCGACGAAGGCGAGGTGTACACACCGGCACGAGGGTCAACAAAGAGATAGATAAGGTAAACAGTAGCACAAACAAATATGAGGCTGACATACAACTGAACAATTATGCTACTGTAAGCAAATAGTATATGCATCAACGGAGATAGCCACAAAGTATACCCAATCCATAGCCACCGGGACGGATCCCTGGCACTGTCACAACCTGCTCATCTCTCGGCACAAAAACCCATCAGACGCACTGCGTCGAGGCTCACGGGTCGGTCACACACACGACCATTTTCCGAAAAAGAACACCCCCAGACGGTGGATCAGATCGCTGGTGTACGTGAAGTGCTAGAAGAGCTGTGACGATCGATGCGAATGCTCAATCCACAGAGCGGCAACGAGCCGTGAAGCAACTGATAAGCCAATATACGAGGATCGCTCGGAACAACATGCGATCAACACCGACCAACGAGGTCATCTCAATAATCATGCAAACCACAACTACTCTACGAAGGTAAACACACATAAGTAGAGTCAACGGGAGTCAAGTGAACTAATAACTGAAATGCAAGAGAAGGGATAGAGAGGTATCACCGTAGTCCACTGAACCGACTCCGGATCGAAGTACCCATGTAGTACTCGGGAATTTTTATGATTTAGGGTTTGCGGACCTTGAGGGATTCGGGCGCCCGGAAGTGGCGAAGTGGACGCCCGAAAGATGTGGACCCTATTGCACTTTGTGGACGATCCGGTTGTGGCCGACGGAGATCGGATCTGGATGCATGAACCGGACGCCCGGACGGAGGATCCGGTTTGAGTTGTGACGTGGAGGGCCACGTGTCGCGACGCAGGACACGTGTCGATCGCCGGAGACACACCGCCTCACCGCCTGCTGACCGCCGACCGACCGCTTGACCGCACGACGACACCTGTACGGCAGGATTTCCGGACGCCCGGAAGTTGGGAAGTGGGCGCCCGAAAGTGGACTTTTGGCAGCCTATAAATAGGCGAGTCCCTGATGGTTTTTGGTGCATTTCCACTTCGTATGATCCCTATTTCTAGAGAGAGAAAGTGGGTTTAGGGCCATGTGTTGGCATAGTTTGTAACCCTGCTTGCTCTCTTCTACTCTGCTGATCTGATCTGGTGTCGAGCCGTTATTCTGCTGGAGATAGCAGTTTCCTTGGAGGTTTTGACAGATCGGGGTGCTGCCGGAGTGCGTTATCTGGAGGGTTGGATCTGAGGATACTGTTCTTTCCCCACCGTGGTTGGATTAGCTTTTCAGGTGGGTTGATGTTTGCCAGATTCAGTGGACTTCCTCCTACGTGTTTTATCTCATGTTAGCATAATATGATATGATGTGTTTGGATTATGTTAGCATGATTGGATTATGATATGTGGATATTGGATTATGATATTGGGATTATGATAGTATGTCATGCTAAGATTATGTAGAGATGCCATGTTAGGGTGAGACTGATCTATAGACCGCATGGGCATGTTATGATCTTAGATGTGCTAATGATATGTATATGAGCATGCATTTCCTTGTATCCTTGTTGCATGATTGGACCTACACCTATTCTGTTGATTCCTTGTACCAGTTGTTGTACATGTAGTGTAGGTGATCATGTTGTGGCTCGTGCTATGTTGTTGTACCTCCTCTTTGTGGTAGAGTTGAGAGCCTCATCTTGTGATAGAGTTGAGATTGATTGTGAGCACTGGAGCATTGATTGTGCCGAGGGCACGTGGTTCTTTGTGAGAGCATGGATTGGGTCATACTTGTTGATTATCCTTTGTGGTGCCAAGGGCACAGTGGATTGGGTCTTACTTGTTGACTATTCTTTGAGGTGCCGAGGGCACATGATCCTTTGTTGACCCAGTCGTGTCGATCATATACCTGCGGGTGCTTGGCGTTACTATGGTTGTACTTTGCTCGGTTGGGTCGCTCCCACGAGTACCACTCTAGAGTTGGCATGTTCCGTACAGAGGTTTGTACGAGGGGCTAGTTACAGACGGGCTTCCTGTACTAGTCGGCTCCCTGGAGGGTTGAGCAGCTCCCTGGAGGGTTGAGCGTGATCAGGCCGCAGGTATGGTATTGTGAGGTATTGTATGGCGAGAGCTAGGTACAGATGGGGTTCCTGTACTAGCTGGTTCGCAGGTATTGTATTGTGTATGATAGTCCTCATTTGGTATATTCAGTTCATTGGTATTCATACTGACAGTTGAGCTTTGTGCATAGTAGTGGTAGTATATCTCCTACTCTTTTATTGCTCTATTCATATCTCTTGAGATTGAGGACTTAGTGGGCAGACCGCTGAGGCTGGTGGCGGTACCCACTGAGGACTACTTGATTGATAGTAGTTCTCACACCCATTGGTGACATCTTTTTGCAGAGTCTTCTTCCCCAGTCGTGCATACTGAGCGCGGAAAGGAGACCGTCGGGTAGAGTATTCCCCGGATACTTGGCTAGAGGTATACCCATTTTGTAGTGAGTTATGTGTCTGTACATACAGTGAGTTTGAGAGACTAGTGATGTGTTGTATTATGGTTACGGATGATGTATGTACAGTGATCTTTTGATATTTATATAGCAGCTCTGTTGATACCTTTAGCTCTATGTGTTTGATTGTGGATGTTGTTTCGCTTCGTATACATGGTAGAGATACTGTGTATACGGCGGATCTGGTCATGCGCTTGGGAAGAGGTAACCCGGGGCGTGACAACCCACCTGTAGAAACGCTAGAGCCTGACACCGACGGCTCTCGGGAACCACGACAGGACCTACGAAAGACTCACAAGGTCAAGGTCCACCAAGTCGACACTAAACACATAGCGCTCACATCCCGAAACTGACGGATCGTCCGGAAAATTCACCGGGACGATCCCGAAACCACACTAAGCCCCACAGGGGTACCAACAACCAAACCAGGTCCTCCGCTGTCCCCAGACACTCAAAACAAGGTGACGGGACAGCGAGCACAAGCTCGGGGTGCCACGAACACAAACGCACCCGAAACGACTTTTCGGGTTCCCGAAAAATGCCGATTTGGCACCGAAACCCTTCGTCATTCATCCGCTGTCCTCGGAACGTCGGGACAGCGATGAGGAACAGCCAACGAGGCTAAATGATGAAGCCAAGTCACTCGCGAAATCAGCAAGTGAGTCGCACGACTAAAAACACGCGTTTCGCCGACTATTTCATCGAAAAATGCATCGAAAATAAATCCGGATCTCCGCGAAGGGCGAAGGGGTTGGACAACCAGTCCACAGGGCCTCAAGGGTCATGCCCTTGCTGCCCGCAGCATCGCAACGCTGCCACAACCACCAAAGTCCCAAAACAAGCAACATTTACATATAAACAAGCATAATTAAGGCCGTTCGAGCACTCCGTTTGTCCGCACGACCTTCCGCAAGCACCAGCGGATAGGTAACGACGTAACGGAGGCCGTGCTCACAGCCCCACCGCGACAGGACCAGTCGCAAGCACAGAAAACCCATAAAAACAGCCTCTACATGCGATAATATTGCTCGACAAAGGCCGAACAACGAAACAGCTCACCCAAACAGAAAATAAGGTGAGCATGGTGATCAGCGCGTCGCCGCGATCATCGTGCTCACATTCCTGAGCTTCGGGAGGCAACAGGGAGGCCAGAACCAAGCATGCGGCCCAAAACAGCCAAAACTACACCCTGGCTGGAGCAACTAGCTCCGGCCGGCTGCCGGCCGACATGCACGGCGCGCGGCGGCCAGGGTTGGGTGCGTGGGAGGTGAGGAAGGGGATGCTCACCTCAACCGGCGGAGCGGGGAGAAGAAGAGCTCTCGGGTTGCTAGGGCACGTCGGCGCCGGCAACGAACGGCGGCGCCGGCGGTTGGGACGACGAGCACCGGCAAGAGGGGCCCGCCGGGCGTCGGATGGCCGGTGACCGCGACAATAAAAACCGGCGGCGGCGGCGGCGCAGGGCGCTCGGCCGCGGCTGCCCTAGCAGCCTAGGCTGAGCCCGCGGCGGCGGCGCTCCGGCGGCACGGCGGCGGCCGGGGAGGAAGGCGACGGCGCCGGAGGTCCAGAGGGTGGCGGCGCGCACCCTCCAAGGCGGCGGGAGGCGGCGGCGGCTCGAGTCCAGCAACCTCGGCCTGTAGCTGCCCTAGCAGCAGCTGGCCGCAGCTCGGCGGCGCTCGGCGGCGGTGTTGGTCGCCGGCAGTCGTGCCACCTCAGGGGGACCCGAGGCGTGGGTTCACCCTGCGTGCACACTGCAGGGAAGGAGAAGAAGAAGAAGAAGAAGGAAAATAAGAGAAAAGGGAGAGAGAGGGAGTCGCCGGAGTTCCCGCCGGCCAGGGGAGGTCGGCGGCAGTCGGCGGCGCTCGGGGAGAGGGCAGAGGAGCTGAGGAGATGGGTGGCACCTACTGGGAGCTGAGGGAGAAGAAGAGGGAAAGGTTCTCTCTCTCTCTCTCCACTCACACACACACAACACATATACACCCATGCACATTTGCAAAAAGGCCCTCAAAACAAAAGAATTAACCCGAGTCCCTCACAGCAGGAACAAAATGCCCAGACACCCCTCCACAATCAAACTCACGCAAAACGGTGCGTGAAACAGGGTCCAGATCGCGAAACAATAAAATGTACATTACGACCTCTCAGCGAAGAATACGCGATATCTCTCGATCCGTCCGTCGCATGTCGAAACGGATCGCGCCATCGCGTTCGGCACTGTTGAGACATTGAATCTATTATTTTGGATCGTCAGAAACAGACTCCGAATTGCGTCACAAACCATCCTCTCTCCGCAACCAAAAACATAAAACAACAAAAAACCTAAAATACAATACATATACATATATATATACACTTATACCTATATATATACGTATACCGATACAAAAACACAGTAAAGGGAGGGAAATACAGAATTCAAATTTCAAATTTTGAATTCTCACATTTTATTCTATATTCATATCTACCAAATGTACAAATTTTCTATAAGGCCTTATTTGGATGCATGAATATATTGTTTGGTATATTTTTTTAATTTATTCTAAAAATTTGTACATTTGATTGATAAGAAGTATGATCAAATGTTTAAAATTAAATATTGTATTCGGCGTTGTCTTCATGTTATTTTTTTGAATAAGTTAAATAAGCTCAAAAGTGAAATATGTTATTCCAGCAAATCCTACATAGCAAGGCTTTTGAAGTAGCAAAAATCAACTACTTACTTGTAATCATACAAGAAAATTCTTATACTGTTCCAGTATCTAAACTGAGTTTAAGTAAACGAAAGAAGTATACCGAATAAAATATTTATGCATCCAAATAGGGCCTTAAATGTATCTAATTGGTCAATTGTCGTACTTGCTAATCAACCATGGAAATTAACATATAAGAAGGGAAAAGAAATAAAATAAAAAAACTAAAATAAAAAATAGGATATGTAATGTAGACCATTTGAAGTGGAACAACTATTAAAAGAAAGAAGGTGAAGCATTCAAAAATAATAATTAAGAAATTAATAAGAAAAAGTCAATGATAATAGTAATAGCTACTTGAATGAGACCCACAACAGAAATGACACACAATTTTAAATTGATTCCATTATACCATATTTGGAAGGTGAAGGGGCGAGGGAGTTTATTGCGTTTAAGTGCTTTTAAGAAAAAGATAACTGAAAGCTTAGAAGGAAAGAAAATTAAGTAAAGAATGTTCACTTAGACCTAAAATATTGGGATAATTTCATAGATGCCCTTCTAGGAACCATTAATTCCATCAATACCTTTCCAAAATTGAAAATATCATGAATGCCCTTCAATATGTCAAAAATTATCATAAATGCCCTCCACTAGTTAAGCTCTGTCTAAAATGGAGTTAAAGTTTCAAAATACCATTTTTACCCTTTATCTCTTATCAATAGTAGGGATACTAAGAGATGTTTCAAAATAATTTTTGCAAATTTAAATTTGACTATTTAATATACTAAATATTAAATTAAATTATTAATATATATTAATTATTAAAAATATATAAAAAAATGGATTTTACATATAGTATATTTTTATATGGCTCGATTGTATTTTTGGCTTAGGGTTTTGGTTCAGGTTCGGTTTGGATATAGACCAAAACTATAACCGAACTTGAATCTGTTGGGATTGCATTTTTTTGTACTTATAACTAGGGGGTGGCAATCCAGCTCGCATGTTCGCGAGCCAGCTCGTGTTCGGCTCAAAATGTGCTCGAGATCGACTCGCTTGTTTAGTAAACGAACCGAACACGAACTGAATTTTTCAGTTTGTTTAATGAGCCGAACACGAGCTAGGGTCAGCTCGCTCGTGTTCGGCTCGATAACAGCTCGAATATATATATTTAATATATATATTATTTATATAATTTATATATATATATAAATAAATAATTATATATAAATATAATTTTTTATTATTTGATTTTTGGTCCATCCTAAATTAAAGCCCAACTCAATTATAAAAAGCTAATTTATATGTAAAATTTCAACCATTAGATCAAAGTCTAATGAATAAGATCTCATAAATATTTTTTTTATATATATATCCTTTCTAATCATTTTAACTTATTGTTTTTGAGCCAGAAACGAGCCGAACACGAGCTGAATTTTTTGGCTCGATACTTAAACGAGCCAGCTCGTGTTCGAGCCGAACACGAGCCGACCCCAGCTCGCTCGTGTTCGGCTCGTTGACACTCCTACTTATAACTGAAACCATCTCTATTTAGCATCGATTAAGCTCACCGATTCAAAATCGAGTTCAGATAAAATTATGGGTACCTATATCAATTCACATGCCTAATCAGTAATAGTAACTTTGAAGAAAATGACAGATTTAATTTTTTTCTATTTAATCAAAAATAAATCACATGACTATACGCATGCCTTTTTTTGTCGATTGAAAAAAAAGAGAGAGTTTTGTTCAAAAGCTAAAATATATTATATTTTAATTTTTTAATGCATTTAATGCAGATAAAGTTATTGAGAATAATTTTGGTTAAATTTTTTTTGTAAGCTTTAAAGATTAAAGAAAGATCAAAAAAATCCTCAACTTTTATTTTTTATTTAAATTTTTATACATAGTTATTTATTTGCTAAAAAATAAATAGAGCCACTAGGTTTGGTGAAATCACCAAAAAAAACTGGATAAAATTCTCATTTTTTATACACTAAACTTAGTTAATTTTTTAAAAACCTAAAAGTTAATGGGATGTCAACTGAAAAAATAAAAGTTGAGGAGAGCTGTTTCTAAACAGCATATAGTTGGTGGGGGGGGGGGGGAGCTCCATACATTTTTACTTAAGGGGTAGCTGAGAGTAAATAGGCTATTTTAAAAGTTAACCCATCTTTAACCATGTAATAACTATGGTAAAGCTAACGTAACTAACGGTAGGGGTATTGATGATTATTTTCTGTGTTTACAGGGGCATATATGATATTTTAAATTTTATAGGGGTATATATGATATTTTAGACTTTGGGAGGGCTATCTAGGAAATTGCCCCTTTTTTGGAAAGTTAAATTATAATCAAATTAAGAATGAATGGGTCATAGAACATGTAAGTGCTCTCATAAAAATATTGCTTATGAAAATTTATGAATTGAAATTATGAGTCTCAAGAGAGATTTAAAACATGTGAGCTATTATGATGCATTAAAAGAAAAACTAACATATAGGAAGATGGAAGGACAAATAAATAAGCTACAAATAATAAATAGTTATTAATATTTATTTGAATTTCTTAGCATTTTACTAAAATTTTAATTTTTTTTAATTCAACCTCAACTGCTAAAAAGGAAAACCGAAATCTTAATAGGAAAAAAAAAAATTAAGCAGTCACTTTCCGAGACTATTTATATATTTATATCTATACATTATTCCTCATAGAATTTGCCACGTGGTAGTTCCTCCTTCACCCTTGCCTTTCCCATTCTCAGATGCTTCGCCTTCCCACCCACCATCTCCGCCCGATGCTTCGTCTTCCTGCCGACTCACCTCCCAATTAATATGTTCGTATGGTCCATTGTCATATAAATAAATCACTTTCACAAAAAAAAAGAGTAAAACAAGATCTCTTCATACTCTTTTTCATCATTTTTTCTCTTTTTCCTTTTTTCTTTGGTGCACAAGAAGGGTTCATATTTTGTAATTTTCTTAATTTTTTCTCTGTTTTTTTTAAAAAATGTGTGGGGATTGAAATTAGGGTTTTGGGGATCGCGGCGTAGCGTGGCGCGGCGGGGAGAAGTGGCGACGGATTTGGAGTCGGTGAGGGAGAAAAGCGATGGGTGTGGGGGGATCCGTACGGAATCGACGGTCGTGACCACGGAGAAGCTCAACGCCAACAATGGTGGCAGAGGTGTCGTGGAGATCGGGATTTGCTTTCATAAGAAAAAACAAGTAAAATAATATCTCTTCATGCTATTTTTCCTCATGTTTTTTTTCTTTTTTTTTGAGGTACTAGAAGGGTTCATATTTTGTAATTTTCCTTAATTTTTTTATTTTGTTTAATTGTGCAGGGATTGGAATAAGGGTTCCGAGGATCGTGACGCGGCATGGCGGGGGGGAACAGCAATGGATTTGGAGTTGGCGAGGGAGAAGAAGCGGTGGGTCTGAGGGGATATGTACGGGATCGACGTGGCCGTGACCAAAGAGGAGCTCGATGTCAACAATGGCGGCGGAGGCGACGTGGAGATCGAGATTCGCCTCCCTAATGTCGGTAGCGCGATCAAGGCGCGTATAGAGTAGTAACTTTATTGCTTTTTTTTTTTCATTGTTGTTATGTGTAATTTATTTGTTGAAATTATAAGTTTTGCTACATTTGTACCTATATCTGTTTCATCTCTTCTATTTGTATATATATTGTTAAATAGGGGGTGCCCTAGGATCTATCTAGATACTATCAATCACCTAGAGGGGGGTGAATAGGTGTATAAACAAAAATCACAAATCTCAATGCGATAAAGTAATGCGGAAAATAAAATCAGCACACCGAGATTTACGTGGGAAACTCCACTTTGGAGAAAAACCCACGGGACCAACACGCGATAACAATCCACTAAGAATAAAAGATTACAAGGTGATTACCGACTCCACGGACTTAACCTCTCTTTTATCTTCTCCGGATCTCGCGCACACCACCGGGTTGTCCACGCCCCACGTTCGAATCCACGAACGCCACGCCTCGAATCCACGAGACGCCTCACTTCGAATCCACGAAGCCTTCTACACGTCGAATCCACGACGCACACCCGAATCCACGAGCGCCAACGATCCGAATCCACGAACCGTCTTGAACACGCCGAATCCACGACGCCACTCCGTCCGGAGCAAGAACAACAACGTTGATGATGGTTTATTGCTTAGAATATCATTGAAGATCTGTGGGAATAGTCTCTAAGCAATTCTCAAATTGATTCTAAAAGAATATTAGAAATTGGGAAAACCATGAATCAATTTGAGAGAAGCTTGATGTAGAAGATGAGAAAACGGTCACCTACAAGCTTCTAGGGTTTCTAAAAGATAATCTGTGATTCACCACGTTTTAGAGACTCCCCCACATCATATTTATAGGTTAGAAGCAATCCGAAATAGATTAGGATTAAAAAAATAGTTTTTAGAAAGGTTTGGAAGCAAACCGATTTCGACTAGGATTGAAAAACTGATTTTAGAAAGGTTTGGAACCAAATTAGGATTGCAAAGATATTTTAAGGAATCTACCATCTTATTTACATGTTTGGGAGACATTAGAATCAAAGTAGGATAGAAAAAATAACTTTCCAAAACTTCGCAACGGGTCGGGGTCCGGACCGCGGGTATGGGGTCCGGACCTTGACACTCTCCAGGCGTTTCATTGTTCGGACCTCAGCCATCAGGGTCCGGACACGGTCTGCGAAACAGCCTGGGGTCCGGACCTCAGCCCTCAGGGTCCGGACCTCCGCCCTCAGGGTCCGGACCTCATCCTCAGGGTCCGGACCCTCCCTGCGTGACAGCCAGGGAGGCGTACGGGTTCCGGACCTCATCCTCAGGGTCCGGACCTCGGAAGTTGGAAAACTCAGTTTTTATATTTTAAATCAATTTTAATCCATTCTAAAGTCTTCCAAACACTTGTAAATGTTTATAAATCATCATCAAGATTATTTAAACTTACCAAGCATCGTGAATTCATACGTTGAGTCTTCGAGTCTTCAATCTTCGTCTTTTCTTCTTTGAACCTTCAAGACTCCGACTCACTTCACGAAATATGCCAATATAAAATCCGCAACAATCTTCCCCTTTGGCAATTTTGTGACAAAATCCAAAATTACATAAAACACTCACGATGCTCATCTCTCCAAAAAAATGAAATTCATTGCCATCACCAAACAATGAACTTCTCGCGTGAAAGATCCAAATAAAATTCAAGATTACAATTTTATAACTCCTAAACAAACTCTATGACTTAGACAAACATGGAGTCTTGAAATCTTGAAAGACCTGCAAAAATTTGTATTCTCCACGAACAAAGTTAGTAGAAAAAATATCAAAATTGCTCCCCCTTTGTTCATGCAATCTCTCCCCCTATGTTTATGCGTCTAAGTCATCATTACCTCTCTCCCCTTTTTGTCAAAAATTGCCAAAAGAAAAACACCAAAAATAGAGAGAAGTTCGAGAGAAATCAATCAAAATACAAGTTTAAAGCTTTTTCAATTTTGAAACCATTTGTGATAAAATTTCAAGCAATGTTAGTGCATGAGAAATATAAATTCACATTGACTTCTTTCAATTCCTATTAATTTCATAAGAATTAAGAATTTTACTACACACTCACCATAATGTAGATAAAATATTACACGATTTCTTAACTCATATAAACTTCAAAATCAAGTCATCAAAAATAATCTAAAGGCTCAAAAGTTATCAAGATGTAAACGGATTATGCAGATGACTTAAGGGATTCATCAAAGAGACAGAAATTGTCGCATAAACGTTCAAAATTGAGATAAAACCAATATTGCACAGGGGGTGGCTCTTTGAGCATCTTTCATGTATGTGGACCACCTTATAACACCGAAAAAAAATAAAATTTTGTGACATTTTCCTTTTGCATCCTTTTGCACTTATATATATTTTTTTCGGATATGCAATTCAATTCTCATGTGGTAGCTGCACACACTAACCGGACGACCGGGGTGGTAGCTCTTTCCTCCATGTGGTGGTAGTTTTCACACTCCTTTAAGGATGTAACTCTTTCCACATCTTTCAAAGCATATGAGCATTTTATTTTATATAATAATAACTTCCCTCGCTTATGCAATCTCTTAGTTGAAAGAACATGTGACAAATTTTAGTCCATAAGAGAATGACTATTCATCAAATTCAACACACACAACCGAGATAGGTTAAGCTCCTAGATATTATACATGATTGCCTAAATTTGATGGATATAATGTAAGTTAAGGGGGTGCCCTAGGATCTATCTAGAGTATATCAATCACCTAGAGGGGGGTGAATAGGTGTATAAACAAAAATCACAAATCTCAATGCGATAAAGTAATGCGGAAAATAAAATCAGCACACCGAGATTTACGTGGGAAACTCCACCTTGGAGAAAAACCCACGGGACCAACACGCGAAAAAACAATCCACTAAGAATAAAGAATTACAAGGTGATTACCGACTCCACGGACTTAACCTCTCCCTTCTCTTCAGCGGATCACGCGCACCAACGGGTTGTCCACGCCCCACGTCCGAGTCCACGAACGCCACGTCCCGAATCCACGAGACGCCCAACTTCGAATCCACGAAGTCAACAACACGTCGAATCCACGACGCACACCCGAATCCACGAGCACCAACGATCCGAATCCACGAACCGTCCAACTTCGAATCCACGAAGTCTTGATCACGCCGAATCCACGACGCCACTCGAATCCACGAGCAAGAACAAATAACGTTGATGATGTAACGTTGGTGATGGTTTATTGCTTAGAATAACATTGAAAATCTGTGGGAATAATCTCTAAGCAATCCTCAAATTGATTCTAAAAGAATATTAGAAATTAGAACACCATGAATCAATTTGAGAGAAGCTTGATGTAGAAGATGAGGAAAACGGTTACCTACAAGCTTCTAGGGTTTCTAAAAGATAATCTATGCTTAACCACGTTTTAGAGACTCCCCCACATCTTATTTAAAGGTTAGAAGCAATCCAAAATTGATTAGGATTAAAAAACAGATTTTGGAAAGGTTTGAAAGCAAACCGATTTCGACTAGGATTGCAAAACTGATTTTAGAAAGGTTTGGAACCAAATTAGGATTGCAAAGATATTTTAAGGAATCTACCATCTTATTTACATGTTTGGGAGACATTAGAATCAAAGTAGGATAGAAAAAATAACTTTCCAAAACTTCGCAACGGGTCGGGGTCCGGACCGCGGGTATGGGGTCCGGACCTTGACACTCTCCAGGCGTCATTGTCCGGACCTCAGCCATCAGGGTCCGGACCTCCGCCCTCAGGGTCCGGACCTCATCCTCAGGGTCCGGACCCTCCCTGCGTGACAGCCAGGGAGGCGTACGGGTTCCGGACCTCAGCTTCTAGGGTCCGGACCGGGTCTGCGAACCAGCATAACCTGCTTACGGGTTCCGGACCTCATGTTCCAGGGTCCGGACCTCGTAGTTGGAAAACTCATTTTTTATATTTTAAAACATTTTTTATCCATTCTAAAGTCTTCCAAACACTTGTTAATATTTATAAATCATCATCAAAATTATTTAAACTTACCAAGCATCGTGAATTCAAACGGTGAGTCTTCGAGTCTTTGTTCTTCGTCTTTTCTTCTCTGAACCTTCAAGACTCCGACTCACTTCACGAAATATGCCAATATAAAATTCGTAACAATCTCCCTCTTTGGCAATTTCGTGACAAAACTAAAAAATACATAAAACACTCACGATGCTCATCTCTCCAAAAAAAATGAAATTCATTGCCATCACCAAAACAATGAACTTCTCGCGTGAAAGATCCAAAATTACAATTTTGTAACTCCTAAAAACAAACTCTATAACTTAGACAAACATGGAGTCTTGAAGTCTTGAAAGACCTGCAAAAATTTGTATTCTCCACGAACAAAGTTAGTAGAAAAAATATCAAAATCGCTCCCCCTTTGTTCATGCAATCTTCTCCCCCTATGTTTATGCGTCTAAGCCATTACCTCTCTCCCCCTTTTTGTCAAAAATTGCCAAAAGAAAAACACCAAAAATAGAGAGAAGTTCGAGAGAAATCAATCAAAATACAAGTTTAAAGCTTTTTCAATTGTGAAACAACTTGTGATAAAAACGTCAAACATTGTTAGTGCATGAGAAATATAAATTCACATTGACTTCTTTCAGTCCCTATTAATTTCATAAGAATTAAGAATTTTACTACACACTCACCATAATGTAGATAAAATATTACACGATTTCTTAACTCATATAAAATTCAAAATCAAGTCATCAAAAATAATCTAAAGGCTCAAAAGCTATCAAGATGTAAGCGGATTATGAAGATGACTTAAGGGATTCATCAAAGAGACAGAAATTTGTTGCATAAACATTCAAATTTGAGATAAAACAAATAGCACAAGGGGTGGCTCTTTGAGCATCTTTCATGTATGTGGACCACCTTATAACTCCGAAAAATAAAAATTTGTTACATTTTTCCTTTTGCATGCTTTTGCACTTATAATTTTTTTTTTTCGGATATGCAATTCAATTCTCATGTGGTAGCTGCACACACTAACCGGACGACCGGGGTGGTAGCTCTTTCCTCCATGTGGTGGTAGTTTTCGCACTCCTTTAAGGATGCAACTCTTTCCACATCTTTCAAAGCATATGAGCATTTTATTTTATATCATAATAACTCCCCCTCGCTTATGCAATCTCTTAGTTGAAAGAACATGTGACAAATTTTTTAGTCCATAAGAGAATGACTATTCATCAAATTCAACACACACAACCGAGATAGGTTAAGCTCCTAGAGATTACACATGATTGCCTAAATTTGATGAATATAAGTATTAAGAATTCTCATAATAAATTATCTTCAAATATAATGAAAATAAAGTAAAACCGATAATTAATATGAGATTAATTAGGAGTGAATGAAAGTGAACCTATTGATATTCAATGCACTATTAAATGTTCTAATCATTCAAAGAATCTAAAAATCGTAACAATGAAAGCACCAAAACGTGTAATGCAATAAACAAAAGATATGCAATAGAAACCGATCAAAGCACTACACTAAGTCAAAACAAATTAAGACTTTAGAGAAGGAAAGATATCACCTTTCCGAACCCAAACTTGTCGGATTGTTGATTGCCTTGGTTTGTTGACGTTGGGCACGGTTTGTTTTGACTTTTGATCAACCGTGGGTCTTACCATCGCATTCCGCTTTGGAGTATTTGAGTGTTGTGGCTTTGACTTTCGGTTGACCTCGGGTACTCGACCTTTTTGATGTTGTTTTTGAATCCGTGGGGGTTGTCGAGTATTGGAAGATGCCGATAGATGTTGAGACAATGCCGGTTGAGTCTTCTTATTTTCCTTCTTAAGGCATGTCTTCTTGATATGTCCTTTCTTTCCGCATCTATGGCATACTTTCTCTTTTACACTTGTTGAGACTTTGGGAATAGAATTTTTTACCTTCTCAACAAATGTCCGCTCATATCCAAGTCCAAGTTTGCTTGTTTGACCCAATCCGAGCATACTATCAAGCTTTTTCGAACCGGAAGAGAATTTTAATATGTCAGACTTGAGTTGATGAACTTGTTTGGTCAAAACTTGGTTGGATGTGTGAACTTCTTTGTATTGTTGCTCTAGAAAACCAACCTTTTCTTGATGTGATTTGATCATTGTCTCCGATTGGTTTAGCTTTTCTTGGAGGATTCCATTGTTCTTCAATATCGACTCCCTTTCCTCCTCAAGAGCTTTAGTTGTGGTCTTCAACATTTTATTTTCATCCTCAAGTTCCAATAGACGGTTCCTCAACTTCTTATTGTACTTAGCCATCTTCTTCGATTCCTTAAAAAGTTGTTGATACGCCACTAAGAGATTTTCCTCGTCCGACTCCTCTTCGCTCTCATCAAATAGAGGAGGCCGACTAATATTACTACCTTTTTCACCCATAATGATAGATAAATCTAGATCCCGCTCTGATACCAATTGTAAGTTAAGGGGGTGCCCTAGGATCTATCTAGAGTATATCAATCACCTAGAGGGGGGTGAATAGGTGTATAAACAAAAATCACAAATCTCAATGCGATAAAGTAATGCGGAAAATAAAATCAACACACCGAGATTTACGTGGGAAACTCCACCTTGGAGAAAAACCCACGGGACCAACACGCGAAAAAACAATCCACTAAGAATAAAGAATTACAAGGTGATTACCGACTCCACGGACTTAACCTCTCCCTTCTCTTCAGCGGATCACGCGCACCAACGGGTTGTCCACGCCCCATGTCCGAGTCCACGAACGCCACGTCCCGAATCCACGAGACGCCCAACTTCGAATCCACGAAGTCAACAACACGTCGAATCCACGACGCACACCCGAATCCACGAGCACCAACGATCCGAATCCACGAACCGTCCAACTTCGAATCCACGAAGTCTTGATCACGCCGAATCCACGACGCCACTCGAATCCACGAGCAAGAACAAATAACGTTGATGATGTAACGTTGGTGATGGTTTATTGCTTAGAATAACATTGAAAATCTGTGGGAATAATCTCTAAGCAATCCTCAAATTGATTCTAAAAGAATATTAGAAATTAGAACACCATGAATCAATTTGAGAGAAGCTTGATGTAGAAGATGAGGAAAACGGTTACCTACAAGCTTCTAGGGTTTCTAAAAGATAATCTATGCTTAACCACGTTTTAGAGACTCCCCCACATCTTATTTAAAGGTTAGAAGCAATCCAAAATTGATTAGGATTAAAAAACAGATTTTGGAAAGGTTTGAAAGCAAACCGATTTCGACTAGGATTGCAAAACTGATTTTAGAAAGGTTTGGAACCAAATTAGGATTGCAAAGATATTTTAAGGAATCTACCATCTTATTTACATGTTTGGGAGACATTAGAATCAAAGTAGGATAGAAAAAATAACTTTCCAAAACTTCGCAACGGGTCGGGGTCCGGACCGCGGGTATGGGGTCCGGACCTTGACACTCTCCAGGCGTTTCATTGTCCGGATCTCAGCCATCAGGGTCCGGACCTCCGCCCTCAGGGTCCGGACCTCATCCTCAGGGTCCGGACCCTCCCTGCGTGACAGCCAGGGAGGCGTACGGGTTCCGGACCTCAGCTTCTAGGGTCCGGACCGGGTCTGCGAACCAGCATAGCCTGCTTACGGGTTCCGGACCTCATGTTCCAGGGTCCGGACCTCGTAGTTGGAAAACTCATTTTTATATTTTAAAACATTTTTTATCCATTCTAAAGTCTTCCAAACACTTGTAAATGTTTATAAATCATCATCAAGATTATTTAAACTTACCAAGCATCGTGAATTCAAACGGTGAGTCTTCGAGTCTTTGTTCTTCGTCTTTTCTTCTCTGAACCTTCAAGACTCCGACTCACTTCACGAAATATGCCAATATAAAATCCGTAACATATAAGTATGAAGAATTCTCATAATAAATTATCTTCAAATATAATGAAAATAAAGTAAAACCGATAATTAATATGAGATTAATTAAGAGTGAATGAAAGTGAACCTATTGATATTCAATGCACTATTTAATGTTCTAATCATTCAAAGAATTTAAAAAACGTAACAATGAAAGCACCAAAATGTGTAATGCAATAAACAAAAGATATGCAATAGAAACCGATCAAAGCACTACACTAAGTCAAAAACAAATTAAGGTTTAAGACAAGGAAAGATATCACCTTTCCGAACCCAAACTTGTCGGATTGTTGGTTGTCTTGTTTTGTTGCATTTGGGCACCGATTGTTTTGACTTTTGATCAACCTTTGGTCTCACCATCGCATTCCGCTTTGGGAGTAGTTGAGTGTTGTGGCTTTGACTTTTGGTTGACCTTGGGTACTCGACCTTTTTGATGTTGCTTTTGAAACCGTGGGGGTTGTCGAGTGTTGGAAGATGCCGATAGATGCTTAGAAGATGCCACTTGAGTTTTTTTTTTTTTTTTTATGGCATGTCTTCTTGATATGTCCTTTCTTTCCGCATCTATGACATATTTTCTCTTTTACACTTGTTGAGAGTTTGGGTGCTGAATTTTTAACCTTCTCAACATGTTTTTGCTCATATCCAAGTCCAAGTTTGTCCGTTCGACCCAAACCGAGCATACTATCAAGCTTTTTCGATCCGGAGGAGAATTTTAGTATGTCGGACTTGAGTTGATGGACTTGTTTGGTCAAGACTTGATTAGAGACATGAATTTCCTTATATTGTAGTTCGAGAAAGCCAACTTTTTCTTGATGCGATTTGATCGTTATCTCCGATTGGTTGAGCTTCTCTTGGAGGATTTTGTTGTTCTTCAATATGTTTTCCCTTTCCTCCTCAAGAGCTTTATTTGAAGTACTCAATGTCTTTTTGTCATCCTCAAGCTCCAAAAGTCGGTTCCTCAACTTCTTGTTGTACTTAGCCATCTTCTTCGATTCTATTAGTAGTTGATTGTACGCCTCGGCTAAGTCATCATCATCCGACTCCCCGTCACTTGTGCCATTGTCGCTCGATGTATCATGCACAGAGGAAGAGTCAAAAGGGTTAGAAATAATAGATGATAAACAAAAAGTAGAGGGAGAAGGAGAAACATGTGAAGAAAAGGCAATTGCATCATTGGTTTCCTCTTCACTAGAACTCGATTCATTAGAAGTTGAATCATCCCAAGTTCTAGCTTGTAAAGCCTTCTTTTTATAAGACTTTTTAGTGGGACAATCCGTGGAGATGTGACCGTAGCCGCGACACTTGTAACATCGGATTTCCCCTTCAATCTCATCCTTATCTTTAGGGAAGTTTGCAAGCTTCTTCTCTTTAGAAGATTTAGAATGTGAAGATCCATTAGAAGAAGGCTTGGATGTAGATCGATTTGACTTATTCTTCCGGAAATTCCGACGAAATTTCTTCGTGAGACGCTCCAATTGATGTTCAAAATCGGCGAGCGAAATTTCTTCATCGGAATCCGAGTTGTCGTCTTCCTCCTTCGTAGATTTGAGTGCAATACCTGTACTCTTAGAAGAAGACTTGGAAGAAGATTCATTAGTAGGAAAAGTCATTTCATATGTTTGTAAAGCGCCTACTAATTCTTCTACTTTCATCTCGTCCGGATGTTTTATAGTCTCAATGGCCGCAACCTTCGGACGAAATCTTTCGGGAAGAGTTCTCAAAATTTTTCTTACAACTTTAGATTCCGAGAGATTTTCTCTCCCAAGTTTGCGCATGTATTGACTATGTCTTGAAGACGAGTATAGTACTCGGTAGAGGTCTCATGATCGTCCATGGAAATTGAATCAAATTTACTTGTAAGCATTTGAAGTTTTTGGACCTTTACCAAGCTAGTTCCCTCATGCATAACTTGGAGAGTATCCCAAATCTCCTTTGCCGTCTCACATGCCGAGACACGTGAGAACTCGGTTTGATTTAAAGAATTAAATAAGGCATTAATTCCCCGACCGTTGTAAGAAGATAAATCAATCTCTTCCCTACTCCATTTATTTCGAAGTTTAGGGACGCTAACATCATCGACGATTTGAGTGGGATGAGTCCATCCAAATTCTATGGATTGCCACACTCGTTCATCGATGGCTATTAGAAAAGCTCTCATGCGAACTTTCCAATAAGCATAGCTCGTGCCATCAAAGAACGGAGGTCGATTAATGTTACCACCTTCACCCATTATGAAAGATAAAGCCTAGATCCCGCTCTGATACCAATTGTTAAATAGGAGGTGCCCTAGGATCTATCTAGATACTATCAATCACCTAGAGGGGGGTGAATAGGTGTATAAACAAAAATCACAAATCTCAATGCGATAAAGTAATGCGGAAAATAAAATCAGCACACCGAGATTTACGTGGGAAACTCCACTTTGGAGAAAAACCCACGGGACCAACACGCGATAACAATCCACTAAGAATAAAAGATTACAAGGTGATTACCGACTCCACGGACTTAACCTCTCTTTTATCTTCTCCGGATCTCGCGCACACCACCGGGTTGTCCACGCCCCACGTTCGAATCCACGAACGCCACGCCTCGAATCCACGAGACGCCTCACTTCGAATCCACGAAGCCTTCTACACGTCGAATCCACGACGCACACCCGAATCCACGAGCGCCAACGATCCGAATCCACGAACCGTCTTGAACACGCCGAATCCACGACGCCACTCCGTCCGGAGCAAGAACAACAACGTTGATGATGGTTTATTGCTTAGAATATCATTGAAGATCTGTGGGAATAGTCTCTAAGCAATTCTCAAATTGATTCTAAAAGAATATTAGAAATTGGGAAACCATGAATCAATTTGAGAGAAGCTTGATGTAGAAGATGAGAAAACGGTCACCTACAAGCTTCTAGGGTTTCTAAAAGATAATATGTGATTCACCACGTTTTAGAGACTCCCCCACATCATATTTATAGGTTAGAAGCAATCCGAAATAGATTAGGATTAAAAAAATAGTTTTTAGAAAGGTTTGGAAGCAAACCGATTTCGACTAGGATTGAAAAACTGATTTTAGAAAGGTTTGGAACCAAATTAGGATTGCAAAGATATTTTAAGGAATCTACCATCTTATTTACATGTTTGGGAGACATTAGAATCAAAGTAGGATAGAAAAAATAACTTTCCAAAACTTCGCAACGGGTCGGGGTCCGGACCGCGGGTATGGGGTCCGGACCTTGACACTCTCCAGGCGTTTCATTGTTCGGACCTCAGCCATCAGGGTCCGGACACGGTCTGCGAAACAGCCTGGGGTCCGGACCTCAGCCCTCAGGGTCCGGACCTCCGCCCTCAGGGTCCGGACCTCATCCTCAGGGTCCGGACCCTCCCTGCGTGACAGCCAGGGAGGCGTACGGGTTCCGGACCTCATCCTCAGGGTCCGGACCTCGGAAGTTGGAAAACTCAGTTTTTATATTTTAAATCAATTTTAATCCATTCTAAAGTCTTCCAAACACTTGTAAATGTTTATAAATCATCATCAAGATTATTTAAACTTACCAAGCATCGTGAATTCATACGTTGAGTCTTCGAGTCTTCAATCTTCGTCTTTTCTTCTTTGAACCTTCAAGACTCCGACTCACTTCACGAAATATGCCAATATAAAATCCGCAACAATCTTCCCCTTTCGCAATTTTGTGACAAAATCTAAAATTACATAAAACACTCACGATGCTCATCTCTCCAAAAAAATGAAATTCATTGCCATCACCAAACAATGAACTTCTCGCGTGAAAGATCCAAATAAAATTCAAGATTACAATTTTATAACTCCTAAACAAACTCTATGACTTAGACAAACATGGAGTCTTGAAATCTTGAAAGACCTGCAAAAATTTGTATTCTCCACGAACAAAGTTAGTAGAAAAAATATCAAAATTGCACCCCCTTTGTTCATGCAATCTCTCCCCCTATGTTTATGCGTCTAAGTCATCATTACCTCTCTCCCTCTTTTTGTCAAAAATTGCCAAAAGAAAAACACCAAAAATAGAGAGAAGTTCGAGAGAAATCAATCAAAATACAAGTTTAAAGCTTTTTCAATTTTGAAACCATTTGTGATAAAATTTCAAGCAATGTTAGTGCATGAGAAATATAAATTCACATTGACTTCTTTCAATTCCTATTAATTTCATAAGAATTAAGAATTTTACTACACACTCACCATAATGTAGATAAAATATTACACGATTTCTTAACTCATATAAACTTCAAAATCAAGTCATCAAAAATAATCTAAAGGCTCAAAAGTTATCAAGATGTAAACGGATTATGCAGATGACTTAAGGGATTCATCAAAGAGACAGAAATTGTCGCATAAACGTTCAAAATTGAGATAAAACCAATATTGCACAGGGGGTGGCTCTTTGAGCATCTTTCATGTATGTGGACCACCTTATAACACCGAAAAAATAAAATTTTGTGACATTTTCCTTTTGCATCCTTTTGCACTTATATATATTTTTTTCGGATATGCAATTCAATTCTCATGTGGTAGCTGCACACACTAACCGGACGACCGGGGTGGTAGCTCTTTCCTCCATGTGGTGGTAGTTTTCACACTCCTTTAAGGATGTAACTCTTTCCACATCTTTCAAAGCATATGAGCATTTTATTTTATATAATAATAACTTCCCTCGCTTATGCAATCTCTTAGTTGAAAGAACATGTGACAAATTTTAGTCCATAAGAGAATGACTATTCATCAAATTCAACACACACAACCGAGATAGGTTAAGCTCCTAGATATTATACATGATTGCCTAAATTTGATGGATATAATGTAAGTTAAGGGGGTGCCCTAGGATCTATCTAGAGTATATCAATCACCTAGAGGGGGGTGAATAGGTGTAGGTGTATAAACAAAAATCACAAATCTCAATGCGATAAAGTAATGCGGAAAATAAAATCAGCACACCGAGATTTACGTGGGAAACTCCACCTTGGAGAAAAACCCACGGGACCAACACGCGAAAAAACAATCCACTAAGAATAAAGAATTACAAGGTGATTACCGACTCCACGGACTTAACCTCTCCCTTCTCTTCAGCGGATCACGCGCACCAACGGGTTGTCCACGCCCCACGTCCGAGTCCACGAACGCCACGTCCCGAATCCACGAGACGCCCAACTTCGAATCCACGAAGTCAACAACACGTCGAATCCACGACGCACACCCGAATCCACGAGCACCAACGATCCGAATCCACGAACCGTCCAACTTCGAATCCACGAAGTCTTGATCACGCCGAATCCACGACGCCACTCGAATCCACGAGCAAGAACAAATAACGTTGATGATGTAACGTTGGTGATGGTTTATTGCTTAGAATAACATTGAAAATCTGTGGGAATAATCTCTAAGCAATCCTCAAATTGATTCTAAAAGAATATTAGAAATTAGAACACCATGAATCAATTTGAGAGAAGCTTGATGTAGAAGATGAGGAAAACGGTTACCTACAAGCTTCTAGGGTTTCTAAAAGATAATCTATGCTTAACCACGTTTTAGAGACTCCCCCACATCTTATTTATAGGTTAGAAGCAATCCAAAATTGATTAGGATTAAAAAACAGATTTTGGAAAGGTTTGAAAGCAAACCGATTTCGACTAGGATTGCAAAACTGATTTTAGAAAGGTTTGGAACCAAATTAGGATTGCAAAGATATTTTAAGGAATCTACCATCTTATTTACATGTTTGGGAGACATTAGAATCAAAGTAGGATAGAAAAAATAACTTTCCAAAACTTCGCAACGGGTCGGGGTCCGGACCGCGGGTATGGGGTCCGGACCTTGACACTCTCCAGGCGTCATTGTCCGGACCTCAGCCATCAGGGTCCGGACCTCCGCCCTCAGGGTCCGGACCTCATCCTCAGGGTCCGGACCCTCCCTGCGTGACAGCCAGGGAGGCGTACGGGTTCCGGACCTCAGCTTCTAGGGTCCGGACCGGGTCTGCGAACCAGCATAACCTGCTTACGGGTTCCGGACCTCATGTTCCAGGGTCCGGACCTCGTAGTTGGAAAACTCATTTTTATATTTTAAAACATTTTTTATCCATTCTAAAGTCTTCCAAACACTTGTTAATATTTATAAATCATCATCAAAATTATTTAAACTTACCAAGCATCGTGAATTCAAACGGTGAGTCTTCGAGTCTTTGTTCTTCGTCTTTTCTTCTCTGAACCTTCAAGACTCCGACTCACTTCACGAAATATGCCAATATAAAATTCGTAACAATCTCCCTCTTTGGCAATTTCGTGACAAAACTAAAAAATACATAAAACACTCACGATGCTCATCTCTCCAAAAAAAATGAAATTCATTGCCATCACCAAAACAATGAACTTCTCGCGTGAAAGATCCAAAATTACAATTTTGTAACTCCTAAAAACAAACTCTATAACTTAGACAAACATGGAGTCTTGAAGTCTTGAAAGACCTGCAAAAATTTGTATTCTCCACGAACAAAGTTAGTAGAAAAAATATCAAAATCGCTCCCCCTTTGTTCATGCAATCTTCTCCCCCTATGTTTATGCGTCTAAGCCATTACCTCTCTCCCCCTTTTTGTCAAAAATTGCCAAAAGAAAAACACCAAAAATAGAGAGAAGTTCGAGAGAAATCAATCAAAATACAAGTTTAAAGCTTTTTCAATTGTGAAACAACTTGTGATAAAAACGTCAAACATTGTTAGTGCATGAGAAATATAAATTCACATTGACTTCTTTCAGTCCCTATTAATTTCATAAGAATTAAGAATTTTACTACACACTCACCATAATGTAGATAAAATATTACACGATTTCTTAACTCATATAAAATTCAAAATCAAGTCATCAAAAATAATCTAAAGGCTCAAAAGCTATCAAGATGTAAGCGGATTATGAAGATGACTTAAGGGATTCATCAAAGAGACAGAAATTTGTTGCATAAACATTCAAATTTGAGATAAAACAAATAGCACAAGGGGTGGCTCTTTGAGCATCTTTCATGTATGTGGACCACCTTATAACTCCGAAAAATAAAAATTTGTTACATTTTTCCTTTTGCATGCTTTTGCACTTATAATTTTTTTTTTTCGGATATGCAATTCAATTCTCATGTGGTAGCTGCACACACTAACCGGACGACCGGGGTGGTAGCTCTTTCCTCCATGTGGTGGTAGTTTTCGCACTCCTTTAAGGATGCAACTCTTTCCACATCTTTCAAAGCATATGAGCATTTTATTTTATATCATAATAACTCCCCCTCGCTTATGCAATCTCTTAGTTGAAAGAACATGTGACAAATTTTAGTCCATAAGAGAATG
Source organism: Puya raimondii (assembly GCA_016920855.1). NCBI lineage: Eukaryota > Viridiplantae > Streptophyta > Magnoliopsida > Poales > Bromeliaceae > Puya > Puya raimondii. Next base: position 44,980,191 of record JABWPP010000049.1, read on the forward strand.
ACTATTCATCAAATTCAACACACACAACCGAGATAGGTTAAGCTCCTAGAGATTACACATGATTGCCTAAATTTGATGAATATAAGTATTAAGAATTCTCATAATAAATTATCTTCAAATATAATGAAAATAAAGTAAAACCGATAATTAATATGAGATTAATTAGGAGTGAATGAAAGTGAACCTATTGATATTCAATGCACTATTAAATGTTCTAATCATTCAAAGAATCTAAAAATCGTAACAATGAAAGCACCAAAACGTGTAATGCAATAAACAAAAGATATGCAATAGAAACCGATCAAAGCACTACACTAAGTCAAAACAAATTAAGACTTTAGAGAAGGAAAGATATCACCTTTCCGAACCCAAACTTGTCGGATTGTTGATTGCCTTGGTTTGTTGTTGACGTTGGGCACGGTTTGTTTTGACTTTTGATCAACCGTGGGTCTTACCATCGCATTCCGCTTTGGAGTATTTGAGTGTTGTGGCTTTGACTTTCGGTTGACCTCGGGTACTCGACCTTTTTGATGTTGTTTTTGAATCCGTGGGGGTTGTCGAGTATTGGAAGATGCCGATAGATGTTGAGACAATGCCGGTTGAGTCTTCTTATTTTCCTTCTTAAGGCATGTCTTCTTGATATGTCCTTTCTTTCCGCATCTATGGCATACTTTCTCTTTTACACTTGTTGAGACTTTGGGAATAGAATTTTTTACCTTCTCAACAAATGTCCGCTCATATCCAAGTCCAAGTTTGCTTGTTTGACCCAATCCGAGCATACTATCAAGCTTTTTCGAACCGGAAGAGAATTTTAATATGTCAGACTTGAGTTGATGAACTTGTTTGGTCAAAACTTGGTTGGATGTGTGAACTTCTTTGTATTGTTGCTCTAGAAAACCAACCTTTTCTTGATGTGATTTGATCATTGTCTCCGATTGGTTTAGCTTTTCTTGGAGGATTCCATTGTTCTTCAATATCGACTCCCTTTCCTCCTCAAGAGCTTTAGTTGTGGTCTTCAACATTTTATTTTCATCCTCAAGTTCCAATAGACGGTTCCTCAACTTCTTATTGTACTTAGCCATCTTCTTCGATTCCTTAAAAAGTTGTTGATACGCCACTAAGAGATTTTCCTCGTCCGACTCCTCTTCGCTCTCATCAAATAGAGGAGGCCGACTAATATTACTACCTTTTTCACCCATAATGATAGATAAATCTAGATCCCACTCTGATACCAATTGTAAGTTAAGGGGGTGCCCTAGGATCTATCTAGAGTATATCAATCACCTAGAGGGGGGTGAATAGGTGTATAAACAAAAATCACAAATCTCAATGCGATAAAGTAATGCGGAAAATAAAATCAGCACACCGAGATTTACGTGGGAAACTCCACCTTGGAGAAAAACCCACGGGACCAACACGCGAAAAAACAATCCACTAAGAATAAAGAATTACAAGGTGATTACCGACTCCACGGACTTAACCTCTCCCTTCTCTTCAGCGGATCACGCGCACCAACGGGTTGTCCACGCCCCACGTCCGAGTCCACGAACGCCACGTCCCGAATCCACGAGACGCCCAACTTCGAATCCACGAAGTCAACAACACGTCGAATCCACGACGCACACCCGAATCCACGAGCACCAACGATCCGAATCCACGAACCGTCCAACTTCGAATCCACGAAGTCTTGATCACGCCGAATCCACGACGCCACTCGAATCCACGAGCAAGAACAAATAACGTTGATGATGTAACGTTGGTGATGGTTTATTGCTTAGAATAACATTGAAAATCTGTGGGAATAATCTCTAAGCAATCCTCAAATTGATTCTAAAAGAATATTAGAAATTAGAACACCATGAATCAATTTGAGAGAAGCTTGATGTAGAAGATGAGGAAAACGGTTACCTACAAGCTTCTAGGGTTTCTAAAAGATAATCTATGCTTAACCACGTTTTAGAGACTCCCCCACATCTTATTTAAAGGTTAGAAGCAATCCAAAATTGATTAGGATTAAAAAACAGATTTTGGAAAGGTTTGAAAGCAAACCGATTTCGACTAGGATTGCAAAACTGATTTTAGAAAGGTTTGGAACCAAATTAGGATTGCAAAGATATTTTAAGGAATCTACCATCTTATTTACATGTTTGGGAGACATTAGAATCAAAGTAGGATAGAAAAAAAATAACTTTCCAAAACTTCGCAACGGGTCGGGGTCCGGACCGCGGGTATGGGGTCCGGACCTTGACACTCTCCAGGCGTTTCATTGTCCGGATCTCAGCCATCAGGGTCCGGACCTCCGCCCTCAGGGTCCGGACCTCATCCTCAGGGTCCGGACCCTCCCTGCGTGACAGCCAGGGAGGCGTACGGGTTCCGGACCTCAGCTTCTAGGGTCCGGACCGGGTCTGCGAACCAGCATAGCCTGCTTACGGGTTCCGGACCTCATGTTCCAGGGTCCGGACCTCGTAGTTGGAAAACTCATTTTTATATTTTAAAACATTTTTTATCCATTCTAAAGTCTTCCAAACACTTGTAAATGTTTATAAATCATCATCAAGATTATTTAAACTTACCAAGCATCGTGAATTCAAACGGTGAGTCTTCGAGTCTTTGTTCTTCGTCTTTTCTTCTCTGAACCTTCAAGACTCCGACTCACTTCACGAAATATGCCAATATAAAATCCGTAACATATAAGTATGAAGAATTCTCATAATAAATTATCTTCAAATATAATGAAAATAAAGTAAAACCGATAATTAATATGAGATTAATTAAGAGTGAATGAAAGTGAACCTATTGATATTCAATGCACTATTTAATGTTCTAATCATTCAAAGAATTTAAAAAACGTAACAATGAAAGCACCAAAATGTGTAATGCAATAAACAAAAGATATGCAATAGAAACCGATCAAAGCACTACACTAAGTCAAAAACAAATTAAGGTTTAAGACAAGGAAAGATATCACCTTTCCGAACCCAAACTTGTCGGATTGTTGGTTGTCTTGTTTTGTTGCATTTGGGCACCGATTGTTTTGACTTTTGATCAACCTTTGGTCTCACCATCGCATTCCGCTTTGGAGTAGTTGAGTGTTGTGGCTTTGACTTTTGGTTGACCTTGGGTACTCGACCTTTTTGATGTTGCTTTTGAAACCGTGGGGGTTGTCGAGTGTTGGAAGATGCCGATAGATGCTTAGAAGATGCCACTTGAGTTTTTTTTTTTATGGCATGTCTTCTTGATATGTCCTTTCTTTCCGCATCTATGACATATTTTCTCTTTTACACTTGTTGAGAGTTTGGGTGCTGAATTTTTAACCTTCTCAACATGTTTTTGCTCATATCCAAGTCCAAGTTTGTCCGTTCGACCCAAACCGAGCATACTATCAAGCTTTTTCGATCCGGAGGAGAATTTTAGTATGTCGGACTTGAGTTGATGGACTTGTTTGGTCAAGACTTGATTAGAGACATGAATTTCCTTATATTGTAGTTCGAGAAAGCCAACTTTTTCTTGATGCGATTTGATCGTTATCTCCGATTGGTTGAGCTTCTCTTGGAGGATTTTGTTGTTCTTCAATATGTTTTCCCTTTCCTCCTCAAGAGCTTTATTTGAAGTACTCAATGTCTTTTTGTCATCCTCAAGCTCCAAAAGTCGGTTCCTCAACTTCTTGTTGTACTTAGCCATCTTCTTCGATTCTATTAGTAGTTGATTGTACGCCTCGGCTAAGTCATCATCATCCGACTCCCCGTCACTTGTGCCATTGTCGCTCGATGTATCATGCACAGAGGAAGAGTCAAAAGGGTTAGCATAAAAAATAATAGATGATAAACAAAAAGTAGAGGGAGAAGGAGAAACATGTGAAGAAAAGGCAATTGCATCATTGGTTTCCTCTTCACTAGAACTCGATTCATTAGAAGTTGAATCATCCCAAGTTCTAGCTTGTAAAGCCTTCTTTTTATAAGACTTTTTAGTGGGACAATCCGTGGAGATGTGACCGTAGCCGCGACACTTGTAACATCGGATTTCCCCTTCAATCTCATCCTTATCTTTAGGGAAGTTTGCAAGCTTCTTCTCTTTAGAAGATTTAGAATGTGAAGATCCATTAGAAGAAGGCTTGGATGTAGATCGATTTGACTTATTCTTCCGGAAATTCCGACGAAATTTCTTCGTGAGACGCTCCAATTGATGTTCAAAATCGGCGAGCGAAATTTCTTCATCGGAATCCGAGTTGTCGTCTTCCTCCTTCGTAGATTTGAGTGCAATACCTGTACTCTTAGAAGAAGACTTGGAAGAAGATTCATTAGTAGGAAAAGTCATTTCATATGTTTGTAAAGCGCCTACTAATTCTTCTACTTTCATCTCGTCCGGATGTTTTATAGTCTCAATGGCCGCAACCTTCGGACGAAATCTTTCGGGAAGAGTTCTCAAAATTTTTCTTACAACTTTAGATTCCGAGATTTTCTCTCCCAAGTTTGCGCATGTATTGACTATGTCTTGAAGACGAGTATAGTACTCGGTAGAGGTCTCATGATCGTCCATGGAAATTGAATCAAATTTACTTGTAAGCATTTGAAGTTTTTGGACCTTTACCAAGCTAGTTCCCTCATGCATAACTTGGAGAGTATCCCAAATCTCCTTTGCCGTCTCACATGCCGAGACACGTGAGAACTCGGTTTGATTTAAAGAATTAAATAAGGCATTAATTCCCCGACCGTTGTAAGAAGATAAATCAATCTCTTCCTACTCCATTTATTTCGAAGTTTAGGGACGCTAACATCATCGACGATTTGAGTGGGATGAGTCCATCCAAATTCTATGGATTGCCACACTCGTTCATCGATGGCTATTAGAAAAGCTCTCATGCGAACTTTCCAATAAGCATAGCTCGTGCCATCAAAGAACGGAGGTCGATTAATGTTACCACCTTCACCCATTATGAAAGATAAAGCCTAGATCCCGCTCTGATACCAATTGTTAAATAGGAGGTGCCCTAGGATCTATCTAGATACTATCAATCACCTAGAGGGGGGTGAATAGGTGTATAAACAAAAATCACAAATCTCAATGCGATAGAGTAATGCGGAAAATAAAATCAGCACACCGAGATTTACGTGGGAAACTCCACTTTGGAGAAAAACCCACGGGACCAACACGCGATAACAATCCACTAAGAATAAAAGATTACAAGGTGATTACCGACTCCACGGACTTAACCTCTCTTTTATCTTCTCCGGATCTCGCGCACACCACCGGGTTGTCCACGCCCCACGTTCGAATCCACGAACGCCACGCCTCGAATCCACGAGACGCCTCACTTCGAATCCACGAAGCCTTCTACACGTCGAATCCACGACGCACACCCGAATCCACGAGCGCCAACGATCCGAATCCACGAACCGTCTTGAACACGCCGAATCCACGACGCCACTCCGTCCGGAGCAAGAACAACAACGTTGATGATGGTTTATTGCTTAGAATATCATTGAAGATCTGTGGGAATAGTCTCTAAGCAATTCTCAAATTGATTCTAAAAGAATATTAGAAATTGGGAAACCATGAATCAATTTGAGAGAAGCTTGATGTAGAAGATGAGAAAACGGTCACCTACAAGCTTCTAGGGTTTCTAAAAGATAATCTGTGATTCACCACGTTTTAGAGACTCCCCCACATCATATTTATAGGTTAGAAGCAATCCGAAATAGATTAGGATTAAAAAAATAGTTTTTAGAAAGGTTTGGAAGCAAACCGATTTCGACTAGGATTGAAAAACTGATTTTAGAAAGGTTTGGAACCAAATTAGGATTGCAAAGATATTTTAAGGAATCTACCATCTTATTTACATGTTTGGGAGACATTAGAATCAAAGTAGGATAGAAAAAATAACTTTCCAAAACTTCGCAACGGGTCGGGGTCCGGACCGCGGGTATGGGGTCCGGACCTTGACACTCTCCAGGCGTTTCATTGTCCGGACCTCAGCCATCAGGGTCCGGACCCGGTCTGCGAAACAGCCTGGGGTCCGGACCTCAGCCCTCAGGGTCCGGACCTCCGCCCTCAGGGTCCGGACCTCATCCTCAGGGTCCGGACCCTCCCTGCGTGACAGCCAGGGAGGCGTACGGGTTCCGGACCTCATCCTCAGGGTCCGGACCTCGGAAGTTGGAAAACTCATTTTTTATATTTTAAATCAATTTTAATCCATTCTAAAGTCTTCCAAACACTTGTAAATGTTTATAAATCATCATCAAGATTATTTAAACTTACCAGCATCGTGAATTCATACGTTGAGTCTTCGAGTCTTCAATCTTCGTCTTTTCTTCTTTGAACCTTCAAGACTCCGTCTCACTTCACGAAATATGCCAATATAAAATCCGTAACAATATTGATATATATTATCTTTGTTTATTGATGTCTTATGGCAAGTAAAAAAATTTTAAAATTTTTACTTTATCAATCTTCTGTCTTCTATAGCATCAGCCCGCCGCAATGCGCGGGTAACTTCACTAACTTTATCAAGCATTTGCAAGAAGATGCTAGATTTTATTTATTTATTTTTTTTTGGAAAACCAAAATAGCGCAAACAGATCCTGACTCAGGTCGTGGATAGACCCGCCACATGTACAAATTTTTTTCTATCCATATTAATAGTCTCTTCTATACATGCACATCGTCAAAATACTGGCACACTAATCAACAATAATAATTTTCAATTACCATATTCTCAATTTTCAATCACAATCATACAAGCATAACATAATTCATACTACATTTTTCAGCAGGATGATAATAGAAAATGATTATATAGATCTATCTTACTCGTTACAACAAAACATTTCATTCATCTCCACATAAATATTTTGCACTTTATACCTCATAGATAACGTCATGCCCCGGGCTACAGCGGCAGGCCCTGGGTACGCTAACAGACCTGTCGTATGCACAGAAAGCACTCCGAACACACGAAGCGTCAACTACCCGTCAATAGCAAGTCTAGGGTCCACAATTAACAGGCATAAGAGTATAAGGTTAACTTTAAAGCAACATTGAAAATTCATATCCACACTACATCATACACCTCCAAAATGAACTATAAAATAAATACAACTACTACTGACCCTGCCAATTCATATATGTACAGTCTGCTACAAAATAAACTCTATAAGGTGGTCCTTCTCTAGTGCGGTTGACACTGATAGAAGATGCTATCTAACCCACGATCCCCATACCTCGATCAGATGCAGCAGGAGCTGAGGGCTTTGAAACAGAAAAACAACAAAGAGAGGGCGTGAAAACTACTGAACCATAGTCCTCAGTGGGTGTCGTCGCCGACGACAATAACCTACCCAGTAGGTCTATTAGAGACAGATAGAAAACAAAATTATATGAAAGTAAGACATATATAAATGCTGAAAATAAACTACCACTATCGTGCCTCTATATTGTTACTGCTGAAAACTATAAATTATGTATAGCATGCATCAACTAGTTACTGAACAAAGCAAAGCTGTAACTCAATCATACCGATCGACTCATAAGTCAGGTCAAGCCTGCACCCGCCTCCTACCCTGCCCCCACACTGACCTTCTGGTCTGTCGACACACATGCAACCTATTCACTATATCAGCCGCTAGCCTCCGGAGGGGCACTCGAGGGTTGCAACTGACTTGAATAAAATAGTATCGTTGTCAAGCATAATAGGGCTCCTGCAATGTATGGTCATATGCGAATGATCAGCCAGATCACAATAATACTGGTCGGGTGACCTCTGATGCAATCAACTATTGTTCGACACTGCCACCCAATCCTGTGGCCCAAAATAATCCTACATTATCTCATCAACAGTCACCGCCCACTGACTGGGGCATAAATCAAGATATCAGATTATACATACATAGATAATTCTCTTGCTACTAGAGAAACTGACAGTAAGTGTAGGATTAATATAGGTTCTGCTAGATGATAGTTAAACTAATTTTCAGGTAGGAGCAACAAATTAAAGAAACCAGGTCCATGCTGACAGTGTAATCCATGTCCAAATTGTTGGTAGGCTATTATATTAAAGGAACTACAAAAGTATTTGAAACTAGAACAACCAAATTTATTAAATATGACTGAACTTCAGTACACAAGGACTTCATAATACAATTAGATCCACTGAACAACAAATTACATGCCCTCTATTTATAGAGCATGAAAAGACGCAACTTTTCACGAAAATAGACATCTTTTCACTAAAGGACATGACCCTAAACCAAAAGACACAACCTTACAAAGGGACATACCCTTTCATAAGGTACACAACTGTCACGCCCCAGACTAGTTTTGAATGCGGAAAACGTGTCATATATATATATATATATTTTGAAAGCTAACCCGCGCGACGTACAGACCCGCCACAAATACAGGTCCCTCTGTCAACGCGGACAGAGTCTTTCCTGTATTTGCTCGGCGTCGCACCATACATAATAGGATCCCAAACATCATTCGTTCATACAAACACATTCACAATCATATCCACTGCTGCATACAGCTAACAGTCCTTAATACCTGTATGAATCTAAGCAAATCCTTAGGCGAGGGATGATGCGATGCACAATACAGCAAATAATATAAATATCCTTTTGAAAACTGTCCCCCACACGGGAACTCTCTTTTGAAATACCAAAACCGATCGATCGAAAACCTTTTGAAGACTGTTTCCCACATGGAAACCTTATTTTGAAAATCGCTACCACGAGGGGTAGAAAACCATGATAAATCGACAGTTCATACGCATAGCTCACAAATTCCACGAGATATAATAATCCGAAAGCATCTACTAAAATCCAACATGCAGAAGTAAAACAAGCCACAATGTAACTGAACCAACATCCAGAGCTACTATTTAAGGGAGAGAGAGGGACAGGATAATAACCAATCCGATGCGGAACACAGGTCGGGACCTCTAGTGCAGCTATCTAATCGCGTCACGCCACGTCCCGACTCACACCACCCGGCTCACCTAAAAAACAGCGGGGGGTGAGAACATGATAAACATGTCTCCCCTCCCAGTGGGTACCGCAAGCCGACGAAGGCGAGGTGTACACACCGGCACGAGGGTCAACAAGTAGATAAGTATGTAAGCAGTAGTAAAAGCAGGTAAATATGATTGAACTACTGCAAGTAATATGGCATATGCATCAACTGATAAGTAATCACCAATATACCCAATCACTACAGGCCACAGGGACGGATCCCTGGCACTGTCACCACATGCTCAATCATCGGCACGTAACCTTCGCAGATGCACATGACAAGAGGCTCACGGGTCGGAAGCGCACGACCCTTTTTCGGAAAAGAACACCTTAAGCGGTGGATTAGACCGCAGGTGTACGTGAAGTGCTAGAAGAGTTGTGACGATCGATGCGATATGCTCAATCCACAGAACGGCAACAAGCCGAGTAGCAACTGATACACGAATAACAATGATCGCTCGGAACAACAGGCGATCTCCACCGACCAACCAGGTCGTCTCAATAAACCATGCAATCAATACTACTCTACTAATGGCAAGCTTAAGTAGAGATAACAGGAGTCAAATGAACTAGTAAATAAGCATGCAAGAGAAAGGGATAGGAAGGTATCACCGCTAGTCCACTGAACCAACTCCGGATCGAAGTACCCACCTATGGATACAGAGAGTCTAACATCGACGGCTCACAGGGAAGTCGATCGAACCTACAAAGTACTAACCGGGTCAAGACCCACGGAGTTGACACTAACATACATAAGCACACAACCCGAAACCGTCGGATCGTCCGGAAAACCTGCAGGGACGATCCCGAACCCAAACCAAGCCCCAGAGGGGTACCAACAAACCACGCGAGTGCTCCGCTGTCCACTACCACACCAAACAAGGTGGTTGGACAGTGGGCACAAGGCCGGGATGCCACGAACACCAACGCATCCGAAACGGCTTTTCGGGTTCCCACAAAATGCCGATAATGGCACCGGAACCCTCCGTCGCTCATCCGCTGCCCTCGGAACTACGGGACAGCGATGAATAACATCGAACAAGGCTGTGCGAAAAATCTCGGTCCTCTACAGAACCAACCAGTGGGTCCCACGACCGAAACGTGCGTTCCGCCGACTATTTCGTCGAAAAACGCTCTGAAAAATGAACCCGATCTCCGCGAAGGGGCTACAAGCCTGGACAACCAGTCCACAGGGCCTCAAGGGTCATGCCCTTGCTGCCCGCAGTGTCACAACATTGCCACAAACACATAAAGCCCTAAAACATGCAATTATACACCATAATAAGGCATTAATTATAAAGTTGGAGCAATCTACTCGTCCGCACAACCCTCCGTAAGTACCAGCGGATAGGGAACCACGCAGCGGAGACCGTGCTCACAGCCCCTCTGCGATAGGAATAGTCACGGGCTTAAACGGTCCACAAAAATAGAACCCACATGAAATCACAGGGCTCGACAATGAATAAACAGCAACGCGGCGCGCCAAAACAGTAAATCGAGGTGAGCACGGTGATCAGCGCATTGCCGCGATCATCGTGCTCACCTTCTCGAGGTTCGGGAGGTAGCCCGAGGCTCAAATTCCGAGGCACGGCTCCAAGACAGCCAATGCCAAGCCCGGCCGGAGCAAACTAGCTCCGGTCGGCAGCCGGCGGCTAGGCGGCACGCGCGGTGGCTCGGGTCGGACGCAGGGGAGGTGGAGAAGAGGGGGCTAACCTCAACCGGAGACAGGAAGCGGCGGCGGCGGTGTGGAGAGAGCAACAGCTCTCGGTTCGGCTATCCGCAGCTAGGGCATGGCTGCATCGGCAATGAAAGGAGGCGGCGGCGGTCGGGACGGCGAGCACCGGCGCCGGACGTCGGAAAGTGGCCGACCACGACAACATAGGGCGACGGCGGCGGCGGCTGGAAGCTTTCGGCCGCGGGTGCCCTAGGTTCCCTAGCGGCGACAGCGGCCGCCGCGGCGACGCACCGGCGGCACGGGGGCGGCCGGGGAGGCAGGGGTCGTCGGCGGCGGTCCTCCGGAAGCCGGCAGGGGACCACCTCGTCGACGGAAGGCGGCGGCAGCAGAGATCCAAGTCTCTCCGCCTGCACCTCCAGCCGCAGCAACAGCAAAAACAGCAGCAGTGGCGCTCGGCGGCGGCAGCAGTCGTCGGAGAGGGGCACCGGGCGTCGGGGCAACCTCTAGAGAGAGACCCACGCGTAGGGTTGTCCACCCAGGGGCCTCGGCCAAGAAGGAGGAAGAAGAAGAGGGAGAGGTTGGCCGGAGCGACTGCCGGCCAGGACCGGTCGGCGGCGGCGGCGCACGGGGGCGATGCTGGAGGAGGAGGGGGCTGCGGCAGAGGGAGTCTAGGGCAGAGCTCAAGTGGTTTAGGGTTAGGGTTAGGTCAACACCAAAATCACTATACATATACCAAGGAACAAAATGCAAAAAGGCCCTTAAACTCTTGGAATTCTGACCTAGGTCCTCTACAGCGCGTGTAAAATGCGCCGAAGCCCCTCCACGTTCGATCTCGTGCAAAACGGCGCATAAAATATGGGCTATTTTGCGAAAAGATTAAAAATCAGACTTTCGACCTCTCGGTGAAGATCTCGCGATATCTCGCGATCCGACGGTCGGATTCACGAACGGATCACGCCATCGCGATCAGCACTACCGAGACATCGAACCTACACTCATAGATCTCCAGGAACGATCGCCGATTCGCGACAAAACCCATCCTCTTTCCTTCCAACACATAGAAACAAATAAACCTCAATACATATATATACATATATACACATATACTTACATATATATATATATATATATATATATATATATATATATATATATATATATCCATACGTATATCAGTGTAGAGAGAGAGAGAGAGAGAGAGAGAGAGAGAGAGAGAGAATCAGACGGAAGTTCAAATTCCATAATAAAAAAATCAAGTTCTCACATCACTCCCACCTTACAAGAAGTTTCGTCCTCGAAACTTACTCACACACCATCCGCAAACAACTGCGGGTACCTCTCACGCATAGCAGACTCCAGCTCCCAAGTAGCCTCGCGCTCCTCGTGATTCGCCCACTGAACCTTCACATACGGAATGCTCCGGGTCCTCAACTGCTTCTCCTCACGAGCCAAGATCCTCAGCGGCGCCTCATCGTAGCTGAGATCCTCCTTCAGCTGAACCATCGACGGACTGATCACATGAGACGGGTCGGGGATGTACTTCTGAAGCATGGACACGTAGAAGGCGTTGTGCACACGAGCAAGACTCGAAAGAAGAGCCAACCGATAAGCCACCGGACCCATATGCTCAAGAATCTCGAACGGTCCCACGAATCGCGGACTAAGCTTGTTCCGCAATCCGATCCGTTTGATCTCTCGAGACGTCGACACCTTGAGCAACACATGCTCATCTACCTGAAACTCGAGGTCACGCCGTCGCTGGTCCGCGTAGCTTTTCTGTCGACTCTGCGCAGTCAGTAGCCGCTGCCGCGCACTACGAATCCTGGCCTCTGCGTCCTCCAACAGATTAGGCCCGATTACTCGACGCTCGCCCACGTCATCCCAATAGATGGGAGATCGACAATGACGTCCATACAGTGCCTCGTACGGTGCCATCCCGATACTCGCCTGGAAGCTGTTGTTGTAGGCGAACTCCACCAGAGAAAGGTACTTGTACCACCCATCACCATAATCCAAAACACAAGCTCGGAGCATATCCTCAAGGGTCTAAATAACTCGCTCCGACTGCCCATCACTCTGCGGGTGGAAAGCGGTGCTGAAGTTAAGCTTCGTCCCCAAAGCCTGCTGCAAGCTCCTCCAAAATTAGGATACGAAGCGGGTATCCCGATCCGAGACGATCGATGTTGGCACTCCGTGAAGCCTGACGATCTCATCCAAGTAGAGTTGTGCCAGTCGATCTCGAGACCACGTCGTGTGTACCGGTAGGAAGTGAGCAGCTTTCGTCAGTCAGTCGCGGTACATCTTGGTCCCTCCAGGATGAACGGTGTACGGCGACCGATGTGCCTCAGTCAAGATATCTCGCCTCAGATACGGATCACTAGGCACACACCTCCGTCCTCGAAACGGAGAGAACCATCGGCGTGGATCGTGAAGTCTCCATCTTTACTCTGCTCAACCTCTGCTCGTACCCTCTGCAGATGCGGATCCGTCAGCTGTCCACTAGAAATCCGATCGACCAAGGTAGGCTGCACTACCAAGGTCAACAGCTGTGCGGTAGTTCCAGTAGGTAGGATCTCCAACTCTAGTCGACGAAACTCCTCCACCAAGCGCTCCTGGTCGGTGATCATGAGAGAAAGCTCCGCCGAAGGCTGCTTCCGGCTCAAGGCGTCCGCCACGACGTTCGCCTTGCTCGGATGGTACTGGATCGAGAGATCGTAGTCCTTCAGAAGCTCAAGCCATCGTCTCTGTCTGAGGTTCAGCTCCTTCTGAGTGAAGAGATACTTCAAGCTCTGATGGTCCGTGAACACCTGGCAATGCGCTCTGTACAGGTAATGTCTCCAAAGCTTGAGAGCGAACACCACCGCTGCTAGCTCGAGGTCGTGAGTCGGGTAGTTCTTCTCGTAATCCTTCAGCTGGCGCGAAGCATAAGCAATGACTCTCTCCTGCTGCATGAGCACGCACCCCAATCCTATCCGAGACGCATCGCAGTAGACCACAAAGTCCTCGCCAGGATGCGGCAAAGCTAAGATAGGGGCACGCGTCAGTCTGCCCTTCAGCTCCTCGAAGCTCAACTGACACTCTGGAGTCCAAAGAAACTTCTCGCCCTTCCTCGTCAACTTGTTCAAAGGGGCGGCGATCTTAGAGAAACCCTCAACGAAACGCTGGTAATAACCCGCCAAGCCGAGGAAGCTCCTGATCTCCGTCACAGAAGTCGGAACAGGCCAATTCACTACTGAGTCCACCTTCTTCGGGTCCACCGTGATTCCCGACTGCGTCACGATGTGCCCCAAGAAAGAGACTTTCCGAAGCCAGAACTCACACTTCTTGAGCTTGGCATACAGCTTATGCTCTCGAAGTGTCTGGAGAACTCGTCGAAGGTGATCCTCGTGCTCCACGTCGCTCCTCGAATAGATCAGTATGTCGTCAATGAAGACCACGACGAACTGATCCAAGAACTGCCGAAAGACTCTATTCATCATGTCCATAAAGGCTGCCGGGGCGTTAATCAATCCGAACGGCATCACCGTGAACTCGTAATGCCCATAACGAGTCTGAAAAGCCGTCTTCGCCACGTCCTCGGCCTTGATCTTCAGCTGATGGTAACCTGACTGCAGATCGATCTTCGAGAATACCGAGGCTCCCTGAAGCTGGTCGAAGAGGTCGTCGATCCGAGGTAGAGGATACTTGTTCTTCACCATCACCTTGTTGAGCTCCCGGTAGTCTATGCACAAGCGCATACTACCGTCCTTCTTCTTGACGAAGAGAACCAGTGCTCCCCAAGGAGAAACACTCGGTCAGATGAAACCTTTGTCCAGCAGATCCTCAAGCTCAGCCTTCAGCTCCTTCAATTCGGCGAACGCCATACGGTAGGGGGCTTTCGATATCGGAGTAGTGCCCGGAACCAAATCAACAAAGAAGTCAATCTCACGGTCCGGAGGCATCCCGGGTAGCTCAGCCGGGAAAACATCGTGAAACTCCCGAGCCACCGGGATCTCCTCCAGAGCCGGTACCACTCGGTGAATGACGTCTACCGGAGCCAGGTAAGCCGTACATCCACCGATCATCAGACTCCTGGCTCTAGCAGACGAGATAGTCAGAGCAAAGAAAGAGCTCTCACACGCATGGTAGACGAACTTCTCCTCGCCAGGTGCTGCGAAGGTCACGGTCCTCTGCTCATAGTCGATGGTGGCGTAATGCTGGGCGAGCCAGTCCATCCCCAGCACTACATCAAACTCCCTCAGCGACAGTAAGACCAGGTTCGCCGGGAGCACCTGATCACCAATCAGCACTGGACTAACCCTGATCCATCTCTCTGCTCCAAGATCCTTTTCGGGGGTCTGGATCCGAATGGGTACAGGAAGTGGACTCGACTCCTGTCACGCCCCGGGCTAGTTCAAGATGCGAAAAAACGTGCTAATAATTTTTTTTTTTTGAAAAGCCTAGCCCGCGCCACGTACAGACCCGCCACAAATACAGGGTCCACGGTACACACGGACAGAGCCTCCCCTGTATTTGCACGGCGTCCAACAACAATCAACAGGATCACAACCACTATTCATTCATCCCAACAGCACAACAACACCAAAGATTCATACAGCTAGCCGTCCTTAAACCTGTATGAATCTAAGCAGGTCCTTAAGCGAAGGATGATGCAATGCACAAGCAACAAACATTCTAGAAAGCTGCTCCTTACCCAGAAGCTTTATTTGAAACCCTAATTTCAAACATTCAAGAATCATTTGAAAACTGTTCTCCACACGAGAACTCTCTTTTTGAAATCACAAAACCGAGCAATCAGAAATCCATTTGAAAACCGTTTCCCACACGGAAACCTTGTTTTACGACGCTACCACGAGGGGTAGAAAACCGAAATGCTAGATAACGAAACGATTGAAAAACAAGGATACAATCAACTAGTCCAAGCATGCAGTCATCACACAAGCATATAGAATGAATCCACAACATAAGCATGCTAGAATTTACAACGGGGTAACTGAACCACACATTACATCTATCAAATAGAGGTAGGGGAATAACCAAATCTGGGGATGTAGCCTCACGAGTCGGAACCTCTAGAGCTACTATCTAGTCGTGCCTCGCAGCGTCCCGACACTCACCACCCTGCTCACCTGAAACCTGCAATGGGGGGTGGGGGGTGAGAACATGCACGCATGTCTCCCCTCCCAGTGGGTACCGCAAGCCGACGAAGGCGAGGTGTACACACCGGCACGAGGGTCAACAAAAGATAGATATGGTATACAGTAGCACAAGTAAGTATGAGGCTAACATACAACTGAAATAACTATGCTACTGTAAGCAACTAGTATGCATCAAAGGGAAAACCACGAAGTAAACCCAATCTGAAACTACCGGGACGTATCCCATGCACTGTCACCTGCTCATCTATAAGCACATAAACCTTCTGGACGCACTGCATCAAGGCTCACGGGTCGGCACAAACTCAACGACCCTTTTCCGGAAAAGAACACCTCCAAACGGTGGATCAGACCGCGGTGTACGTGAAGTGCTAGAAGAGCTGTGACGATCGATGCAAATGCTCAATCCACAGAACGGCAACAAGCCGAGAAGCAACCGATAAACCACAACTAGGATCGCTCGGAACAACAGGCGATCACCCCGACCAACTGGGTCGTCTCAAGGAACATGCAAGCCACAACTACTCTACTATCCAAGCACGCATATAAGTAGAGTCTACGGGAGTCAAGTGAACTAATAACTGTAAAGCAAAGGAAGGGATAGAAAGGTATCACCGTAGTCCACTGAACCGACTCCGGATCGAAGTACCCACCTGTAGGTAAGATCCAATCTAACACCGACGGCTCTCGGGAACCGCGACAGGACCTACGAAAGACTCACAGGGTCAAGGTCCACCAAGTCGACGCTAAACACAAAGCTCTCACATCCCGAAACCGGCGGATCGCCCGGGAAACCCACCGGGACGATCCCGAAACCACACAAAGCCCCCGAGGGGTACCAAACAGCCAACATGGTCCCTCGCTGTCCCCGAACACACAAAACCAAGTGACGGGACAGCGAGCACAAGCTCGGGGTGCCACGAACATCAAACGCACCCGTAAAGGCTTCCCGGGTTCCCGAAAAGTGCCGATTTGGCACCGGAACCCCACATCACTCATCCGCTGTCCTCGGAACTTCGGGACAGCGATGAGGAACAGCCAACGAGGCTACACGATGAAGCCAAGTCGCTCGCGAAAACAGCGAGTGAGTTGCACAACTAGAAACGTGCGTTTCGCCGATTATTTCATCGAAAAACGCGTCGGAAATGAATCCGAAACTCCACGAAGGGCGAGGGGGTTGCACAACCAGTCCACAGGGTCCCGAGGACCAAACCCTTGCTGCCCACAGCGTCGCAATGCTGCCACAAACGCCAAAGTCCACAATCAAGCAACAATTCCATACATACAAGCAATAAACGGAGCCGCTAGAGCAAACCGTACGTCCGCACGACCTTCCGTAAGCACCAGCGGATAGGTAACGACGTCACGGAAACCGTGCTCACTATCCCACTGTGACAGGACCAGTCGCAAGCCGGGAAATCCCATAAAAACAGTGAGCGCGCGCACAAAAGCAAGCATAACTAAGGCCGTGTGAGCGAACCGTACATCCGCACGACCTTCCGCAAGCGCCAGCGGATAGGTATCGATGTCACGGTGACCGTGCTCACGGCCCCACTGCGACAAGAACAGTCGCTGGCCCAGCAATTGCATAAAAACAGAGCGCCAAGGTCCAAAATGACCCGACAAAGGCCGAACGACGCAACGGCTCAACGAAACCCAAAACTAGGGTGAGCACGGTGTTCAGCACATCGCTGTGATCGTCAGGCTCACCCTCCCGAGCTGCGGGAGCCATCGGAAGCGACAAACAAGCAAAGAAACCTAAAACAAAACACTAAAGCACCCTGGCCGGAGCAACTAGCTCCGGCCGGCTGCCGGCCGACATGCATGGCCGGCGGCGGCCAGGGGTGGATGCGGAGGAGGTGGGGAAGGTGGGGCTCACCTTGGCCGGCGACGGGAAGCGGCGGCGGCGGCGCTGGGACCAAGCCCGAGCTCGGGTTTAGCTAGGGCACAGCGGCTCCGGCAACCGACGGCGACGGCGGCCGGGGGTGACGCGAGCACCGGCAAGAGGGCGTCGCCGGACACCGGTTAGCCGGTGTCCGCGACGGCGAAGCTCCGGCGACGGCGGCGGCGGACCAACCTTCCTCCGCGGCTGCCCAAGGTGCCCTAGCCGAGCCCGCGGCGGCAGCGGCGGCGCTCCGGCGGCACGGCGACGGCTTGGGAGGGATGGACCGACGGCGGCGGTCCCGAGGGTGGCGGCGCGCACCCTCCGAGGCGGCGGGCGGCGGCGGCGGCTCGGCCTCCAGCTGCTCCTGCCCGCAAGCGGCAGGCAAGGGCCGCGGGCGGCGCACCGGCGCACCGGCGGCACAGGGGCGGTCGGGGAAGGAGGCGACGGCGGCGGCGGCGCTCCGGATGCTGGCGGGAGGTCGCTGCGGCGGCGGGAGGCGGCGGCAGCTCGGAACACAAGGTGCGGCCCGCACTCCTCAGCAGCAACAAGCTGCGGCGGCGCGGCTCTCCGGCGGCACGCGAGTTACACGTCGGCGGCGCGTGACGTCATCGAGTGACCCGCCGCCGGCTAAAAGCCTCCTTTCCCAGACGGGTGCCGGCTTCCCCCGCCGCCGATCCGCCGCCCCCCTAACCACTCCCTATCTAAACAAAAACGAGAAGCCACTGCCGTCGCTACTCCTGCTCGGGGCGTGCGCGTCACCCCCCCAAAGCGGGTTCTGCAACTTCTCCCCGGCCTCCACCCGCCCCCCCATCGGCCCGGGTAAAACCCCCTTCCGGACCAATACCCCCCTCACGAAAAGGATTCCCCCCGCCCTCGCGGAGTATTAACAAATAGCCCAAATCCCCTTTTTTTATAAAATTCCCCCCGAAACTCTTAAATATACCCCTAATTTTTATTTACTATAAAATGTTCAAATATCCCAAAAACGCAGGCCCAGTTTATGGCCGCGTGCCCCACAAATTCCGGGGGCCTAAAATAAATCCCCGCCGCCCTGGCGCCCGCTAAGTATAGAGAGCTAAACGATATGGTGCCCGTCACCCGTTAAATAAAGCCCCTACGCCCACCTGCCCCCCCCCTCCCGTCAGCACTAAAATAGCCGCCGCCCCCAGTACCCCGCCCCTGTAAGCTATAAAAACCTATCTTCACCATAAAACTCTCCTAGAAACGAGCAGCCCCCTAGATGCTGTCCGATCGGATTCGCCTCGCCCCCCTCCCCCCAACTGCTCGCCCCGAATTTACGCCCCCCCCCCTTCCCCCTACCGGGGGGGGGCCGTAGCCTCAGGGACTCAAAATCCCGCCCCCCCCCCCCAAAAGAAGCTAGCCCCCCCCGCACCATGATATGCCTACCTTTCTGCCCCCCCCCGTGCTGTCCCAAACCAAAGTAAGCTAGTCCATGGACCCCCCCGGCGCCGGCTAAATAAAAAACATTCCGCCCAAGCGCATCCCCCGCTGACCACTCCTGGTTCCCCCCCTCCCCCCTTCAGCCCCGGGGTCCTGTCGGCCGGCTATCGGGCGGGCTCGGTCCCAAACCGCAACCCGGGTGGGGGGGTATTTTATAACGTTGAGGCCACCCGTGGTCCGCGCCCGCGCCAATAACCCCGCCTCTACGATATCCCCCCGTATATACGCCGCCCCGCCCCCCCCTAGCTCGCGATACCACGTAACTAAATAAAAAAATATAGATCCCCGGGTCGACCCCCCCCTGTCCGCCCGCAAATCACCCCCCCCCCTCACCCCCCGCCCGAGGCTCGACCCGCCCGGCCCCCGTCGCGAGCCCTCCCCGCCGTTTGCTTTTGGAACCGGCGCCCGCCCGCGTTATCGGGCGGCGCGGGCCCCCGCCGTATTCCCTCATGCCCTTCTTCCATTATGCCTGGCTTGCCCCCGCCGCGTCCGCCCCCACCCGCCGCCGCCTCTATTACTTACACGGAGCCTCCAAGCCCGCAGCTCGCGGTCGCCCGCTCGCAGCCGGCCCCCTCGGATGGCACATGCCCCCCCCCCGGCCGCTGTGGCAGTCCTGCCCCTTAAATTCCCCCTGCTTCCGCTATCGTCCCGGTCGAGCCCCCGGCATACTCGGTAACCCATGCCGCAGAAAGTATCCACGCACGCCGGCCCCGCTTTCATGGTAATAAATGCCAATAATAATTTATATTGCTGTCGCCGGCTTAAATGCCGCCCCGCGGGTACCTTTAACCTATATTATCGCCCCCAGGGGCCCGCTATAAAATACCGCTCCCGTCCCCCCAATGCTCCCACACCACCCCTTCATGATACGACAAATTCCTCTCTCCCGTCCCCCGCCAATTACTCTCCTCCGCGGCAGCCAAAAACCATCGTCTCCCCCCAGGCCCCCCCGAGCCCGCGCGTACCCGCTCCCGCCTCCAAACAGCCACGCTCTAGGCTGTCATTACACGTGGCTGGCCCCTTGCACGGTTACCCCCAATCCACCGGCTCGTCGGCGCCGGGACCCTGGCCGCGGGTCGCTCCTAAGGTAAAAAAAAATCGCCGCGGCCGTAAAAAAGGATACCGACGTCAAAAAATTCTACCTCGGCCCGCCCCCCCTGTTGCGACGATACTCCGGCGCACGCGCACTAACAAAAACGCCCCCCCCCGGCCACATGCCCCGGATCCGCGATCGCCGTCAGGTAGGCCTCTAAGTATCAATCGGGGCTAGGAATGGCGCTCTTTTGCGTCGCTGCCCGCAGAACTAAATAACAAAGAGTAATATAATCCCCCCGGTGCCCTCGACCCAAATGGTCAGCGACGGGCGTTTTCTATCCCGGATCTGGGCCCCTACATACAATTAAGCTCCGGCTCCGTAAAATCTGCCTCGGGCGGTACGCGCCCGTTCGCCCTCATTGGCATTCCCCCAAATAATTCCAACTTCTATCACTTTAACGCTACCCCCTTCGCGCGGCCCCGCTCCTTATTCGCCTTCTCGTCCCCCCCCCGCCCAACCACAATGATGCGCAAAATTATGGCTAAATTTATCCTCACCGGGGCCGTCGTAACCTTTTTTTATTTACCCGTTATTAATATATTATTTAATTAAGATTCGCCGTACTCCCTCCCCCCCCGCGCCGCCTCCCGCTACATTTTATAATATTCCTCCATTCCCTAAATAATCTAAACAATAATATAATATAAATAATTTGAAAAAACCCGCCCCCCCCAAATCCGATTGAATCCGCCTGAACATTTTTGACAAGGACCGAGCCGCGCTCCCACCCGGCTCCATCTAAAGCCCGCGCCGCGACCTTCCCCGGCACCCTCCTCGCCCTCCCTCCGGCTCGCCCCTCCCACCCCCCGAGCTTCCCGCCGGGTATATTACCCCCTTAATTTTGAATTTTGAAATTTGCAAATTTAAACCGCTTCCCCGCCCCCCCAGATCCCCCGAATCCCGCCCGGCCCCAGGTACCGGTACTGAAGCGATTAGTTCCAGTATGGGGTGTGACATACCGGAATGCGATGGCATAATCTGAAAATCCAGCTCTCGTGTTTTGCGGAATTCCTCGTGCCATACCGGAATTAACAGCCCGTATACCGGTACGCCAACCCGAGTACCGGAACGCAGTTATGCGAAATGCTGATTTCGAGGGGTAAATTGGTAATTTTAGTGGGGGGCTTGTATAAAGGGGAACCCTTCCCCTTTCTCCTCTGAAAACACACACACACGCAGGGAGAGAGGGAGAGAGAGAAGCTCTCCTCTCTCACTGCTTCTTCTTCTTCTTCTCCTCCAAAGTTGGAGATCTTGGTGGAGATCAAGCTTGGGAAGCTTGGAAGAGTGGAGAATCGAGCTCGTGCATGCATGGTGGCTTGGTGAGCTCGCGAATCCGAGGTGAGTCCTTAGATTTGGTAGTTAGGGTTTCGGATTTGGGCTAAGAAATGAAATTTTGGAGACCCTTGGCTAATCTAAACTACAAATTGTAGAGATTAGCAAGAGATTTTGCGTTTTGCCATGAGTTTTGGAAAATCCTAGGTTGAAAGAGGGATTTTCTTGTGAAGGGTTTTAAGAATGTTTTAACCCTTTAGAACCCTAGTTGGGGGTTAGTAGAACATGTGGGACAACTCGATTTTGAGTGATTCCAAGAGATGAGATCGTTATGAGTTCGACTCGGATTAACGAATCCTTCATGTGTGTTAGGGCAAGGAGCTTGAAGACCAAGCTTGAGGCAAAGGAAAAAAAGAGCCCGATTGCAAGTGTCTACAAGCAATCGGAAGAGTGTGAGGTGGGTTTGTGTTTACCGAAGTGATTAGGTCACTTCCATGTCGAAAGAGTAAAGTATATTTTATTTTACTTGATGCATGTAATGGTAGGTTAATTGGTAAGCGGTATATATGAATGTGTAAATCATATGATGTTAATACCCTTAACTACCATAGATTAGAATTGTAGACATGTGGAACACATAGATACAATTGGACATGTGTATGCCTAGATGTGGACATAGCGGTGAGCTAGTTCTCTCTACATGATAGAGAACTTGACATGTGGTTAGACAAGGATTAGAGACCATGTAAAGTTGGAAATCCTAACTGTGGACAACTAGGATAAGAAAGAACTATAATGTGCATGTTGGCATTAGATGTATATCAAAGTGATTTGAGCCATGGGCTCACCTTGCATGTAAAAGAATCCAAGTATTTCATAATAATATATATATACTTGAGAGGTGATGTATGCATGTCAAACCTAGTGTTACTAAACATAGGTTGGAATGTGATGGTACTTAACCTAGTGTTACTAAACATAGGTTGGAATGTGATGGTACTTAACCTAGTGTTACTAAACATAGGTTGGAATGTGATGGTACTTAACCTAGTGTTACTAAACATAGGTTGGAATGTGATGGTACTTAACCTAGTGATACTAAACATAGGTTGGAATGTGATGGTATTGAACCTAGTGTCATTAAACATAGGTTGGAATGTGTGTGAACCTAGAGTTGTCGAACCTAGGTTGAGATAACATGGTGATAGGAAGACCACTTAAACAGGACATTGAACCTAGTGTCATTGGACATAGGTTGAAAAATATAGTGGTAGGCTAACCACTTGGACATGAGAATATGAACCTAGAAGAGGTTGGTAACATAGGATAATGATGAACCCTTGAGATGTGGAAAGTGAATTTCGGAATCCCAGAACTGGTGACTTATAATCTTGGTATCAGCTGGTGGGTGCGACTATTTCGCCGCCAAGAGGCTGGATACCTTTGGCGAGTGCGACGATTCGCCACCCGGTGATCGAAGCCATTGTTCGGCGAGTGCGACGATTCACCGCCGGGTGACTGAGGCCATTGTTTGGCGTGTGCGACGATTTCGCCGCCAAGTGGTAGAGTCAAGTGGGGCGGTGGCCCAATGATGTTGACTCTAGAGTGAGTCGGGTAAGGTTTGACTAAAGTAAGTAAACCTTAGTTGGGCGGTGGCCCAAAGATGATTGACTCAAGAGTGAGTCGGTTAAGGTTTGACTAAAGTAAGTAAACCTTAGTTGGGCGGTGGCCCGAGGATGTTTGACTCTAGAGTGAGTCGGGTAAGGTTTGACTAAAGTAAGTAAACCTTAGGAGGGTGGTAATGTCACGCCCCGGCACCGCCACTTTGGTCGGTTCGGGCACGCGCACAGACCGCCGAACGGACAGAGTTTTCCCTGTCCGCCCAAGGCGTAAACAAAACAGGTACAATGAATTTCACCCAGGAAATACAACATAGCACAGTTTTGCACGAGGGCATATCACAAGAGCATTAATGTAAACTAACTATTACAACATTCCATTCACCCACATTTTACATACATTTTCCTCAATTTACATCTTTCGCTCTCGAATACATTACATTCCACAACAGCTTTACATTCTTTTCTTTTACTTGTCATACACAAGGGTAATCTACACAGGGTAACCTTGCTATCTAGGGCGCGACGCCCAAGCCTCGGTCCGGTGCTCCTCCGCTAATGGATGGCTCTGCAAAATAGTGGGATGAGAACTAAAAGAAGTTTCCAGTGGGTTCGGCCGCCGACCTCGCCGACTTTCCCACTAGGTCCAACAAGGCATAGTAATACAAAAGGAGATAGCAATACAATATATAAGCAGCTAAATATGTAGTCTACCACTACAAAACATACAACGTGCAACAACGAGCACTACTATGCCTTACAATAAGGAATGAATGTCATGTTCTAATATGTTCAACGGTGTCCCTCACACACTCTTGACCCAATTCATTCTTGACCCAATCAGGGCTTCTCACAAGACCAAGCCCAACTCACAAAAATATCATGATCGACCCCACACACAACATGTAATCTCACTATGCTCACTCTCTACATAAGATGCAACACATGCATAGGGTACAAAACACAATATGGTCAATCAACATGTCTCTTTCATCTTGGACCCAATCGCACCGGCTCACCCGTAGGTCGAGCCACAACTCACCACACCAAGTCACGTGGGGGAGAGGTCTTTCACTCCTAGCCAGCCACCATGACCGTCTGCCGGGGAGGGCTCCCGGGGCCCTTCACACCCGTGTTCGCGTGACACTCCGGAGCTCACGGCTTGGGAGTCGCGACCTCCACAAGCCAACAACAGACTATGCGAGTATGATCTGCCCTCCAAACTCGAGGACCTTCCACCTACCGGTGGGGAATAACCAATGTAATGTCATGCAATGCTCAACAATGGCAAGACACAATGTGCCATACTACAAATGCAATGACCCAATATCTCTTTGGCGCTCAAGGTTCAAACAACACATGCCAGTAGATTCATGCCACTAACCACGGTGACAACCACAACATCACGGGATCTCTTTCAATCCCTAGCATGGTCCAGAGGATATCTTTCAATCCCTCGCATGCTCTATAATATCAAAGCACTAGTTGTCACGCTACACATGCACCGACCCAATTTTCTCCACTCATACTAGAGATTCTACTCAAATATGTCGCGTGCATCAATCGAATGTACAAACATCACAACATGTGGACATAAGCAAATATGCAATACTCATAATACATGAACTATAACAAATAACACATTAGGCTTATGCAACGACCTAATCCACGTTCCATCACTAGGTTCACATTCACTATCACAATGACACTAGTGTTTCGCTTTATTTCAATGTCCACACTTTATTTTCTATGTCCAATCCACTAGTTTCTCTACTAGTTTAATACTTCACTAGGGTTCACATAGCACTAGGTTTATGCGTCCTAAGTTCCAAGTTTTCAATTATGATTATTCACAACTAATTTAGGAGGCATGCAAGTTTCTCAAATAAGAAATAATTGAACCCTATTACATGCAATTTCATACATATATACATATATGCTCAAAAAGTAGGATTTAGACATAGGAAGAAATTCAACCATTTCGGATAGCACCCCCCACCTCGTATCGACGTTTAGGGCCGGGAAACCAAGTTTCGCAATTTATCTCCGCCGAAAAGTCTCGACCCAAGCCTAACGAATCATATTCCGCAAAATCTCTCAATCGGACGCCAAACCTCGTCGTAGTCCAAAACGAAGTTGTCCACCGCGTCGAATTAACCTTCAATTAAGGTTTTACAAGATCAATTTAGATCAAAACCTCTTAGAGACAAAATTTCATTTTCTAAGCCTAGGATTCAAGTTCTACATGAATACTCCAAATTTCATGATTAATCTTTCGATTAATTGGTTTAGAATACTACCTCTCTTAACATCCATCCAATATTAAACATCCACCAAAAAAATTCTATTCGAAATTATAATAATAAAATACTACCTCGCAATCGAAGCGCCGGAAAAATCCAACGCGCGCGGGGGCTCGATTAAACGACCCAAGAAATCTTTCTATTTTTCTTCTTCTTCACTTTCTCTTCTTTTCCCTTCCTTTTCCTCTCCCTCTCTCTCTCTCTCTCTCTACGTACATGTTGGAGTGGATAAGAGAATGGAGGAGTCCCTGGCAACTTAGGCTAAGCAATGTAACAATTGCTAAAAAGTCCACTAGCTTTAAGTATATAAATTTTAGTCCAATTCAGAATCTGATACTTTTTGTTTTAGACCTTCTGAATATCCGTTTGCGCCCAAATTTGATAGTCATGCTCGGTTTAAGTTAATAAGAATAACTGATCATCACTATCTAGTTTCGGACCATTTTTTGGTCACCGAAAGCTGTACCGACTAAAACCTCTAGCAGATTGCTGTTATATTTTATTTTCACTTTCCGAGTGTCGGAACTACACGAAACTTTTAATCTAGCCTCAGAAAAAAAATTCTGATATATCCTGAAATTTTCATAATTTTCTGACACTGTGAATTTTCTGCTAAAAAATCAGCCCCGTTCCTTACAGAAAATTTCAAATCTCCTGTTTTCATTCCAATTTCAGCACAATTCATTTCCAACTTATTTTTACTTCTCTAAGTCCAATAAAAATAGTATCTCACACTATTTTTCTTTTCATTACTTTTATATTAAAAAAATCCGGTACACTACAGGTAACCCGTTGATTATTGACTCGAGAGTGAGTCATGTACGGGTTAGCTAAGGTAAGTGAACCTTAGGAGCAGGTTGATTATGAAATGGATAGTGGAATAGCAGTGAAAAATATATTGTATGGATTTCATTAACGCATTTGTTGAAGCATAAGCATGTTTACTTTTTGCGCATAGTAGAGTTATATGCTTACAGGTTATGTATATGTACTAACCCATGCTTATATGCTTCCTTTGGACCTGGTGGGTCGAGCTCCTCTCTTGGGTGGCCTTACCCACTCGGAACTATTTTATATAGTTCTCATCCCACTATTTTTCAGGTCCACACGTGAGCGGCGCGGCGGCGCGAGGTAAGGGCGTAGCTCAATAGTTAGCGTCCTACCACTGTGACCAGAATAGAAGTACCCTCTATTGCGTAGTTTAGGGGTATTGGAATGAAAGGAAATGTAATAATAATTCGATTGTATTTGGAAAGAAAGAACAAAGACGAAAAAATGTAATATGAGTATGTATTGCGAATGCTTGTTATAGCATAGTAGTTTATGATGCTTTCCATATGCAATCTTTGTATGAATTATGTTCCTGTTTGGAACCTCCTGAATTGTACTGATTGTGACACCTAGGACGTACAGGGAAAACTCTGTCCGTTCGGCGGATCTGGGTCATGCGCCCGTGCGGTTTGTCCTTCCACCTACTTGGTGCTAAGGCACGGCGGGGCGTGACATCCGTTTTGGCTGAAATTTGGAGGGATTGTTCTTGAGCCCCTGCTGGTGAGTTGGGTAAATTTTCACTGCATTTGGACTTAAGATTTGGATTTTATCGCATGTTGAATCCATATTAGTCGTGCTGCCAGGCTGCAGTTCTGGGCTGATGTTCTGGGCGCCCAGAACTTGAGCAGGGGGATTCGAATCCTATTTTGGCAGGTTTGAGCCCGATTTCAGCTGGTTTTGTTTGGAGGCCTCCCACTCGACTCCTAGCCTTGGTTGGATAGCGTTTGAGGTGGGTTGATGTTGCCGAAAGCTTCGGAATTCCTCCTAAGTTGTAGAGAGTGCAGCATGTTGTTTTATTATATGATTGATCATGTTAGTAACTCGAATTCATGAATTTGCATGTATTTATATAAAATCTGAATTTGGAGCATAAATTAATAATTTATAAACATACTTTACATGCTGAACTGGGATTTGACTTAGGAGAAAACTCGCGAACCTACAACCGTCACTTTTCAAAACTGTTATCAGATTTAGCTCTAGGAGCCGTTTCTGTTCTTGTATCACCGCTGTTAGTGCGAAGTGGATACTTAGATTGTTGTAGGACGAGTTTACGCTCGTGCTGAGATGCCAAGCTTATATATACAGCAGGGTTAGGCTGTTTTGTATTACCGGGTGCCGTCGGGGTTGACGGTGGACCCAGATCCTGGTTTTAGTATCTGTTTGTGCTGAGGGCACGTGAGCTTGGAGTCTTTGACCCATTCGACCCTTTTTATTTGATTATAGCCTGCCGGAGCCTGATTGTGCTTGACAGAGATACGCTTATTAACTCGGTTGGGTAGCTCCCCCGAGTGCCGCTCCGGAGTGAGGCCTCTCATGCGTTGATGTCGCTGCAGATTAGTTGGATATGATACTTGGACCGGCTACCTTTTGGTAGTGTGCGGTGTGGCTAGGCTGTTGGCTGGACGAGCCTTTTTGGGCGGTTCCGTTAGATTGGGTCAGGGGTGACCATTCACTTTGGTGATGCATACTTGAGAGTTTGACTTGGATAGTGGTAGAGTAGTGGCATTACAGCTGTAGAGTTTATTCCAGCTTACTTTATTATTTCTTTACCTACCAGCTATACAGTTGCCTCGTAAACTTAGTGGGTGGACCGTTGGAGTCGGTAGCGGTACCCACTCAGAACTACTTCTTTTGATAGTAGTTCTCACACCCATTGTTGCCACCTTTTTGCAGAGCCTTCGTCTGTTGCGGCTGCTGCTCTTGTTCCTGCGGATCGAGGTAAGGGAATCGCGAGCTAGATCCCTACTATTTCCAATTTTTCCTAGAGGAGGACCCTACTGGAGATAGTTTCTTTTTGAGTTGTGTCATGTACATATAGTGTGGACTGGTGGTTCCTTTTGAGGTGGACTTGTACCTATTTTTGGTTTCGGAGGAACTGTTGTATTCTTGGATCCTATATGTACAGGTGGCTTTTGTTCTATTAGTATGTTCTTATTTCAGCTCTATATCTCTTGTAGTTGCTTGTATGCTTGTTTACAGGCTAGCTATCGCTTCGTATACATAGAAAATTCTATGTATACGGCGGATCTATTGGCGAGCTTGGGGAAACGTGTAATCCGAGGCGTGACAACAAATGACGAAGAAACCAACCTTGATGACAAGCATATCTCTTATTAGTAGCATCATTTCATATCATTGTCGACGGACAAACTAATGTCTAACTCGGTGCCATCTATAGTAATCCCTTTTGCATCATTTCTTGCCAAATTAAGTTCATCATCATCATCCTCAATATTTGTGAACCCACAAGAAGTCCCAATTCCATCATTTGCTTCAAGCTGGTCAAGAAATTCGTTGTTTGCTTTCAAAATTTGCTCTATTGCCTTTTTTAAAGCTGGCGACATCAATAAACAACTCAAAAGACAATACTTGGTAGGAAAGACATAAGCCAATGAGAAACTTGGTAAAAAAAAACACAAGTCAGTGAGAAACACAATATCAATTAGAAAACATTTGTAACATCTCAATAGTCCAATATCGAATGGAAAAGGAGTTCTAATTGGGAATATTAGAGGTACACTAATAATAATAATTAGGCATAAGTATTTTGGGACAGTAGTTTGGGAATATAAGAGGCCATATATACTAGTAAAAATTAATAGGCTTAACTATTTGAGACACTAGTAATAATAATTAAGCTATCAACTTTGGATCAATGGTGTGGGATCAACGAGTTAAAATTACTAGCGAGTCGGGTTGTTACGGTATTGGTTGTGAACAAAGACTAATTTGCTAAACAACATGGTAAATTAAGCAGCAGAACAAATATACTAGGACAAACAGTGTTTTAAACACGCGAAATTAGACCTTCTGAAAGGATGCCAGGATATCAAAAGAACTGAAACTTGTAAAAAGAAATGAAGAAGTTATCAAACAGAAGGATGATTAACACTTATCAAACTCAAGGATGATTAGCACTTATCAAACTCTAATGAATACCAAACAGATCCAAAAGGAAAAAAGAAACAAAAGAGGTCTGCTCAATTGCTTTAAGTAATTGACAAACAATCAACTATCTAGAGAAGATTTTAAATCAAATTCCACTTCCGGAAAGCTAGAAACTTAAAAAATACTCCCATCTCATGGAACAAAACACTAGAAACTTGTTTCGGTGAAATTTCATTATTTATGGTGATCCGCACAATGCGAAAAATTAGAATGAGTGATACAAAGAAAATCTTTATAAGGTCAAATTCATGTTTTCTTTAAAGAGGATCTAAGTTTCCCAATATTGAGAGCAAGCTTCTGATGTTTTCCTAAGGAAGGAAACAAACTCATCACTTACTGAAACTATCAGATAGTCAATTTTTATGATTTCAATTTTTCACTGCCCTAATGAAACTTCTAATTCACAGTCGAATAAAAGATGAATGCTACTCACTGCACCTAGTGGATGCATATACTTGTATAAAACTGAATTGAAAAGGAAGAGTTATAAGTAATAAACTTGAGCTAAAAGTCAAAGTGAATAAGAGTAAACGAACAAGAAGTTAGGTCAAAATATGTATCTGACTGACAAAATGCTACACTTGATCTAATAAGCTAATGAATCAACTAATAACTCAAAAGAAAAATCTACCAACCTGTGATATCCTTAGTTGCATTAGGAGTCTTAGCTTTCTGTTGCCTGGGCAGATTATTTGTTCTTTGAGAAGTATCAACCTTCTTTCCCTGAAAACACCGGAAGCAACATCTCAAATCAATGAGTTTTTTCACAATAAGTTGAATGTATGTATTCTTTTTTCAATCCATCAAAAATACTACAAACGAATGATCTGCGTCCAAAGCTAACTGCAATAAATTCTCAGCTATGTTTGACAGTTAACAAGTTAATTTGGGGTTTAAATCAAACACATAGTTTGGCAGGTGCCCCTGCTTTTTTGTGAATGTATAGTTTTACCCACAGACAATCATGAAGAATAAAGAAAGAAATAGCTGAAACATGAGCAAAATAATAGGGCAACTCATAGAAAAGAAAACTATATATTATTTTATTTTTAGAAAAAAAATCTTGATCCCTAGATTCTTAAGAATTATAAGAAAGTTGTCCATTTGCAATTTGTATTTCAAAACTTGACAACTATGAAACTTGAAAATGATCATTACCTTCTTATCTTTGCTGATCCTTCCCGTACTATGTTCTTCGCTGATCCTTCCCGCACTATATTCTTCAGCAATTTGTTTCTTTTCCTTCAAAATGTTAGATAACATTACTACACAATTACAAATTTCACTTGTACAAAAGGCAGAGTACAGGTTATAATGGTTGAAACTATTAGAAACTACTTGACACATCACGGACATTAGCTGTTGTGAGTCAAGTACCAACTCATAGCAAAATCCATGAAAATTACTAGAAGGATTCTGATTATCTTTTACTCAATAAAACGGAGTTTGATATTAGAAAACATCAACTTTCTTCCTTGCTGGTGCAAAGATTTAATGAACTTCCTATAACAATTTCGAAAAGAGAGTTGCCACAATTGAATTATCAGGTAGTTCTATGTACATCTCAATCTTAATTCAGTAAGACAATGTGTATATAACCCCCTGAAGCTAAAAATTGCCCAGATATCCTTAAGAAAAGCTCTTCCATGACCTTTGCGCAAAATTCCAACAGGACACACTAGAAGCTTACTAGAAACTCCTGAAATTACCATCACTTTTTACATGTCAGCCAAAAATTTGGTACCTAATAGTAGACGTAATTTTCACTGGGTATTAATGCAAAATGAGGATAGATCTGTCATCCTAGACTAGTTAAGAATACAAGGTTACCAATGGTTTACTCCCGTAATTTACCAATATATTCACCACAATAGTACAGAGTGTATGTATGGAAAATTTGAAGTACCTATTACGAAATTCCAAGTACCTATTTACAGTGCCGAGTATCTATTTACCTACATTAGAACCCTAGGAAATGGAAACAGGGAAAGGGAGATTATTAACGGGGGGCGTACAAGAAGTAGAAGAATGCGGTGGGGGGCTTCTTGGGCTTGTTGCGATCGTCCTTGAAGGGCTTCTTCTTTGCCCTAGGCTTCCTAGTCGCCCTCCTCGCCGGCGCCGCCCCCGACCTCGCCGGCGCCGCCGACCTCGCAGAGATCGGCAGTGAGGATTGTTGGGAATCCGGATGGATCGTCCGTTATGCGCTACCAACAAAGATGCACGAAAAAAATAGAGAAAGCCGAACGAACGGTAAAAAAAATAAATGCAGAAAGAAGATACCAAGATTTACGTGGTTCGGCAATTGCCTACGTCTACGGAGAGAGCGAGAGAGAGATGTATTCCACTCTATGAAGAAACGGAAGTGCAAGCTTACACCTTATGTCTTCTCCGATAAAAAATTAAGAGCCTTATGGTGAACCCCACATTTCTCTTGTTCCAACGAAAAATCTCAAGAAAATATCATCGAAAAAGCTTTTCGTAAAATCGAGAAGACCAAATTAGAGAATATAGAAATCTCTAACCAAAATCTTTATGCCGTTGCTTCGATAAATCCGAACCGCTCAGGCAATTGGTCGAGAACTTCCGCTCCGCTGCCGACTTCAAACCGCCGCATGTGCGCTGCCTCTCTCCTGCCGTCGTACGGCCACCGGACGCCGTGCATTAATTAGCCAACGACCCTAATTAACGTTCCACGTAGGCGTCCCTTCACTTGCTGCCGATACATGCGCGAGGGAACCGGCCACCTTAATTAATTAGCGTCACCGCATGCTAATTAATTAAGCCTTCATGCCTCTCCTCGCCGTACGGACATGCGCTCGGGGAACCTTAATTAATTAGCCATTGCCTCATGCTAATTAATTAAGTCTCTATGCACCCCCTTTTTGTCATCCGGTCCATTATAGCATGCACATATATATATAGTGCTAATTAACCCGGTCCACTAGTCAACTTAGGGATTGCGAATCCTAATTCATCCGGAATAGGATAGAGCCAAATGCAATTAAATCTCCTACTCTACCAATAGAAATCCTCATGAGATCCTCTCTATTATTCCATAGATCCGGTGTATGGACCAACCAATAAAAAACACAAAAGAAGGCACCAATCCTAACATTCTCCACCTTGACTTCTTTTATACTTCATCACTCTCTCTCATCTTATCGCCCCCTCTCCCTGAGGCATCCCGACACTAACAATCATGCAAGTTAGCAAAGTCTAGCGAATATCTAGACTTCTCCGCTATTACCGGCTTACCGATCAACTTATACAGATTTTCTTTCTTCTCTCCCTTTATGACAACTGTAGCACTCTTTTTCACCTTAACGACTCCACCTGAAATGCTAATGGAACAGCCAATAGAGTCAAGAGTACGAAGTGATATCAAATTCAATCTGAGATCCGGAACGTGTCTCATATCTGTCAACGTCCTCACCACACCATCAAACATCTTTATTTTTACCGTTCCGATACCGACCATCTTGCAGCTAGTGCGATTGTCCATCATAACACTACCGCCTTCACAAGACTTATAGGTATCAAATAAAGACCTGTCCGGAGTCATGTGATAAGAACAACCCGAATCCAATATCCAGTCATTAAGAGATTTTGAACCTGTAGAAACCGTCAAAACATCATGAACAGTGTCGCTGGCTACGCTTGCCGAATCTGCAGAGGAATCTAGTTTCCGCAGCCAATCCTTCCTCTTCTCGTAGTTCTTTTTCACGTGGCCCTCATTCTTGCAGAAATAACACTTCACCTTCCTCGATTTTGACTTAGAACGGGATCTTCCTTTACCCGCATCACGTTCGCTAGACCGTCCCCTTCCTCCACCTGTATCATTCACGACCAAACCCACACTATTTTCTTCGGTACTTGCCTGCAACCTGATCTCTTCAGATAGAAGGGTCGACGTAACATCTTCCATCTTTAGAGTTTGCTTCCCGTACAGTATGGTGGTCACCAGGTGATTGTAGGACGACGGAAGTGACGTAAGAAAAATCAACGCCTTATCGTCCTCGTCAACCTTAACATTAATGCTGAGCAAATCTGCAATAATTTTATTAAAGGTGTTCAAGTGTTCCGTTATTGCCGTACCTTCCTTCATGCGTAGCCCATATAATTTTTTCTTTAGGTACAGCACGTTCGAGAGGCTTTTTGTCATGTACAGCTTCTCCAGCTTGTTCCACATGCCAATTGTGGTTTCTTCATCCATTACGTTGTACATCACCTCATCTGCCAAGCATAATATAATTGTATTTACCGCCCGCAGATCAATCTCCTCCCAATCTTCGTCGCTCATCGATGTCGGCTTATTCGATTTTCCGAGCAACGCCTTATGAAAGCCCTGATGTACCGTAAGGGCTTTCACTCTTCTCTGCCAGAGACCGAAGTTTTCTTTACCGTCAAATTTCTTCACCTCAAACTTAGAAGACGAGACCTTCAACATCTCTGCTGTAGCGCGAACCTTAAGCTCTGATACCACTTGTTGGGAATCCGGATGGATCGTCCGTTATGCGCTACCAACAAAGATGTACGAAAAAATAGAGAAAGCCGAACGAACGGTAAAAGAAATAAATGCAGAAAGAAGAGACCAAGATTTACGTGGTTCGGCAATTGCCTACGTCCATGGGGAGAGCGAGAGAGATGTATTCCACTATATGAAGAAATGGAAGTACAAGCTTACACCTTATGTCTTCTCCGATAAAAAATCAAGAGCCTTATGGTGAACCCCACCTTTCTCTTGTTCCAACGAAAAATCTCAAGAAAATATCAGAATAAAAAACACAAAAGAAGGCACCAATCCTAACAAGGATAATGACAGTGAGAAGCTCGCCGGCGATGAGATCGGCAGCGAGGAGCTTGTCGGCTATGAGGTCGCCGGTAAGGAGATCGACGGAGATGGGCACGGCGGCGAGAAGATCAGTGGTGAGGAGGCCGGCGAGGAGATCGACGGAGATGGGCTCGCCGGCGAGGAGATCGATGAAGATGAGATGGGCTCGCCGGCGAGGAGATCGACGGAGATGGGCTCGCCGGCGAGGATATCGGCGGCGAGGAGCTCGTCGCTTATGAGGTCGCCGGCAAGGAGCTCGTCGGCGATGAGCTCACCGACCAGAGGTTGCCGAGGAGAGGAGGGAGAAAGTGAGGCGCTCAACTCTCCTCCAATCTGTTGTTTTGTGAGGAGTGTTGGAGAGGAGGAATAGAGCTCCAGAGCTTCAGGGGAGTTTGCTAATTAAGAGTTGTTGTATTATGCTTAATTAATCCGCTCTACAACCTTCCATTTTGCTTGTTATTAATCATATTCTTTCTTTCTAAATTTAAATTTTAACTAAAATTGTGGAGTTTAGTAAAATTTTATGGGCACCATTCAAAGAAAAAAATATATAATAGAAATTATTTATTTAGATAACTATATACTCTTAGTTGTTTAAATTTAGATTATCCAGAAAGATGCTCTAAAAATTAGTGTAACATATGAAAAATAAGCATTTAATGGTAAAAATAATATTGGCACTTTTGATTAGTTAATAGGTGACAAATTTTTATCGCTCGTGGCGAGAGTAATATTGCCACTTTAAGTTAACTAATTGGTTGGGAATTTTTTTTTTCGCCACCACAAATAAATATATGGTGGCCAAAAAATAGTTATTTAGTGGCGATTATAGTATTGCCACTTTAAATTAATTAATCGGTGACGATTTTTCTTATCACCACCATAGATAAATATATGGTGGCAAAAAAATAGTTATTTAATGGCGATTATAGTATTGCCACTTTAAGTTAATTAATCGGTGGCAAATTTTTTTATCGCCACCATAGGTAACTATATGGTGGCAAAATAATAGTTATTTTGTGGCGATTATAGTATTGCCACTTTAAATTAATTAATCGGTGGCAAATTTTTTTATCGCCACCATAGGTAACTATATGGTGGTGACAAATTTTGTCGCCACTTT
This sequence comes from Puya raimondii, assembly GCA_016920855.1. Taxonomy (NCBI): domain Eukaryota; kingdom Viridiplantae; phylum Streptophyta; class Magnoliopsida; order Poales; family Bromeliaceae; genus Puya; species Puya raimondii. The sequence goes on from JABWPP010000049.1 coordinate 45,015,619, forward strand.
ATTTTTACCGCTAATGCTATCTTTTCTTGTAGTGTGCGGAGATGATGCAGGTGTAATGCATAGAATGCTTATTAAGCACTCCTGAGGGAGATTTTGTCTGTGTGGACAGAGCAAATCATGTGCATATGGCGGATCGGTCGTGTCCTAGGTCAAGTTTTAAATCGGTTTGAAATGAATTTTAATTGTATCTAATTTAAAAAGAAAAATCAAGTGCTTTTTACAAAAATACCCTTTCCAAATGGGCCCAAGCATGACATTGTAATAAATTGGAGATTCATTCCTGCCATTACTTGCGGAGATGATGCAGGTGTAATGCATATAGAATGCTTATTAAGCACGGTAAACTATTTTGCTACACTAATATAAAATTGTTTATCATGTCTACTTATTTACATATAAATTAATTTCCTACCATGTCGTATGAAAGAGTTGTTCTTCTTCCCAAAGCGATTAGCCTGAATGTATTTGAGAAAAGAACATCCTGCATGTGAAGCTATTTTCATTACTCTCATAGACCCCCATATAGTACGTATTAAGAAAATCAAACTCAAAGCTGAACATTCAAATGCCTAGTTTCGTCTCCTTGCGGTAATGACATTGTAGCGTCAGCTGATCTATTCCCGTAAGTCACATGAACCCTATACTCCCCCAAGAATCCAGCAAAGCTAAAGGAGCCATGCTCATCCGTCACTCCTCCCACCTGCTTCGTCTCCCATTCGCTCAAGAGCTTGTCCACGGCATCTCCGGCAGGGAGGTTCCGCAGATTCCAATCCGTAAGGCACATTTGGTAGCAGCCGCTTTGGTGCAATGCAGTCCACAACATAATCCCGTTCACAGAAGGATGGGAGAATGCTTCTCTCAAAACCTCGTCCAAATATAGAGCCTACGTACGAAAGAAAGATTTATATAATTATGTAAAAAGCATTACCGAATTTTGTATGCGACATTGAATGAAACCTCGTACCTGTGTTTGTTGATCGTAGTGATTATTTATGTCGACCTCGGTGAACCAAATTGGAAGTCCAAGTGTTGCCAACTTGTCTAGAGTAGCTCTCATCAATGGAATGTTTGGTTTACCGAAGTGTCCCTCTAGTCCGATCCCTTCGAGTACGGCTCCTCCCGCTTCGAGGTCCTTTAGTCGTGATACATACGAATCAACTGAGGAGAAGATATCCTCACAAGTCTCTATAACGTTATATTCGTTCATGAACAAAGTCGCAAGGGGGTCGGCTAGCTGAGCTGTGTTGAAGAAATCCAAGGATGCATTGGGCCCGAGGCGCTGTTCATAGAAGTTGAAGTGAAGCATCTCATTGTTCACATCCCAGTGTGCAAATTCGCCCTTGTACCTATCACAATCCCA